>PRKT01000030.1:2082224-2089724 GCA_003671525.1 Saccostrea glomerata
TTTGAAAAGAGGAAATACGAAAATATTTCTTCTCTGTATACATTTCATTATCATGATACCCTCCCTTTCCTTGCCCCAGCTATATACAGTTCCTCAGAATATGATACCCCCTTTACCCCTCCCCCTTTCGCAGTTTCGTGAACATTTAGCATGGTTAATTATTGTACCAGAATCAGTCTGAGGCAACCAGTATTATACATTCATAGACAGGGTTCGAGGGCAACATGCATTTTGTCGGACCCAAGATCCAAACTGTTTGCAGGAGACTGTTAGGCCGAAGGCAAATAGTTTTGTTCGAGGGGTCGACGAAACACATTTTGCCAGATCTAGAGAACACATTCGATCAATGTTTTGTTATACATTTTACTGTTTATTATGGTATTATTATGATGACATTTTTGTTAATCCTCACTGCATTTTAAGACTGTTAATTCCGTAAAGTTCTGACAGCTGACCCCGCCCACACTTTGACATAAACGGTACATTATCTCATCGAAAGGTCCAACATCTTGCTCCACGGTCAAACAGCTATTTATTTGACTTAAGAAAACAGTAGAAAGGTTATTATTTTTAGTATTAAAAGTATAACAAAAATTACATACAACTCACCTAAAAAAATTGAATTTTAACAAGCCAAAAAAAAAAAAAAAAAATGGGTTGTTGAAAGGAGGTAACAAGAGTTTGGCATCCAAATTTTATATTTTATCAACACAAATAAGCAAATAACAGTTACTATGATTTAAGTATTCTGCAACATTAATAATAATGAATAAAATGTTTGATATCATTAAGAAATTTTCCAAATTATAAATCGGATTGTTCTCTTTTTATGGAAAGGCTTTCATTGTCGGAGGTTAGGGTTACTGAATTCGTGGATTGAATTGGTTGTGATATACATGTACGAAAATTACATATTGAGGGGGACGGTTCTGTCCCAAAGCACATGTGCTCCGATGATATATAATCCAATAGTTCATGTAATCTATATTGTTGATTTTTTTTCTAGAACTGATAAAGCCACAGAAAAATCTCCTTTCGTAACTTCAAATTGTAAAGTAATAACCAAACATAGATTTATAGATATCTACGAGTAAATAAAAAGGTATTGGCAGTATATGAGATAATAAGTATGCATTTGACTTTATTTTGCGACTCCCCCTGCAATGTGCTTTCCCATAAACGACTCCCCCCTACGTAACCGTTACTGTCTGAAGAGAAAATGTCCTAATTATTTATTTTTATAAAGTCTAGTCAAGTTTAAGTTGTTGCATTTAAAAGATAAACGTTTTCTCTCGCTGTTGTAACTGTGAGAATCCCTACGCAAGCCGTAGATTATACAAATCATGCATGTTTTTACCATCCGATCAACGTAAATATGAAAACTGTCAAATAGTTTCGAAGTGTTTGAGAAAACTAGACGTATATGACAGCCGGACAAATGACCAAAATAAAGCTTAACTATTGCCATCTTCCGTGGGATATGTGTTTTTTTGTAAATACATCCTATAAATACCGAAAAAAGACGTGACCCACATCTGTTCCGACTCCGAAGCGGTGAAAATATACTCCCCCATACGATGAAAACGACTCCCCCATACTTTTTAGCGACTCCCCCGCGTTACCCGTTGTATACGGTGAAATAGATGCTATTATTTATATAGAGAAAATTCAACAACACTTAAGTTAACTTGTACACTTGCGATTTCCATCTACCTGCCTCTCTTATTATCTCAGAAGAACAACCCAATTCATGAGCAGCGGTGGCTGCCCCTATTCTAAAGGAATGAGCTTTAAATTTCCCCCCAACACCTATTACTTTTAAGGCTTTTTCCAGAATTGCAGTAAACTGATATCTTGTGATAGGCTTCCCCCCAAAATGACAAAACAATGGCCCCTTGACTTTTGGTCTACCAGACAAATATTTAGTCATGCAATCCACAGGACAAATATTGCGGCCCACTTTTTGCATTTGTATTGTCACACCTTTCCCATGTTGGTCTGACTTTGATCGGTGGATATTCAAGAATAATGTTTTCTGATCAGATTCAATTTTGATATCAGAAACCTGAATAATGCTATGTACATCATTTCCTGTTGAGAGAGCAAACTCTCCCACCCGCAAAAACCCAAAAAAGGCTAGTGTAAATGCAGCACTAAAAAGGTTTGATTCATATGTATTATAGCATATTGCGGGCACAACTTGCACAATTTTTGATAATAATGTGGGTGTAATTGGTAATCTTGTGTCAATAGGGCTCTTAATCCTTTTCATACCTTCTAAAAGCTTTATTACAATAAAATTTTTTGTTTCATCCTGAATATTCTTTAACTTGCACTGAAAGCTGATAGCGGCAACATATGACCTAGCTGTTGAGTATGAATAGCCTGAACAAGACAAGAATGCCACAAATTGTACTATATGATTTAAAGGTGGTGGCCAGATTTGTTCATAATTAAAAGAGCAACGAAACTTTTGAAATGATTCTAATCCAGTATTGTAAGACAGTTTAGTGTTTGTGGACAAGGATGCTTCCAGTAATTTTTCTACTTCAAGCTGTAGATCATTCTCACAAATTCCTCGGGTATTTTTTGTGGCGCCTCTTTTGCATTTGGTGCCAGGTCTCTGAAATGCTTCCACTGTTTGCGAGAAATTGCATCTGCTATACTATTAAATACACCTGGTATATGCCTAGCTTTAAAAATAACATTGTAATTCATTAATTTTAAAACAAAATATCTTACTAAATCCATAGTCCTTTTTGATTTGGGGGTTTGCTTGTAAATAACACTGACCAGCGCCATGTTATCAATGTGAAATAAAACTTTTTTGTTTTGAAGGCAACTTCCCCAAATTTCAATTGATAATACTGCAGGCACCAATTCTAAAAAAGTGATATCTCGCATTATATCTTGATCTTTCCATTTTCCAGGCCATGCTAAAAATGTCCAGCTACCTTTAAAGTATGCACCACAACCGAACTTATTAGCACCTGCACTATCAGTAAAAAATTCTAAGACATTAGAATTTGTCCACTCTGACTCGGGAAAATATGATACACCATTAAATTTTTGTAAGAATTTTAACCACATTTCCAAGTCACTTCTCATTCCTATTGAAATTCTAATAAAGTGATGAGGTTTGGAAGCACTACTCATTGCATCATAAAATCTTCTATTAAATGCCCTGCTTGACCTAATTGCTTTACCAAAAAAATTAAGCATCCCTACTAACGACTGTAAATCTCGAAGGGTAACCTTCTTTTTTTCTAACATGTCCTTTATCATATCTGTCAACATGACAACTTTGGGCTGAGGAATTCTTATTACCATTTCAGTAGTGTCAATTTCTAATCCTAAATACGTGATATTTGTGGTAGGGCCTGCAGTTTTATCCTCAGTTAATGGGACACCCATATCTGTTGTAACACTTTTGAAATTTTCCATAAGGCGACTACACTCTGAGGTTCCCCCTTTCCCAGCAAAAATAAAGTCATCTAAGTAGTGATCTAAAGTTTCTAAACCAGTTTGAAATTCTGTTAACCAATGAAGGAATGTTGCAAATGTCTCCCATATTTTACAACTTATAGCACAGCCCATTGGTAGACATTTGTCTATATAATAAAGCCCATCTACCGAGAACCCTAACAAATCAAAATCACCTGGATATATTGGTATTAATCTAAACGCACTCTTAACGTCAACTTTCGCCAAAAGAGCCCCTTTCCCTAACACAGAAATCATGTCTACCACTTTGTCAAATGAAGAATAATTTACTGTACATAGTTCTGGATCAATGTAATCATTTGTACTGTTTGATTCGGGGTATGACAAATGCGTAATCATTCTCCAACCTCCATCTGATTTAGGAATAATACCAACTGGTGACAAATGAAGATTTGATATGGGAAGTTCACTAAAGGGTCCCACAACCCTACCTAACACTATTTCCTTTTGTATTTTCTCCATTAACTCATCATGGTAATGCTGCGCTGATAGTAAGTTTTTAGAGGACACATGAACCCTTGGCCCCGAGTACTGGAGTTTAAAACCATTCAAAAATCCATCCTTTAAAAATTGGGCTTTACTTTGGTCTGGGTAATTGTTTAAATGTTTTGAGAGTTGTTCCACTTTAATAGGTGTTCTTCCTAGGTCCCATATTTCTCTGAGGTCTATATTGTTGGGGTCTTGTACTGCTGGCCCCTGGGGCTCGAAAGGGGGGTTGAAATCTGGGTACTCCCGGGGCAAAGAAGTTGGCACTATTCTGGTTATAACTGGGATACCCTTCCCCCTTGAATGATTGATATTGACCTGAGCTTGTTTGTTTCAAGGGACACGAAGAGATTGGGTGACCATTGTTGCATTTAATGCACATATGTAGATACCCAAAACCCTGTTTGTTACAGGAACCCCTGTAGTTAAAGTTGAAACATTTGTTGTGTGTTATTTGCCCAGTTGAGGATTGGGTTGAGAGAGCTTGTGGCGATGGGGCATGCATGAACATAAGCCAGAGTTCAGAATCTATCCCTGCCCAGGAAATTGATGGATCAACACTTCGTCTTAATCTGAATTGTTCATCGTACTTTTTCCATCCCATCCCTCTTGTAGCCCCCAACCTTATGTCGTGCATGTATTTAAAGAGACCCTGTACTTCATTTTGATGGGCTGAAGCATAAATGCTACTATAAATCAAAAACGCATCAGTCCATTTTTCTATTGTGTTAATATTAATTTTAGCTTTTGAACTTTGTTTAGTAACAAGTTATCCTTTTTCATTGAAGTAAATTTTTCTTTCAGCTGTTTCAGTCATGGATGTATTATCCAATAGTACACTTATATCAACATACTTAGAATTGACAATTTTGTCTTTGATGTTCTGAGAAACATTGGACGACAACAAAGTATTGACCGAATCAATCATGCATGGTGCCTCATAATCAAGCACCCCATTTTCACCCAGACTACCTGATGTTTCTGCTGTACTAGTTGTACTAGTTAGGCCATCCTGCTGACTAGTTGTTGGGATATTTTGTGGTTCGGCCGGGGGCAGATCTCTGGGCTTTTCCTTGGTAGCTGTGCGCTTTCTTTTAGACAAACTTCTGGCTGAAGTCTGTGCAGTGGAAGATACATCTCCACCTGCTGTCTGTCCACTAGGCCTAGCATCCTGAGGGGGGTTCACCGACCTTGGATTCCCTTCAGTGGCAGCAACCCTCTGTGTTGTATTGCGTTTTCGTTTTGGCATTTCTCATGCAATATAAAAGCTTCACCAATTTATCACAAGTTTAAACAATTCAAGTATCAGTTGACTTTAGTGTGCGCCTATGCCACGACGCTCCAGGATTGGACTTTTCCTCTTTAGGAATCCTTGCCTCTCGATAATCATCTTGATTGTACCAGTCCATGTATGTCAATTCAGGCGAAGACCATATACCTACAATTTAAATCAACAGAGCAGTATCTCTTGCCCAAACAAAATAAATTTAAAATACGTAAGCACCATCAGCTGATCTTGAATAACACAACATATCTCATCCTAAAACTTTTCATACACATAGAATGAGTTTACACCCATTAAAATGGGATGGGAGGGTGGGCAATAATCAGTTTTTACTAGTCAATTTGTTGTATTTGTACCAATTTATCACTGTTTATTCTTTCGATGTATCAGTGCCTGTTCCCTGTTCAGCAACCGGATATAAGAGGGAGATCGAACCCGATGTTAATAATGGAATCCCTGTACCCCATCGAACCCGATTTCTTTTCTCATAAAATAAATGCATCTATTTTTGATAATCAAATAGATGCTAGTATTCTACAAGAGAAATGTGTCCTCCAACTAGATTTTGCAGGGGGATAGTATGTTGTATCCATTTTTCTATAAATTGCGATAAAGGGGGGGGGGGGGGGGGGGGGAGTCCGAACCTTTTCAGAAAATCGAATCCGTTATTAAATGTTCATCCGTTTTATTTTTCAACTCTAGAACGAAACGCCCTATATAACCACTCCATCACGCAGGCGACGTTTTGTTTTATTGATGTTTTATGGTAAGAAGAGTCATTTAGCTAAAAAGACTTTGACTGAAATAATCTTCGTTTCTCTTGCCAGACAAATGATTGTGCAATTTCCTTCTGTTCAATTTCTAATGAATGGTGAAGATGCATTAATGCTAGCCCATTTAATCTGTCCTCTTGCATAGTTCTGTGTATGTAACTCTGATCTTGATGCGTCTTAATCCAGAAAAAGATCTTTCAGTATCACATTGTCATAGGTAATACACATCCAATGTGCAGAAGAATTTTCACGTTTGGAAAAATCATCCCCATCTACAAAGTTGAAAAGAAAGTTCGAATTGAAGAGCTTGTCTTAGGTTTCTTTGCTCATGTTAACACAATAACTTTTCCAATCTGTAAGTTTGAAAAGAAAGATCAAATTGCAGAGCTTGTCTGAGGTTTCTTTGCTCATGTTAACACAATAACTTTTGCAATCTGTAAGTTCTTTCTCTAAGTCCTTTACAGAAAGATCAGAATGGTCGCTCTGTGGCAACGCACTTTGATGCGTTAAATTTGGGACACACTTAACCCACTTTAAAATTTTTTTCAAAGTGCGTTAAGAGTGTACATCAACATTTTTACCATGTGGACATTTAACGCACTTTGAAAAAAAAATACGTACAAAACCAAATTATTTTGACTTAGAGTTTAATAATTGAGAGAATCAATTTGTAATAATTATATCTTTCGTAAAACATTTTAATTTACATGTATTAACCCTCAACGAGAACAAGAAGAAGATGAGTTTATCATAAAAGAAGGTCTCTCAGACCCACTCTTTTTCTTTTTACTTAGGTAGCAAATTGAAAAATTGAAACAACCCCCGCCCCTTACCCAAGATAAGCCCAAATTTTTAATTCCTTTATTATGTATATATCTTTGCGAAACATTTGTGTGACTTACTCCCCCCCCCTCCCCGGTACTGATGCCTATGCTACACCCACATATATGTATTTGGATAACTGGTGTGACTTTAAACTTTCAATAAATTTTAGTTTACATTTAATGCATGTAAACTGAAAAAATTAAGAACAGTCAACATTTGAGAAAGAATTTTCAAGGTATGGAAAAATCCTTATCACCGAAAAGTTATCCAAAAGGTATCATGCCTAAGATTTCCAAGAATATTGACCAAGCTATACACATTTTTCAAAGTGCGTTAATATGGTCGATATCAACGCACTTTGAAAAGAAATTTTATTTTTTCAAAGGGCGTTGAGCATGTGCATAATATATAAAAACATGAGTCTGTCACAACTGCAAATTCAAACAAGGATAACATGTTGAAATTAAAATATAGCTCAAAATAAAATGTTTATTCGTTATACATTTTAAGTTTTCGGATAGCCTTAACATGACTGCGAAGGATGTTAATCAACAACAAAAAAACAAAGCTCTAATAATTTTTTTCCTGATTTTGGTTTCAGCTCTGTTGTAGAGTCGTGGAGGAAGG
>PRKT01000030.1:2095329-2110753 GCA_003671525.1 Saccostrea glomerata
ATGTCGAGTAAAAGAAAGTAGGTCATTTTTGAAATTGATTTCAGAATATCTCAAGAAATATACGGAATTTCGGAATGAGCTTTGGTAGAATTGAAGAATGTTTATCTATGAATAGATTTAAATAGAAAGTAGAATTTTAGAGCATTAGAATAAAAAATATTTTATTAGCGAAATTATGTACCCAGTGTAAGAGTTCAGTACCTTTATTTTTTTTTTACACACACAATTTTTTTTTTAGCGATGCAAAGGCCTGTGGTCCTGGACGCAGTGGCAGGAGTTTCGAGATAGATGAACAAAACCTGAAGAGTACTATGTTCTACGGTGCGACCGTTGGGGCGAGCGCAGATATTTACTATCTAAAACCTTAAGAAAGCTTTTACTTGCATTGCCTATCCTAAGTTCATTAAAAAAAGAAAAGAATAAATAATTAATCACTTCCCAAGCATCGGGATCGAGATTCCGAACTTTTCGAAAGTTTCCGATAAAATCGGAAATACAAGAGCCGATTAAATGACGAAAGTATGACGTCAAATAAAAGTTCTGTTGACTTGGAACGCAAACGATAGTTTTATGGCATGGAGATTACATTAAATCGTTGTTTGTATTTTTTCAAGTAAGTTGTTGCTATGTTTTAGCCACCATGTTGCTTTGCACCGCAAAGAATTATTGGGAGTTTGGAATTTTTTCACGCGGTGAGATAGAAATTTCTTGGAACAATGTGCAGATTTCAACCCAAATTTCCTCCGGTCGTACACGTTAGTCTATTGAGCTCGCTATGCGAGCGGCGCTTCGCGCCGCCTCGCTATTACGGCACGTTTTTCGATTTTCGTCCTCCCTTAAGCCCAAACAATTTGAAGTATAATAGAAAACGGTATAAAGCAATGATTTTGATTGGTTGCATGTTGTTTAACGTCCCTCTTGAGAATTTTTTTTCACTCAAGACCACCACTGGCCGATGGAGAGCTGCAAATTTTATCCTATACTCGACACTTCCGGCTTTTGAGTAGTGCCAGCACCTCCTGCGACAAAGGACCTCGGTTTATACGGTCATATTCGAAGGGCCAGTCTCCACGTTTCACAGTGGAATTCGAACCCGCGATGTAAGGATCAATAATCGGATATGAAAAATATGACAAAGAAGTGAACTTAGAAGGTTTTATTTGGAACCATTCTTTCACATCGATGGGTTGAAAATGGTACAGATGCGAATATTAGAGACATTCCTCAGGAAAATAGACTGCATAGCTTTCTTCCAACCGGCTACTGAAAGTCTCTTTGTTCCAAAATGACATTTCTGAAAAAAGAATTTTACATAGCTATGATGCAGACGAAAATAATCATTGTGTGTTGTTGCCACGTCGCTTTGATGCAGAACCAAGTGACGGGACAATAAAGCAAATTCCAAGGGTAAGTTTTATGATTTAAAGTCAAATATTGTACGATTGTAAAGCTTAGTTAATTATAAACAGCTAAGGAGCACTAAATAACCTTGAATACGTTGGAATGATTCTTGAGAGCGATCTAGAATGGGGATGTCCGGACCCCCTCCCCCTTTCAAAGTTGTTACTTTTGTATAGTATTAAAGCTATCAAAAATAGCCATTCTAAATGCCTACCAAACAAAAACCCTTTTCTAACTATTCCCTACCCTGGTAAAATTTCGTATTCTGCGCATGAATTTGACATTTCTAGATAAACAATTCACATAGATGAGATTCAACAATGTAATTTGGAATTTAGGTGTATAAACTTAGAAACTTAATGTACTACATGACCACCATATCATAACTAATTGTATGATGTGTAGACCTAATTAAGTATGATGTGTAGACCTACAATCTTTCAGTATAGGCGATGAAGAGGCAGAATGTTTCATTTCTTGTGGAGAGTTTGATTATTTGTTTTCATTCTTCAGAACAAATCTCCAGAATTCTTAAGTGTCAAATATTGTCATTTATGAAATCCATACAATCTCAGCTTGGTAAAATAATACAAGTATTACACAAATAAATTTAGTTTTGCTTAATTTACCCGCTTTCCGTGTACATGCATCAACATCTTAGTTTATTGCTGAGTTTATATTACAAGGGAGATGAGGACCACGGAAAATAAGCCTTCCGAAGATGATTCCATCATGTTGGAGAGCTTCGATATCTTTTTTCGTGCGTATAAATAGGGTTCACCATAAATAGTGGCATGAGTGCTACATGAACAAAGACAATTTCGAAATAAAAGTAATGAAAATTTCCACTATAGTCTAGGATGCAGTTCAAATATTTTCTTCACCATATAAACAAAATATTCAGCATGCTGTTGTAAAAACCTCTAATACTCTTGAAACTGCTACATGTATGTCAAGGCTTATAGAAATCCTTAGCAGAGCAAAACTGCTTCTAAGGCACTTGTAATGATGAACAAGGCTACTGTGGACCAATTCACTCTTTTATTAAGAAATGCGCATTTTATTGCGAAATCGGGTAGACCATACACAGACTATGCAACGCTCTGTTTGTTAGATCAAGCAAAAGATCTGCAGATCGGCAGTACATATTTAACAGATAAGTATTGACAGAATTTTGTTTCATATATGTACGTAGAGAACTACAGAAAAGGCACATGGAAAGTAATTTATTGATACGTCTTCTAAGGAGACAAAGTTTGTTTATGTCAAAGCATCTGTGAACTGTGAGGTACGTCATAATGATATTATATATATACTAAAATTATATTAAAAAATATTTTCATAAATTGATAAATAAATACAAGTACTTTCTACAGGTGTAAACATACTTTGCTGGGTTAAAGCATGTAAGTAAAGCAGATGCAGAAGGAATTTCTAGAGCTATTTCCAGCTTGATGGATGAAAGATTTGGATCCCTTTGGCGTTTCAAGGTTGTTGCCATCGGTACTGATGGAGCTTCAGTTATGGTGGGCAAGAAAGGAGGTGTGGTTAGGATGATCAGTGACATGACAAAACGTCTTTTTCTGAAGGGGATACACTGCTCAGTGGGTGTTGCAAAAACGCAGAACGGAAAATTTATGTCAAACATATAATATAGATTCGATATAAACCTGATATAAAAACAATTTTCTTTATAAAAGTCATATCTAATAAAACTTTATACTAAACTATTAAATATTCATGAATCCTACACTCCCTCAGAACTGACACGTATACAATAGATGGTCTATAAAATACATACTAACTAGACTAAAATCCTGAGTATTCATCTGAACGTTTCGTACAAATCCTCCTTTTTTTATGCAAGAACTTTGACTGGGCAGAAGGGGAACAAAGACTGCTAGAATATATATATACATATACTGTATCTGAAAAGACAAAAATAACTTGTTTTGACATTCAGATTAGGCAAGCAGTGGCGAATCCAGGAATCGTGAAAGGTAGGGGAGCAGTTTGGGGTCGTGGTAGGCACCCTTGCTCATCATTAATGTTTGATTAATACCAACAAAAAGCAGATTTCAAAGCATTAGTTCATTTTCAGTATATAATCATCCGAGCCCCGCCTAGGCACCCCTGCCCAAGGTCCTTGAAATTCACAATTCTGGAAGAAGCACCCTTAAGCTTGCTCTGACAGCATAGGTATGTACTTAGATCATCAGTATGATACCAAGTAACAAAAGATATTTTCTTATAAATTCATGCATTTTCACTATATTTTTAATCGAGCCCCATCCTAACACCAGAACCCCTGATCGATGGACCATGAAATTCACAATATTTGAAAGGACACCTTTCATTATCACACCGATGTACAGAGTTCATTGGTTTTATACCTAGGAGCAGAGACGATTTTCAAAGAAAGAATGCATTTTCACCCTAACAATGGAACCCCTGATCTAGGGGCCATAAAAATTGCAATTTTAGTAGAAGCAACCTTCCTCATCATGACAATTTACACACAGTTTATCAGCTTAAGTCTCCCGCATGGTGGCTAGAGCGTCTTCTCTAGAGTCGCGAAGTAAGGAGTTGATCCTTACGTCGCAGGTTCGAATCCCACTGTTGGATTCTGACGAGACCGTATAAACCGAGGTCCCGGCACTAAAAAGACCCCTCCCTGTTCAATGGCCCTAAGTGCCGAGTATAGCGTCTCCATATGAGTGAAATATTCTCGAGAGGGACGTTAAACAATATACAATCAATCAATCATCAGCTTACTACCCACGAGCAGAATTTACAAAGAAATAATGCATTATCATTAGAGGCCCGCCATAACACCCGTCCAAGGGGCCATGAAATTCCCAATATTGAAAAAGATAACCTTCCTCATCATGACTTTGTACATAGTTCATCAGCTTAATACCCACGAACATAGAAGAGTTTCAAAGAATTATGCATTTTCACTGAATAATCATTCGGAACACAAAACCCCTGACCAAGGGGCCATGAAATCATAATTTGGTGGAAGAAACCTCCCTCATTATTATAACAATGCATTTAGTTTGTTTTTATGAATGTTTGTAATTAAATTTCAAATGCTTCTTGTTGGCAAAACATGAGGCAAAACAACGCGTTAAATTTTTAGTATACCGATCCCGATGTTCAAATAAGATTAAACGTTACTTCTACACTTTATGACAGACAGAGTGTCATATAGTTTGAACTGTTTCTAATTGTGAAAACATGTATGAAAATGTAGGACTTTCTCACATTCCAAAATTCCAAAGAACTTTTTGACAATTTGAAATCACAAGATTTTACCAAAATCAACAGCTTAAAGTAGGGGCCTACTCGTGGTAAACCGGAAGCCGGAATTAGCCGTTTTTGGTTTTAATATTATGGTACATATAACATTAACAAGAACGTAAACAATGTCTACAGAAGTTTTCGAGGGGTGTATAAAGATGATTGAGGGTATTTTTGTGCAAGGATTGAGATTTATACAGTATAAAAACAAAAAAGGACGAAGGCCAGTCATTTCAGATACATTTTACCTAGGATGTTATATTGACACTACACGTTTATGATTGCATTGGTACGACTCCAATATTCCTGATACCTATGTACAGAAAACGTAGCAAATAATTTGCTCTTATGTCATTAAATAATACTTTTCGTTCATTGTTTTTATTTGCGCACAATTGGTATGATATGCAGATGGGATTTTCCTACTTTCGTTTTGACGGCAAATTTTCTAACGTATACGAATGAAGGTACTCAGTTATAATAAAAAAATCCACACAGGCTACTGATGTTGTATATGAAATTTTAGACATAATTTTGCTTGCAAGACATTGTATATCTTGCTTATAACCTTTTGTAAGTAGTAATAGGCATCCAGGAAAGTCGTATCATTAGTAGTGGACATGCCCCCCCCCCCCCTTGTATAAGATATTCAGAATTAAATGTGAGAATAAAATTTATGTTTATGATTAGGAACGGGTGTACAAATTTTGATAAAATTGTTCTTAAAAAGAATATTTCACTTTTTAGCCGATTTTATAAATATTTTTGTTGACATAAAAAGCTTTAGTTATTAAACTGCGATGGGGTACCTGTATGTTTTACCCCATATCTCGGTGAAAAGACAGATGATCAATACATTTATCATGCCTAAAAGATACTTCAAGCATCGGTTGACATATATATAGACAAAAAAATCAGGGTAAACAAATTAATTATTCTATTAGAGAGCTTTATTTGAGTTTTGAGTTCAGTTACTTTATTAGTAAAATGAGATTAATTCTTCAATATTTTCTAAGTTTCAGCCAGTTATGTGTACTGCAGCCTGAAATTATTCAATATTATCCTTATCCTTGTGATTTATGTTCAAAAGAATTTATTTGCCGTGTGCTATGACATAAAATGCAGACCGTCTTTATAACAGTCGTGATTTTGTTTTTGGTACAAGAGGGTACATGAGTATTTCACACCCTATCTCATTAAATATATAGATTATCTATCTACTTTTTGTGCTTTTGAAGTAGATAAAGTGTCTCTTAATGTAAATCAGGACAAAAATTGCACGGTTAACCAATTAATTCCACGAGTAGGGACCTACCTTAAAAACTTACGACTTTTCAACTTTATACACAACCATTCCCGACGATAAATTAAAATCCAGGCTTTTTGATATCGTTGACAGCTGCTTTTTCAATAAAAATGGAACTCGTAAATTTACTTACCTGGTCATTGGTCATTTGCAGTATTATTCTGTTAAAAAAGATTCCGATTGCACACACAAGTACTCCGAAGTTGACATTAAGAAGATGCTTGAGTTTCTGATTGACAATATATATGTGGTTTTTGGGAGACCAGGTCTTCCAACAATCTATTGGAATTCCCATAAGAACCAATTGCGTTCCGTTATTAGGAGACCTATTTTTGTATTCATATGAAGCAGAATTTGACACAAGTACTCCGAAGTTGACATTAAGAAGATGCTTGAGTTTCTGATTGACAATATATATGTGGTTTTTTGGAGACCAGGTCTTCCAACAATCTATTGGAATTCCCATAAGAACCAATTGCGTTCCGTTATTAGGAGACCTATTTTTGTATTCATATGAAGCAGAATTTATGCAAAATCTTATGCGTGAAAAGAAGAAAAAAAACTTGCTGTGGCCTTCAACTCGACCTTCAGATATATCGACGACGCATTGTACTTTAACAATGGTAATTTCCATTCTTACGTCGATACGATATATCTAGGAGAGCTTGAGATAAAAGATACCACAGAGTCTGACACATCTGTTTCATACTTGGATATTTTACTTGAAAAAGACGTTAATGGTAACCTAACAACCAAGTTATATGATAAACGTGACGACTTTTACTTTTCTGTCGTCAACTTCCCTTACTTATGCAGCAATATACCTTCATCACCTGCATACGGAATGTATATATCTCAGTTTATTCGATACGCAAGAGCATGCTCTACGTATGAACAATTTATAAAACGAGGTAAATTATTGACAAGCAAGTTGATGAAACAAGAATATCAGCAGTATCATTTCGTAAGTTCTATATGGTCGATACAATGACTTTGTCAGCAAATACAATTTATAGAGCCAAATGCTGACTGACGTTTTTCATATCAATTGTTTGTCCATTATTTATACACTGAATTGACGACGGATTTTTCTGTTATTTCACGAACATGACAATGAGCAGGGGATGCTCACTTCTCCATGGCACCTGATCCCACCTCTGATGTATTGTTTTATGGACTTTGATATTGATTACTGTTCGTTATCTCCATATCCTTCTATTCTCACATTCACAGTCCGTCTGTCATAAAGTAGAATAATAAACTTTATGACAGAAAGCAAATGTTTGAAAGTCATACTTTTTTTCATTTTAATAATTCATATACTATTCTTTATGAAGACTTTATTCTTCATTTATGAACAAGATTTAATAAACTATATGTAAGGATTTGTAGACAGAGAATAAAACTTAATGTTTTCTCGCTTTTCCGCTGCTGAAAACGGGGAACGTTTATTACAAACAATAATTTAATGCTTAGTAATCATAACAAAAACATTTATCAAATTCATCTGAAACTAATGTTCATATAAACAGGGTATAGTAGTATGCATCTATACATGAAGTAAATACATTGATTTTGTGCAAGTTTTATCAGTAAATATCGAATTTGTGCATTTGTGTTCAAACGTAATGCATGCTTCCATTAGTTTTAAATATACGGGACTATTTTGTAAATCAGCAAAGATTTATTTGATATATTTCATTATGAAATAAATCCCTAACATAAAACTTCTATGAAAAAATGTTACAGATCTATATAAAAAAAATTCACTTATTAAAGAAAATATATAATTCTTTACTTGCACGAACTCCCTCACAATGGAAGAGCAAAACATTCGAACGACATGGAAATGTACTCAAATCAAGCAATGAATTTAAATATATATTATATGTATAATAAAACTATAGATAGATGCCATCCATAAGTTCAAATAACAAATAGCCTTAGGTACATTTCCAATTCGTATAATCCTCAAATCTCTTCATTTCAAAAATCCATCCAGTAAATTTTTCCCAGAGCGCCCAGATATGTCGGGCTCCGAAACACTATGTTGCTTGTGAAGGTTTGCCTGGAATAAAATTATTCATAAAGGGCAATGTAATTCACGATATCTTTTGAACACGTTTTTTAGCTATACAATTTTACTTACGTTTCTATGCAAAGTTTTGCTTATGTCTTGAAAACTAGGTCGCTTTTCTTGATCGTGTGCCCAGCACTTGCTTATAAGAGTCTGAAAAATGTTTAAATTTACACATAAGATATCACATGCCGTTGACCATATGTACGAAAATATTTTTCAAATGCATGCGTTTCAAGCATGGCAAAGTTATAATTGTATGCTTTATTGATATAGTGACATTCTCAAGTAATAGAAAATTCAAACCCCCCTCCTCCAACAAGTGACCTTTTCAATACTGAGCCGATTTGTGTTTTTTTCACTAGCCCATGTGCTCAGGTGAGCGATGTGTCTTATGGGCCTCTTGTTTTTAAATATCAGCACGCTGATTAGCTGGTTAGTAACTGAATTCATGCGTTCCTACCCTGGCTTATTCAACGATGAATGGAAAGTTCAACCTCGCATAACGTGTGTTTTAATTCACAACCAAGTTAAATTTGGCAAAACGAATATTCGGCATTATAAATAAAGTTAAACTTTGCAAATGAGCATAATACATATAAAATGTATAGACAATCCTTATAGAAATCAATTCAGCAATTCTGGCTTATAATTTATTTGAAAAATCCTCAGTCATTTAATTGATCGACACAATTTTCATAAATAAATAAATTGTCTCTAACATTCACTAGATTTCTCAAAATTGATTATGTGTCGATGAATACATTTCAAATTTTGCCATAAATATTAGGATGTGATATTAGAATATTGTTTTTCTATGTAGAATACAGCATGTATATAATGACACACTAGTAGTTTTTGGTATTCCTAAAATATTTATTAAGCAATATTAAACTGTTCCTGAAGTTAGAGAAAACGCATAATAGAAAGATAAAGAGACACAATTGACGAATTCTAATAAATATTAAAAACTGCTGATCACATTACCCTTCTCTTATTTGGTTTTTTATGAACATTTGATTATAATTGTTTTCACTTGATTAATTTATCAATACATGTAAGTACCCTACATCAGGAGTTTTACCAATAAGAGTTTCTAAGTAGTTTCCCCGTGTGCTGCAGTGATTAGAGCGTCTGCTTTACAGTAGCGGAGAAATGAGCTGATCCTTACGCTGCAGGTTAGAGTCAACAGCGGGACCTGTAGACCGGTCCTCCAGATAGACCGTGTAAACCAAGGTCCCGTGTCGCAGTAGGTGTTGGCACGAAAAAGATCCCTCATTGCTCAATGACCTTTATTGCCAAATATAGGTAATTTGTAGCCCTATGTCGGCAAGTGGTGGCTTCTACATATAAGTGAAATATTCTAGAGAGAGGGGTATTCAACGACAAAGAAACTAGTACAACAAGTGGTCCAATGGCTTCAACGGTCGCCTGAGTATAAAACTACAATTCAAAGAGAATAAAACGAACTGATAGAAGAAACTTTTTTGCCAAAAAGCAAGAGAAATATGATGATCAGGATCATCGAAATAATTACAAGTAGCTTAGTATTCAGTAACAACTCATAAATTAAGAAATAAACAGTCTAATATTCATCAACAATTCTTAAGTTACAATCTGTGTCCTATTTAGATTTTTTCCCTTTAGTTTTATTTTTTATTATGGCCCCTCCCTACCACTGGGCGTCATGACCTGCATAATCTTGAATCTTCACTACTGTATACACGAATATCACTTTTTGTTAATGAGAATTTTATATTCGCGTACTGTAAATTCCTTATATTTCGCGAGTACTTTTTATCGCGTACTGGCTCTTCAACGTCAAATCGCGAAAATAATAATCCGCGACTGGACAGTTGATCAATATATTTTAAATGGATTTCATCACCCTTAAAATAAAAGCAAGTAATATTTTTCGCGAGTTATGCTTCTCGCGAAATAACGCGGAGATTAATTCCTCGCGTATAATTAGGAATACACAGTATTTACGGTATGCGAGACATTGTGCTGACTAAAATTTCATTCTCGGGTGTATTAGTACCGATTATATACAGAAATAATAATTTGTGACTACTTAGTATTCTGTCTCGCTTATCAAGAGTAAATAAATATTTTACAAAAATATAAGGTTTAACGAATATTTATTGATCTTCAGTACAGTGTTCCTGAAGATGTTTCTGTAATATGACTATCAGGTAATCATGGCTTTGTTGTTTTTGAGAAGATGTTTTATTGATCTTTCTTTATTATATTTATCTAACTAAAACTTTGATAACCTACTGTCCGTTTCCTTCCCCAAATGGTCATGATTTAAAAATAAAATCAAATTTACCCAGAATGCTTCCAAATAAAAAAACAAATCATGGCTTCGCTATTCTTGAGAAGAAGTTTTCTTATGTACATCTTTTATAGTCCATTGTGGTCCCACCCTATCTCCAGGGTAATGATTTCTACAAACTTAATTGAATGTTTTCTACCCGAAGATTCTTCCATGTTTATATAAGCAATCATAGCTTTGCTGTTCTTGAGAAAACGAGTTTTTTCAAGATTTTTCTTAAGTATTCCTATGTAAAACTTTGATCGTCCATTGTGGCCCCGCCTTACCCTCGGGGACATGATTTCCACAAACTTGAATCAAAACAACCTAAGGATGATTCCACTTTAGTTTCATCTTTCTTGGCCCATTTGTTCTTGAGAAGAACATTTTCAAAGATTTTTCCTTTGTATTTCCATGTTAATCTTTGATCGACCCTTGTTGCCTCGCCCTACCCCGGGGTCATGATTTGAACAAGGACTTTTACATATTTTTCCAATTTATTCCTATGTAAAACTTTGATCGTCCACTGTGGTCCCGCCCAACGCCTGGGGTCATGATTTGAACAAAATTGAATCTACGCTACCTGAGGGAGTGTCCAATATAAGTTTCATATTACCTGGACCAGTGGTTCTTGAGAAGTTTTTTTACTGATGCCATTAATTTTTCACTAATTCTTAAATATATTCCTTTCGAAGAAATTGTTACCTTTATTTGAACAAACTTGAATCACCTTTACCCAACGAGACTTTGTCATAAGTTTAGTTGAAATTGGCCCAGTGGTTCTTAAGAAGTTGAAAATGTGAAAAGTTTACGCACGAGGCTTGCCCAAACGACCACGGACGAAAACGGAAAGCAATAGGTCACCCGAGTGACTCAAGTGTACCATAACATGATTGAAACTATAAATGGTTAAATTAAATCTGGCGCAAACAGTCATAATGATGATCACATTCAAAATAGAACTTTTATGAACTTGAATGATAGCCTTTTTCACGATTTGAACAACATTGACTAAAATGGTGGTTATTGACTCTATATAGGAGTTCTTCTATTAAAATAGTGGACACACATGCGTTAACGAGAAATTAAGAATCAACTCTTAATATAATTTTTTTTTTCAATTAAAAAGTCCCTCGACCAATATATGATGATAGAGTCGTTAAAAAATTCAGATTTTTGACACATTAGCCTTGTATATTGAAATTCATTTTCATAGAAATATTTGGGATTTAAAAACAATAACAATGCGAGTTATTCCTCACCTTAACCAGAATTTAAAATAAGAAATGTCCCTTTCGAATTCGGTGGCTTCAACATAGTTTAGGTGGTGTTTGATTTAAGATGGGTATCCCTTACAAATAATCATTTAAAAATTGTACATTTACCTCAAGAATTTTCATGCTAGATTTATTTGGAATTCCTCGTTTTTTGTCCTTGCATGTTTGCCATATAACAAACTCTGGACATTTTCCTTGATATGGACAATGACCTGTCAGCAACTCATATACAACAGTCCTACAAATGAAATTCAGAAATCCGTCTTAATTTTGCAACATTATTTTAGGATGTGACATTTGCATTCGTTGTTTCATAATTGGTGTGGGTGTTCCCATTTATTTTGATCATAAAACAGGGGTTTCATATTTTTTGTAACCAACGACCAGAAGAAAACATTTCAAATTTCAATTACATTTCAAATAAAAGATATTGACGTCTCTTGTCATTTTCCCAGGAAAAACGGTCGGAAGGAATTATGAATCAACGGAAGCAAGTTCCGATATTATTATACTCATTGCATGGATGAAGAAACGGTGATATTTGAATTTGGCATTTATGGATTAAGAAAAGGTTATTTCCATAAAGCAATATCGCAAGCTTTGCTGTATGCTTTGAAAACACTATGCGTGTACATATTATAACATCTTTTACCATACATGTACGTTAGACCTCTTACTACACAGTGAAAAGTAGAAAACGAATAGTGTATATTAACTTTTGAACTCGACAGTAAATGTACAATTTTTTATAATCTAAAACTTACCCAAAAGCAAACACGTCTGTCTCGAATGTGAAGGGTACACCTGAAACAAGCATAGGAGGAACAACACACATGGAACACAGCACTTCTGGTGCAATGTACATCAAATCACCACGTGGCAAGCAGGCATATCCTGGCCTATGAATAGAAATAAAAATTTAGGCTATTTTTTTGGTTATTGTAAAATGCAATGAAAACGTCAACATCATACTTTATTTTCATAAAAATTGATTTTAAGTATGAAATAAGGTTATCATTTTTAAGGTTTATCGAAATATAAATACGAGGTGGTCACGTGATTAAATTTCATAATGTGATCACGTGCCAGCCCGTATCCATACCTGTCATACTTCACTTCAGCCAATCCATAATCAACGACACTGATTCTGACATTAGGACACAAGAAAATATTTCGGGTTGTTAACCGTTTATGAACTATTTCTCGGGAATGTAGGTATCCCATGCCATATGACACCTGACGAATGTATTGAAGCTTTGAGATCGGTGAGATTTTTTCCCTTTGTATATGGATATGTTCATACATGGAAACTCCGCCTTGACAACTAAAATAAATACGATATTATAGACAAGTTTTTCAAATATGATACTGTTTAAATGTTACTGAATAAGAAATGAATTAATGAAGAGACTTTGGTATATTGTGTATATTTCTTTTTCATTCTTCGTGATTTACCTCAGTATTATTGCTAAATTACATTCTTCTAAACAAGCTCCCATAAAAAGCACCAAATTTTCATGACGTATACGACACAACTTTCTGACTTTATTCCAGAAGTCATCAGCTTCGAAAACAGCATGGTAATTGTGAATGTTAACATCGCCATGCCAACGCCCTCTGAAAAAAAATCTTCGGTAATTATTTTTGTTATTTTTCGTCTTAAAAGAATGCTGTAAGCAATTTATCTTTTACTTGACAAATTGATGCTACTCCTCCATTAGCCTAACTATTAAAGCATTTTATCATTATGTTGACTGTCTCGGTAGGCTATTTATAATGGTCTGTCTTTGAATGCGGGCTTTGTTGCTTATTTCGTTTGAGGCGACCCCTTTCAATTTTTTTCCAGTTACTTTGGTACTATTTAAAACAAAATTGGCCTCAAGAGTGGACATTCAAAATATTTTTTTAATTATGCATTTACTCTTCGATGTTCCTACATTATTTTTTTTTTTTTATATAATTGATTTTCACACCTTCGTGGCCTTCAGATCTGTATTAACAATTCAAATTAAACAAAAGTAAATTCATTAGCTTAAAAATGAGTTCGTTTCAGGTAATTCGTTCTTTATTTCCTGCCATATCCAGATCATTGATGATCTTCATTTGATAAAACAAGTGTGTTGGGGTTATATCATTTCAAAATCGTCAATCCCTTGCACTTCACTATAAGTGTGTTCTAAATTTATTTTAACGTTCACGGTAGCTCAGTCGGTAAAACGGTAGTCAGTAGCTCAGTCAGTAGAACGCTCGCTCCGTGATCGGGAGGTCCTGACTTCGAATTTCGGCCGCGACTGACCAAGTCGATAAATAATGGGTAGCAAATGTTCCTTAGCCATGCGCTAAGTACTTGAATTGAAAGTTCGGACGAGATCTTAAAAACCGAGGCCCCGTGTCTCAGCAGGCGTTGGCACGATAAATATCCTTCACTGCTTATTGGCAAATGGAAAATTTAAAATCATTACCGATAAAAACAACTTACAGCATTAACACATAGAAAAGTAAAGGTTTTAATCTTTCTGTGGGCTAATTTCAACAATATGTGAATGAAAAAATGCAAGTGCCTCAGCTTTCCGTGTTACTTTTTAGACGTTGACAGAGCTCGAGGTATAAGTGGAATGATAACTCTAGGTAGATATTGAGAGGAAAAAAGTCAAACACTAGAATCAATTTTAGGAATCCTCAATTAAAGCCCTTTATATTTTAATACTATTAATTGGCGATTTTATGTATTTTCAATTAGAGCTCTTAAAATTTCGCTATCAAAAACTAAATTCGTTCATCTGATCCAATCTCAATGACAGCTTAATTAACTCTCTTCTGAAATGTTCTTCTTAACCTTACAGAAAAAATCTTCCTACATAATATTTTCAATACATATAAATATATCAACCTTTATTTCGTTTACTTATTCTTATCCACGTTTAATTGTAATACCAATCTGTGTTAAAAACTTAAGTAATGAAAGGAAAATGGCAATTCCTTGTGATTGTTTCTGTATTTGCAAATTCACAACTTCCAAATCTCTATCACAAAGAGATGAAACATCTAAATGATTAAATTTACCCAGGAATGGATATACCACAGGGATCGGTAACAAACTATATTTGATTTACGTAATCACTCTATATACAAAAAGAGAGAGTTATATAAAGTGATTATGTCAAATCATACATAGTATGTTTCCCGCCCCTGTCGGGTATGCTCTAAAACTAAATAATACGATGTTATTTATGTCCAACTGAAGAATTTTTTAATTCATTTTGAGATGTTACCATATGCCCGTTAAGGGATTCAGATTTAGACCTTACACTACTCGACGCTATGGACCAATGCGCTGTGAGGGATCTACTTCGTGCCAACGCCTGTCGTGACACGGGCTTGGTTTTTTGGGAGTTGATTATATCAACGACTCTATGTCAGTGGTCCAGACAGGAAGTGCAACTGACAAACAGCTGCCAAGGAAAATGAGCATTGCGAATAAGAAAATAGTTCCCCATTATACTTACTATAAAGAAATCATAATTCTTGACAATATAGTCCACAATCACTTTGTATTCAACTTTAGTCTGTCATTTTAATTTCCTCTTAGGCATCTGTCACCTAAATAATCATACCGATTCTGATATGTATTCATACATTGTGCATGTTTTCTAATTTTAAGACAGGAAATTCCCTACTAACAAAGCGTCTGCAATGTGATGAGAAAACATGATGGTATTCTGGTGGTTAAAAACAGAAAAAAA
>PRKT01000030.1:2112832-2147733 GCA_003671525.1 Saccostrea glomerata
CACTACTGATTATTGCTGAATATTACTGATTAGTTGAAATGCATTTTTTGTTCCCCAACCCTGCCTATGGGTATTAAGTAACCAATCTATGCAACTGCTAAGTGTATGGTTATGATGATCAATGTTGCCTCTTTCAAAATTGTGAATGCCAAAGCATCTGGCTTAAAACATGAACCAAATTCAATCACTGGAAAGTTGTTGAATAATGCTCAGGTGACCTATAAGGCCCATAGGCCTCTTGTTTTGTTTTTTTTTTTTAGCTCTCATCCATTACTCGTCAATCAAGTTACTATCATTATTTTCTTGTTATATTATGACAACCTATGTAGAGAAATCCTTCTTACTTTCTGCAAACCCATTTACCTGTATATGGTTCGGTGTCTTCCCACGCGTAGACAATCACCAAACTCCAAATCTTTATGGGCGATGGAAAAATCTTCAAGGCGATCATGCTTTTCTGATCTATATGAAACCAAAACAATTATATGTTACTTCATTCTTCTATTTAAGGAACAAAAATGTAAATTTAAAAAGATTGAAGGTTGCATTGGTTTTTCAAACCATAAATAAATAAAATACACTTTGTGAACAATAGCCTTTTTATGTAGAGGAGTTTCTCTGAAAAACTGCTGAAATCTTTTATGTAAAAATTGCAGTGGGTAAACATTTTCCTTTTAAAAAAATTCTTCATAAAAGGCTTGATCTTCTTCTCAAGTTATGAACCTTAGTTTTTACTGGATAAGATGCGAGCAAATATATAAATCTCTGAAAAAAGTATTATGTATTTACACATTATTTTGTTTTCTTTAAGTGTCTTACATATTTCTTACTTAGAAACATCGGTTATGATTGTATGAATTATAACCATGATGTATTTGCCTGTACTTTATGTACTATATTTTCAACATAATAACCACTATGCGAAAAAGAGGGACGCTGAAAAAATTTGTTTTGAAGAATTTTTTTCATAACACACTGATCTGAGTCTTGTCAAAGTGACCGATATGGTCATATTCTGAAGTGTTATTTTCTATGTTATTCTACAAGAAAATTCTGCTAAGAGCATGAATCTACCTTTGAAGACGTGGTAACAATGTACGTCTGAATATGTTTCTAAAACATATTACTTTGATCTTTCAAAATCATCCTCGGATATAAACCAAGTTGTTCTTGCAAGAAAAATCCATATCATTCAATAAAATCTGCCACTGATTAACAACCACTCCCCTCCCCTTCCCGATTTTTCTTCCTTCTCCAATCCGGAAGATTCGTATGAGACACAACCGTATAGCAATTACTCAATAGATGTAGCTCCTGAATGAGGCAATTGTGAAAGAGAGAGGGCAGTTAAACTAAACGTTTTCAATATTTAATGAACAAATTATGAAATTTAAATAACCTTAGCTTAAATTTTATTTGATACCACTTCCATAAAATTTGCAATTTCCCATTGAAACCCAAAATAAAATTTTACTTCGTTGACGTACTTTACCACAAAGATGATAATGAATATTGATTAATAATTTATATTCAGGGCAATTGTTTGTGTACATTTTTTTTTCAAAGAGAATCGATTTGTTAAACCTTCGTCTGTCTGACCTGATTTTTCCAAGCTTAAATGCTGACTTGTCAGCACGTTATTCTAAGTTTCTTATCGAAATTTTTCCTGATGAACATTTCTTTTTCAATAAAATACAGGGAAAAATCTGCAGTTATTCATTCAACACGTGCAATCACGTGCCGACTTCATGTCATTTCCAAATGCAAAAGGGTTAATTATTTCATCCTTGATATCTATGTGTTACAGAGAGAGTACAAATGTACTATAATAACTCCTATCGAAATGTAATTTTAAAAAAAATGCACGCATGCACGACTTCATGTGAAGTCCCGTCTAGACTAGTTTTCAAATGTCTCGTGTGGATAACGTAACCAATTTCATGTCCAAAAATACAACTATCCATTAATATAATCATTCTATGACAATTATATGCTTACTTAACGCCCTTTCGAGAACTTTTCTCTCTTATTGAGACACTACCGCTTGCCGATGGATTAATTGATTGATTGTATGCTGTTTAACGTCCCTCTCGAGATTTTTTCACTCATATAGCCTCGTACAATGTAGAGACACCACAACTTCCCGAAGGAGAGCTACAAGATTTGGCCATTGATCAAGGAAAGATCTTTTTCGTGCCAGCACCTACTGCGACACGGGACCTCGGTTTGTACGGTAGAAGGATGTGGAGATAACGAACAATATTCAGTCTCGAAGTCCATAAAACAATACAAAACAGGAGCAGAGCAAACACGGACTACCGAAACAACAGAGGTGGGATCAGGTGCCATTGAGGAGTGAGCATTTCCTGCTGACCGGTCACACCCGCCGTGTGCTCCTTGTCATGATCAGTAAATAACTGAAAAATTCGTCGTCAATTCAGCGTATAAATAAAGGACTGATATTTGACTTAATTATGAATTATATTGCCGAAAAATAGTATCGACCATATAACTTACGAAATGATGACTTTAAATGAGACTGCTGATATTCTTGTTTCATTAACTTGCTTGTCAATAATTTACCTCGTTTTAGAAATTGTTCATACGTAGAGCATGCTCTTGCGTAACTAATCAATTGAGATATATATACTCCGTATCCAGGTGATGAAGGTATATTGCTGCATAAGTAAGGGAAGTTGACGATAGAAAAGTTAAAGTCATCACGTTTATCATATTTATTGGTTGGTCGATTATTTGATCAGCTTGATTACATGTACATCGTCAGGTATCGACTAAATAAATCCCTTCTTGTAAATGAGGCATTTATACTTTAATCATTTAAGAAAACAACAGACTGGCTGGATGGACTAGGTGAAACTGAGAAACAGATATGAAAGACTGCATTGATCAACGAAGAGTGGTGTATGAAAACTTCTAAAAGAGAGAGAGAGAGCTAAAAAATTAATTTTTTTTAAAATGCGTACAAAACGATATTTCTCCGTCAGTTTTGATTTGATTTCTATATAACAGAACACAAGAAAACTACTAAAAAATATAATTCTATACATCAGTTTTTGATTTCAAAACAGTGTTGCCGTGATAACAAAATATAAAAAGAATTCTGTGAAATTCCTTTAAAAAGCTACTCCTCCTGCAGTATGACGGATTGCAATCTTGATCAAGGATCATTGTTCTATTTATAGCTGTTGCAAAGTTTCACGACCAACTGCTACTTTTTTTTCCCTTATTATTAAACGATAGAGACTTCTGATTAGTATACTTATAAGTCAACTGCGTGGCACAGTGGTTAGAGCGTTTGCTCTAGAGTGGCTAAGTAAAGAGTTGATCCTTACGTCGTGGGTTCAATTTCCACTGTGGGACGTGGAGACCGGTCCTTCGGATGAGACCGTATAAACCGAGGTCCCTTGTCGAAGTAGTTGCTGGCAAGAAAACAATCCCTCCCTGCTCAAAGGCCCTAAGTGCCGAGTATAGGACAATATTTGCAGTGGTGGCGTCTCCATACGAGTAAAAAATTCTCGAGAGCGACGTTAAACAATATATAATCAATCAATCTGATTAGAAAATTCTTCTTTATAAGATAAATTATTTTTATGCCCCTGGATCGAAAGATCCCGGGGTATATTGTTTTAGTTCTGTCTGTCTGTTGTCAATTTTAACTTAGCCCATTAATATTTAGTAAGTCGGGCTATGGCTTTCATATTTCACAGGTGTATTCCTTGTGACAAGACCTTTCTTTCGGTACCACCAATTTTGACCTTGGGGTTTGACCTACTTTTACAAATTACCACACTATAGCCTTGACCATACTTTTGAAAAGTTGGAGCCATGGCTTTCATACTTCAAATGTGTATTTATAGTGACAAGACCTTTCAGCTGGTATAGAAAACTATTACCTTTTGACCATGACCTAAGAGTTTGACCAACTTTTTAAAAAATTTAACTTCATGCAGTCATAACTTTTGAACAATTAGAACTAGGGCCTTAATATTTCACAGAGGTATTCATTGTAATGAGACCTTCCTTTGAGTACCAACAATTTTGACCTGTTGAATTTGACATGCATTTGAGAGAATTCACCCCCCTCACAATAAGTTGCCATGGGGGGCATCAGTGTTTCACAAACAAATCTTGTATAATATTAAATGGTATATGCATGCCCTTGAGCCGACGTCGTTTTGTTGTGTTTTATTTCCTTGAGTGAAAAAGACCTCGTACAATGACGTCAAAATGTGCAATAGTTTTAACATGCTGACAAACGTGATTATAACTGACTATGATTCGAACAATATATCCAACCTCAGAGTTTTTTTTAGCTCTACTGGTCAGAGACCAGAAGAGCTTATGCGATAGTAATGCGTCCGTCGTCCGTCCGTCTGTCTGTCTGTAAACAATTTTTCAAAATGCTACTCCTCCTACAGTTTTAGTCTGATTTCAATATAACTTGGCACACAAGTAGACTACACTAAGATACATAATTCTGTGTATCGGTTTTTGATTTCGATAAACGGTGTAGCCGTGGTTACTAAAAATAGAAATTTCTGTGAAATTCTTTCAAAATGCTACTCCTTCTACAGTTTTAGTCCGATTTCAATATAATTTGGCACACAAGTAGACTACAATAAGATACACAATTCTGTGTATCGGTTTTTGATTTCGATGAACGGTGTAGCCGTGGTTACTAAAAATAGAAATTTCTGTGAAATTCTTTCAAAATGCTACTCCTTCTACAGTTTTAGTCTGATTTCAATATAACTTGGCACACAAGTAGACTACAATAAGATACATAATTCTGTGTATCGGTTTTTGATTTCGATGAACGGTGTTGCCGTGGTTACTAAAAATAGAAATTTCTATGAAATTCTTTTAAAATGCTACTCCTTCTACAGTTTTAGTCTGATTTCAATATAACTTGGCACACAAGTAGACTACAATAAGATACATAATTCTGTATATCGTTTTTTGATTACGATGAACTGTGTTGCCGTGGTTACTAAAAATAGAAATTTCTGTGAAATTCTTTCAAAATGCTACTCCAAATACAATTTTAGTCTGATTATAATATAAATGTGGCATGCAAGTAGACTGCACTAAGAACATAAAGAGACTTAATCAAGGATCATTATTCTATTTATTGCTGTTGAAAAGTTTCAATTTCCAACTGCTTAAGTACTTTTCTCTTCCTTTGCTATAAGGACAAACCAGTAGAGCTTCAGTGTCGACAGAGACTTCTGGTTTTTTTAGAAGGTCTGTGTTTGATCTGATCTTAATAATATAGGTTCAATAGACTTAAATACGGTTCACAATCTCTTTACAATCGTATGACTGGTATATTGCCGTCGTTTGCGTGGCGCAGTGGTTAGGGCGTTTAATCTAGAGAGTTGATTCTTACGTCGCGGGTCCGAATACCACTGCGAGACATGGAGACCGGTCCTTTGAATGAGACCATATAAACTGAGGTTCTGTGTCGCAAAAGGTACTGGCACGAAAAAGGTCCCTCACAGCTCAATGGCCTCGAGTACAGAATTTGTAGCCCTCCACCTGCAAGTGGTAGCGTCTCCATATGAATGAAAAAAATCTCGAGATGGATGTTAAACAACAAACAATCAATCTAATATAACCGAAGTATGACATTCATGACCCAGAACTTTACAAGCAGATTTCTGAACAAGCCTATAGGTCCTCTTTTTTCGCTTCTTCTTGGGCAACAACTTCGTCTTTTAGTTTGGTTTTCTTCTTAAAATCATTCCCTTTGCATGAATCCTGTACAGTCTTGTATTGTTCTCATGTTATCCTTAGATCTCTTAGCAATCCTTTCATATCAATTTTTGAGATGTAAGTATCTAAAAGTGAATGACCTTTGTGGAAAAGGTACCTTCTGCAATATTACATTATTCTTTGAAGAATTCAACACTCCTGTAAACGCTTTTTTTTCTAAAATTAACTGGGATTGACGTCAATAAAGATATTTTTTGCTGTTCAATCATTTTTTTTTACAAGAAGATAAATGTAATATACAAGGTTTGAAGAATTTAACATACGAAGACAAAAATAGAATCACATTTTTTTAACAAAATCGATACAGTATCATTTCACATGTATAATTATGTAATATTTATGTTATACATTTCTATGAAAAAAGCTAATAATAGTAATTTTACTTTCACCAACCTTGCGTCTATAATGAGTTTCTCGAACGAAGGATCACACTCTTCCTCTGTAATTAGAATGTCAATGATACATTCACATGGATTATTTATAATGTGGTGCAATAATATTTCAGTTTACTGCCTGCTGTATTCTTTTTTCACATTAGAGCTGATTTATTGTGTTTCTGTCTTATCTTATTGATTTGGATTCAGAGGTGGAAAAAAATGCAATGCATTCACTGCAAGCCCTTCTTATTACAGTAACTTTGTTTAATGTACGATATTGTAGCAAACCGTAACAGATTGCATTCAAAACATAGCTTAGATTATTACGATCCTTAGATAATATGACTGAATAAATAATAACATCTCAGGGGGTAACGATCCACTGATAATCTATTGTTCTCATCAAATGTTGTAAAATTAATAATACTACATTGAAAATTTATAACCTTTATTATTCATACGACTTTGATATAGATGTATTTTTTTGAGCTAATATGTACTGTATACATTAAATAAACCGGTTACCAGCTGTCTTGTTAGGTCTTTAAGGATTTGCGGGATTGGAGTCCTTGATGCATCTCATATTTTAAAATTATCAGATATACTGACGATTCCTTTTTTTCTGGCATTCAATAAATTGCATGTAGTATTATTACTCTTTCATCTTTTTCCGATTTATTTTTCTGTAATTATTTTTCATAAATGTAGGAGAAAGCAAAAGTGTAAAAGGCCTATTAATGTAATTACATGTAAGTTTACTCTTTCAATTGATTACAGTGTACGTCATACCGAATTTCCGTTTGTTTGTGCAATTATATATTTTCATCATGGAAAATTTGAATCATTTTTCTAAATCATCGCAAATAAAATATTGATCCTTAAAAGGCAACAGACACAGAGGAATGCTAAAGTAGAAACTTACAATGTAAATACGTCTATCGGAGAAGCTCGCAATTATGTTACAGAAACGCAAGACACACAGATTTCGTTCCATATGGTATCGGATCTCAACGGGAGTCCTATGAAAATATTGGCACAAATAATTTTTTATAAAATTAATATTGAAAGATAAATTATTGATTTTTTTTGTTTGAAAGAAAAATCACCGACTCGGAAAAGCATGCAAACTATTCGGTATGTGCATTTATAACGCGGATACATATACATGTATAAATTACGACACGTTTTTCTAGTATAAATTGTGAAAGAAAAGAAAAGGATGAAGGCGTGAGAAAAGCATACAAAATCAAATGTATATCATATTCCATTTGTGGATTATATAAAGTATTTGCAATAATTGAAATACATAAATTCGTGACAAACTTTTCAAAAAGATTTTTTTTAACGAAAATCAATCTCCGAGCTTTAAATTGAAGCATTGTAGATTTCCTAATTAATATACGTGAAGAAAGAATTATCGCTTACAGAAGCACCTTTTTTAAGAAAAAAAAAATCATTAGAATTTTTATGCCGCTGAAATTCAAGCAAAATTTCTAAAACTGTCCACTCATTTCGCGATATCTGGGGTATTAAGTATTTGCCTAAGATAAAGAATCAACACCATTCTTGGGGGTTTCGAAAAAAAGTAGTAATATTAAAATTCTACAGTGTCGAGTTTATTATACCCCCCCCCCCTCCGCTTGAAAAGCGGGAGGCTATATAGTAATCATTGTGTCCGTCCGTCAATCTGTTACGCTTTGGTACCCGTCTCTTATCCGCAACTCCTCTAATACCACTCAGTAAAATTTAATCTTACTTTCACTGAACTCATTATTACATTTTGCCATTGTGCATCTCCTATTTTACTTTTTGATCCGACACATATTTAGGGTTTTCCGGGCACAGCAAAACATGGACTTTGCCATTATAACCATATGGGTGGCGGGGGGTATCATTAAGTGAGGTCATTGCTCAAAATACCTTAGTTGTTTTTCAGGGTGACCAACATACAAATGTACTACTGTACGCTACACAGATCGTGACAAACAAAAGGCATTGTACTGTAGTTACGTTTACGAAATGACCCTTAAATGGAAATCAAAGTTTTTAAGTTAAATACGACGGTGTATAATGAAAGTGTATTTTTCAAAGTAGAGAAACTGCACTTACTTTGAGTACAATCTTTTTTGTAAAAAAAAAAAAACAAGATGTGTTTGTGAAACACTATGCGCCCGGTGGCAACAAAGTTAAAAAACATATTTTTGAGCACATAGGTCACAATCAAGGTCACAAGGTCATTGATCTTGGTGTCATTTGAAGTAGTGAAGTATGCATACTAAATGTGAAGTCTCTAGCTCTCATGGTTTAATAGTTATGGTGAAGGTTCTAAAAAGCTATCTTTAGCATATGGGACACAGTCAAGGTCATTGACCTAGGTGTCATGTGAAAGGGCCAAATATCAAGTCTCTATTTTTCTTCGTTCAAAAGATATGGCAAAGGTTAAAGTTTGCCGACAAAAAAAAATATATTTAGCATATAGGTCTCAGTCAAGGTCACAAGGTCATTGACCATGGTGTCATTTAAAACACCTTAATCAGTGGTGTATACATACCAAATTTGAAGTCTCTATCTTTAAGGGTTCAAAAGTTATGGTGAAGGTTAAAGTTTGCAGAAAAAAAATATTTTTAGCATATAGGTCACAGTCAAGGTCACAAGGTCATTGACCGTGGTGTCATTTGAAAGAGCTATATTAGTGGAGTATGCAAACCAAATATGAAGTCTCAACCATTCATGGTTCAAAAGTTAATGCAAAGGTTAAAGTGTGCAGACAAACAGATAGACAGACAGGCCAAAACAATATATACGCCTGGGATCTTTGGATTCGGGGGCATAAAAATTGGAGCAAATACAGATCTACATGGGAAAGTTCTCTTTTATGTGTATATATTATTTCGAAGATTATAATTTCAATGTTTATGAGATTGTTGCGAATTATAGAGATTTTTATTTTATGAAAATTTACATTAATTTTATTTAATATAGTTAAAAAATTTTGAAATATTGTTTTTAGCTCTACTGGTCAGAGACCAGAAGAGCTTATGCAAGGGTAAGGTGTCCGTCTGTCTATATTTTCAAAATGCTACTCCCCCTACAGTTTTGGTCTGATTTCAATATAACTTGGCACACAAGTAGTTTACACTATAAGATACACAATCGAGTGCTTCGGTTTTTGATCTCAATGTATGATGTTGACATGGTTACTAAAAACAGAAATTTTTGCGAAATTCCTTTAAAACGCTACTCCTACAGTTTTGGTTTAATTTCAATATTACTTGACACACAAGTAAACTACAGTAAGATACATAAACTAGTGCATCGGTTTTTGATTCTGATGAACGGTATTGCCATGGTTAGTAATTTAGAAATTTCTGTGAAATTCCTTTAAAATGCCACTCCTCCTACAATTATGGTCTGATTTCAATATAACGTGGCACACAAGTGACTGCACTTAGATACATAATTCTATTTATTGCTGTCTGTGGCAAAGTTTCAATTCCAAGTGCTATATGAACTTTTCCTTTGTTACACGTACAGACCAGTAAAGCTACAGTCTCATCAAAGACCTCTTGTTATTTCCTTGTTTGACGTCGCCTGCGTAGTGCAGTGGTTAGAGCGTCTGCGGTAAAATCGCGAAGTAAGGAGTCAATCCTTACGTCGCGGTTTCGAATCCCACTATGGGATGTGGAGACCAGTCCTTCGGATGAGACCGAGGTCCCGTGTCACAGTAGGTGCTAGCACAAAAAAGATCCCTCTAGGCTCAATGACCCTAATTTCAGAGTATAGGACAAAATTTGTAGCTTTCACCGACAATTAAGTGTTGGCGTCTCCATATGAGTGGAAAATTCTCGAGAGGGACGTTAAACACAACATAAAATCAAGCAATTCTTGTTTGACACACATGACATTTTGTTCACATTATTCGCCCATTTTCTTTTTTGTTTTGTTTTTTCAATTTTTAAAACAAAATTTGCCTATATGAATGTGTGTATTTTGATTTCAGAGAAAAGTTGTGCAAATCGATATCTTAATTTAATTTGTGAGGAAATAATGGTTTTGAAGTAAAATACTAGTACTTGAAGCGTTATCTTGCCTTATTTTTTTTAAAAATAATTATTGTTGCTTTAATCAAACCAAACAGGCTTTGCAGTCTGTGTTGCATGTGAAATAAGAAGCTAAATCGACTGAACTTTTATGACCGTAAAATTTGAGCTAAGCTTAAATAGTTAATGATCTTCTCTGATATAACAGAATTCACCTAATGTAAAAATCATTGCAAAGCTTTAACACTGTCTGCTAGCCCGACTATGGAAACTAACAAGACGGTGAAAATACATAAGAAGGATATATATAGAAAAGCTTTCTTTTCTCCAACTCGAGACTGGAATTTAATTGGGTATTTATCGACTGAGAAACAGATACGTATTTCAAACACGAATTCGATTAAAAGACGATCTGCAGCTCTGAATCAATTTCATCAAGATGAATGACCTAAAAATGTGTGCGAATGAGAGAAATTGGAAAAATGAATAATATTACATTTGATATTTAGTATCTACACTGTACATGTATTTATGTCAGACTGTGTGGTATCTTTCATTTTCAAGCTCACCGTGATATATCCTGTGGATATATGAATGATAAGAGCCATTGTTAATTGAAAATACTTCGGCGATACAATGTATATCTGAATGTTGAATTAAAGGCCACAGGAAGTGTTTTCTTCTTTTCACGTTTAAGATTTTGAACAAATTTTGTAATATATAATTGTGTCATGGTGCGGTACTTTTTCTTTTGATGTTGGCCATACTTTGAATCAGATAGAAAACCTTTGGCTGAATCCCAACCTACTATAACTTCTAGGGGGGGGGGGGAGCTTCGCCGTACAATAACTTCCAATTTACCGTACAATAACTTCCGACAGAATTCGATGGTTTTTAAATATTTCTTTTTCAATTTCTGTAAGCTTATACACAATATCTAGAGGAAACATGAGAAATCTCACAGAATCTAACCCCCCACCCCACCTTCACTCTATAAATGCATACGTGACAGGGATGGGGTAATTCAACAAAAAAGTAATTGTACTTGACTGTTATTAATTAATTATTTTTTGTAAAGTAATTATAAAGCAATTAATTACATGATTTATAAAGCCTGTAATTTAATTGAAGAGAAAGTCAAAGTAATTGTAATTTGATTTATTACTTTTTAATGTAATCGACTCCATCCCTGAATTACGTGAAAACCATTTTCAAAAGAAATACATGTAAACTCATTAATTAACTGCTTTAAACAAAAAATAAAAAACAATACACAGAATTTCACTCATTTAAAAAACACGATATTCAAATGAAAACAAGATAATTTAAATCTGACAATATTGAAAACACGCGAAGTTCGATGATTTTCTTAAAAGTACCTGTTTCCTGGGTTCCTTGAGTTACATGCACACTGATACATGTTCGTATAATATATAAGTATGCATTCGGACTTTTTCACAATGTATTCCATAATTTTGACACCTGTGGCTACCGTACTCCATTCGGATTTCCGGACATGCAACCATATCCGTAGTAACAGTAATGAAGCGGATCATTTTGCGGACGGATCCAGGTTTCCAGTACCTTATAGTTTTTTGAAGTATTCATACTGCTTAAATTAATCCATCAAATACAATTGCACACTCTTTTAACATCGCTTGACTTTCCAATGCAAGCGCTTCCTTCTTACTTTCTGATTTGTTTGAACCGTCTACGATGGACCTAGGCCTGTGACGTAATGTCGCGTGCAGTTTGATGTCGAGGGAGTGGCTATGCAAATGACCATGACACAAGACATTTACAGACACTTTCTTTCGTTTGTAAGGAATTTATTGTACAGAGAGGCGTGACTTTCTCGTCGCTGCGAGACTCGACTGCCACGCCTCTCTGTACAATAAATTTCTTACAAACGAAAGAAAGTACTGTAAATATAACATACAAAAAAAGATCTGCTTAATTACGGGGCGCAAAAAGTACCCAGGGAAATTCAAACAGATTGTTGAGAGACCTGGGGCTCGTAACATAAAGCTTGCTAAGTTTTTGACTTAAGCAGGGTCTTAAGTATGTTTAAGGCGCAATCTTAGGACAATCCTAAGTACTACTTAAGTATGTCTTAAACCGTAACATAAAACGAACTAAGCTAGGTCTTAGCTAAGTCAAACTTAAGTTCACTTTATTTCTCATACATAACCTTAGATTTTCACGTAATTTACTTAAATTGCTTAAAAAATTAATCAGTTACGTTTTTAAGTACATATGACGTCCTTAATTACCTATTTTACCGATTTAATTACCGATTTTAGTTAGGTTATATTAGATTTCGTAGTAAATATTTGATTAAAAATTATTAATATTCTTGATAAAATGGCAATAGTGGTTCATTGTAAAAGCATGACTTTTGTTTATCACTCTAGACTGCGATGTTTTCAGTTTACCTTTTTGTCACTCTTTCGTTTTGAAAAATGTTCACTCGCTTTGCCATAGTCGCGGACATGGCACGGTAAATTGAACGTTTATTTACATGAAATAAAACTCTGTTAAAAATTTTCCTCCACTATCTATCAGCGTATATGTCAGCAATCACTGTCTGTAAACGTTATAACATACTTATTAACAATTTCAATTTAATGAAGGATCGAAAGAATTGTTATTAAAAGATAATTTTTATTTTGTTTCTGTTCATTTATCAGATCTCTCTATTCTTTTCTCTCTATCTGAAGGTAGTGAGCCCTACAAGTTTAAATCCGCGTTTATCAGTTTTACATTGAATTTAATTTACGACGAACTTTATTAGCTTTATTGGGATCATTTTCTAACTTACCGTACCAAGTGTATTATATCTCACATCCAACATAGTAATTCTCGATTTCTTTTCCAAATTATGCATATAGTAAGTAACATATATAGTTTAATTAATATTTTTAAAAGTATATCAAAAACAAAATTTTCCATATTTATATACATGTATGCCATGTCGAGAGTGCTAGTAGAATCAGTGATCAACAAATGTTCCCCACGCCCCACCCCCACCCCAAAAAAAGCTTTAACTCCTATATCACTATTTTGCAGAGGTGAATTATTTTCTTAAATGCATAATATGAACAAAGAAATGTTTTAACGTCGAGATTTTTAAGTTTATTACTTATAAATATGTAAATAAGATAGTTAAGACATACCTAAGTCACCTCTACCGGCCGCCTAAGTTTTGCTAAGATTGTCAAATCTTAGCACGCTTCTAGTTACGGTCTTAAGGCTAAGACAGTACTTAAGTCCTACTTAAGCATGGCCATAGACTTAAGTACCCTTTATGTTACGACCCCCAGGTCTCCAAATACCACATAGATATTATTATCAATAAGAAACTCGAACATCTTTTTAATATCAACTTCAGAATATATTTTTTCCATAATCAGAATGATTTTAACAAAATAATTTTATAAAATTTAATGATCAATGAAATGGTTAATTAATTTACAAGATCCACCTTTAGCGAAAAAGCAGCTGTCATTCGTGTCAAAAAGCCAGGGGCTCGTAACATAAAGCTTGCTAAGTTTTTGACTTAAGTGGGGTCGTAAGTACGGATTAGGCATAATCTTAGGACCTGACTAAGTACTACTTAAGTATGTCATAAACCGTAACATAAAACGAACTTAGGTAGGTCTTAGCTAAGTCAAACTTATGTTCAAAATATTTCATATGAGTCAGCCTATGATTTTTGATTTTATATAGATATATTGCTAAAAGTGATTCAGTTTGGGTTTTAATTAATTACATATTAAAGTTGACGTCCTTACCTATCGGTTTAAGTTATGTTGGATTAGATTTCATATTAAATTTATAATTATGTTATAAATTTTACGGAATGTTTGAAAACAAATACCACATGGTCAGAAAGTAGCGATTTGTGGTTCATTGTAAATGTTCACGACAATTGTTTTATCACCTGAGGTGTTTTCAGTTCTTCTGTTTTGACCAATGTTCACTTACCCTGTTATTATCGCAGACAAGAAAAGAAAATCGACCGCCTATCCAATCAAAAGTTCAATACATTTTGAATCCCCGCTATGTATCAGGCCATGCGTGTCAGAAGCAAAAACTGTAGAAGTATTATGATGTACTCATTTGCTAGTTAATCAAGGATACAAAAATTCGGGATATTTTTTCGTATGTCTTCACTTATCAGCAATTCTCTCTCTCTCTCTCTCTCTCTCGAACTGTAGTGAGCCCTATTTAAATCCGCACTTGTCGCGGTTACTGTCATTATCCTCTTTCTCTTCTGTTTTTAACAAATTATTTCAACTCATATTTTCAAAGTGAACATACTTTGTTTATTACTGTGTTCAATCTATTTCTAAAAACGAAGTCCCACTAATTTCAGACGTATCCCTAAAATTAAATTTTGTATTTACATGTACGTTGTGTTGGGAGTGATATTGGAATCAGTGATCAGCCCCCGCCCCCGAAAAAATAAAATTCTTAAATCAGCATCAAATAGAGATAATTATTTTCTTTAATGCATAATATGAATAGAGGAATGTTTTAACATCGAAAGTCAACATTAAATTATTCTAAATATATGTACAAGAAAGTTAAGATATACTTAAGTCACCTCTACCGGCCGCTTAAGTTTTGCTAAGATTGCCATATCTTAGTACGCTTCTAGTTACGGTCTTTAGTTTTAGACGGTACTTAAGTCCTACTTAAGCACGGTCTTGGACTTAAGTAACCTTTATGTACCTTTATGTTACGACCCCCTGGACTTTAAATTGTTCGAGGACTTTAAAGAACCTATTTTTGTCTATTTGTTGATTTTTTTCTTTTCATTTTAAATCTGATCAATAATTTTTTTTTATTAAAAATGTTTATACAGAATTCGGCAATGATCAAAACAGTGGAAATGTTCTTCCCATTCTTGCATACATATTCCACGCATATAAAAAATATATACACGTTTAAAAAAAATGTTTTGATTTTTTGAAAAAAATTTATTTTGCCGACTTTTTTGTTGTTTTTATACAAAATATGACCGATGATGAGAGATGTACATTAAAGTGCTCTTCACAATACAGGATGTAATTAAAGCTTTAATTTTCTTCCCCATATATTTATTTCCATCTAATGATGGATATCCTAGTTTTATAATCATGCGATATTTTTGTTGTCACTTTGATGTTTGCTTGAATGATGTTTTTGTTCCCTATATATTTCAATGAATATCAAAGAGTCAAGGAATTAAACCACAAATAGGGCAAAAGTGATCATTTCTACGATACTTTAAATCAATTCTTACACAAGAGATTCTTCGCTCCTTTTTATGTCGGCCGTAGAGCAGAGCGGCATGCACTTACGGGTCTCTTTACACGGGGGCTTCAGACTGTCTGCCACACCTTAAATCTCGAGAACTGTCAAAGATATTAATTTGGTATTTAGCACATATGACTTTTTTTTATTTTACCATGGTTACCGACCTAGCTATCCTTGTACTTGACTTTTGGCCTTATTTTTGAATGAGGTGACGGTGCCGACATACAACTTTTTTTCAAATCTAAGATGTAAGGTCATGCCATTTAGCATGTGCACTGCTTGTCACAAACCATTTTAAACAAGATGTTTTTGTGAAACACTATGCGCCCGGTGACAACAAAGTTCAAAAAGCTATTTTTAGCATATAGGTCACAGTCAAGGTCACGAGGTCATTGACTTTTGTGTCATTTGAAAAAAAAATAGTAAGAGTAAGCATACTAAATATGAGGTCTCTATTTCTTATAGTTAAAAAGTTATGACGAAAGTTCGAAAACAACCTTTTTTAGCTTTTAACTCAAGGTCACAACCCTGAAGGTCATTGAAACAGACAGGACAAAAACAATATATGCCCCCGATTTATCAATCCGGGCGCATAAAAAATACCAGCGTTACAGTCCACTTGACCTTTGGCCTACTTTGCAAAATATACTGCTTAAGGTAAAAATTCAACTTGTGTCTTGAATTTAGAGAGAATGGAATTTGATATTTAGCATTTATACACGTTTGTCAGCTCATGACAATGTACTTTTTACACAGTAAATAAAAAAACAGTAACCACTAAAACTGAAAACTAAGTACTTTTAAAATACATCGGGATCAGTTTTCAAATATGAATTGATGTAGACTGGCAATTGCAGTAAAGACAGACTGGATTTTTTTCCGAGAGATTGTTCATCCCAAGAAATAATGGTGTCATTCCAAGAAAAATTAAAGGTTATAATAATGTCGATTGTGTTACAAGCGGTAAAGTAGGTTTGAAGATGCATGTAGTCTCGGAAGGAAAATTTATACTTTATTTTGAGTATTTGATTAACGTCTCAAGAATACCATACATGTTTTTTTCTAGAATGGTTCCCACAAGAACTTTCTACAGAAAAGTTTTTGTTTGTCATGGTTAAATACTTTTCAAGATGGGAACTTTACTTCCTAAATAAATTCACAGATTCGACTTTCACATATTTGAAGCGACACTGTATATTTTATGCATTTTGCACGCCTTTTTTGCCTATCTTTGAGTATTAAATTTACTCTCAGAAAAAAAGAACCTAATGATAGGAAGATTAGTTCAAAATAAAACAAATTCTTGACATTTAAATGCGTAAATGCAGTTATTCTGCTAGTTCTGTAAATTGCCCATTTTTTCCTTCCATTTTAAAAGAAGAAATAAATTATAATCCTTTAATTTTAATAAATACCTTTTTCATCCAATTTTCTTCTCGTCAGTGGCCATGTCCCATAAAAATTTATATTTAAACAACCAACACCACTGCTTTTCCTTGGGGGACAACTGGAAGTAGCCCCTAATGGCTGTCTTTCCGGAGAAACGTCCTTAACTCGCACATGTATTGCCGATACATGAAGTGTATTTGAAGGACCTGGTCGTATGGGGGATAAATCACCCGATTCATTCTTTGAGTGTATTGAAACATTTTCAGGTGATTTATTACATATATACACATAATTCACATCGTTCCCCACGGGCTCTAAGTGGATTGTTTCTTCATAACGAAAACAGTGAGTACGATTGTTTTCCTCCTGGGATAGCGTATCAACTGCAATCGTCCTGGTAACATTTCGATGAAGATTTCCAGAATTTTCATCAATGCGACTTTTTTGTCTGTTTTCTATACGACATTTGGAATGAACCCATATGTAAAACCTACGAAACAACGATGTACGTGACTTCTGAACTTGCTTGTTTTCTTCCTTTAATCGAGTTTTCCGGAATGGAATTTTTAAGCGTTTCAAGGATCGTCGGAATGAAAGACGATGAGGCCTTGAGTGAAAAATAACGGGAGATTCGTTTGTTGTATGAAATTTCCGCCAATGCTCATCCCCTATAGTGAAAAGAAAACTTGGAAGTGCAATACATTATATCAAAATTTCTAGACGAAACAGTGATCAACGTCTATTTAAGTTGACCGAAAGCTAAATCTAAGCAAATTTTAAACAGTAAATTCAAGAAGTTGATTAAAATGTTTGACTTATCAGTATTCCAAGTAAAACATATTTCTGTGTACAAACTTAAAAAAATAAATAAATACGTTTGCTTTAGGTCATTGGTAAACTGAAGGAAACATGAAGATAGTGAACATTAGATAGAACGTTCTATCGTTAGAATTATTTTGTCCTACGGACCCGGTTTAACGACAGATATCGTTCCGTGTATTTGCAATGTAGCAAAATAAATAAGGGCGAAATAACTCGAAACTCGATGCATTTCCTTAGAAAAATCCAGAGAGCCGAATGTTATCGTGGCGTGTAAAACGGAAGCGAGAAAAAACGTTATATACAATTTCAAAAGGGTTTGTTTTGATTAATTTGGTAGTTAATTTCAAAGCAACCCCTTTTGTATTCTTCGAAATCATTTGGAGCGGATCCGCTCCAATTTGCTACATTGCAAATAAATGGGACGTATTTTAACTGGTGAGGGCTTGAATTAAGACACAATTAATATTCCCAATAACTGAACATTAATGTAATCAAATTAAATTCATTGAAACGATAAAACTGGGTGAAGAGCAAACCTCTGAGGACATCAGAGCTTAGAACACTGCCAAAAGAGGAGTTAGCATCCCCTGCCGCATGGATCAACGTCATGGATGGTCAAAGGGAAGAATCCGTAGAATAAAAGACTAATAATTTGTGTGGAAAAAGGCGGTTAAAAATCAACTAACAAATAAATTGTATCTGCTGACAAGGTCATTGAACAGAACATTAAATTAGCACAATTGTTTAACTTTTGAAATGTCGTCAGAAAACTAACGTAACATATAGACAAAACGTCATTACCAATGTGTTCTTCTGTTTCATAAAAATGATATGTAATGATTCACATCTCTGTTTGCTAGTTAGGTAATTTTCTACAAAAAATTGAGTCTAACCTGAGCTTACTTAAAAGAGCTTACCATAACCAATATCATACCTGATATTTTCTTTGAAAGCTTTCGCTGGCATGTTGATTTCTCGTCAGATGTCGAAAATCTGTGTAATTATAAGCAAAGCAAAGTCAGAGAGTCATTGGTTGGGATGCAGTGATTCACAGCAAATTGTAATACCCCTTTAACACGAATGCGACTTAAATTTATACTTTGCCAACTTATAAGTTAAATAGCTCAGAAATTAATAAGGTTGAACGTTTCCTGGGAAATGAATTTGGATGGACACGTGATTATATCCTGTAAAACGCGACAGCTTTTCTGTGTAAGTTTAAGAAAGTGTTTTTGTTTGTTTGTTTTAAAACGTCTGCATAGATAATGTGGAGAGCTGCAAATTTTGTCCTATACTCGGCACTTACGTCATTGAGCAGTGAGGGATCTTTTTGTGCCAGCATCTATACTGCTGGTGATGTCTCTGTATATTAAGTGAAAAATTCTCAATTGGGACGTTCAACAACAAACAATCAAGTTCCCTTGTGACATTTCATTTCTCTAGTAACCGATATTTTTTTAATATATATTTTCCTGACCCTGGCGTTTATTCATTAATCGCCATAAAATGTTACACTTACAATTTTTGAGTCTTGGTTGGAACGATTCGAATATTTAAAATACCATGAACCCGGAGGGTCCTAAATATTACTTGCTTTTGGAAAATACGATTTTGTAATTACTTCTGCAGCTTAGATATTTTTAAGCCAGATGAAGTTTCGGAAAAATGAGTACAAACATTGTCTCTATATATGTAATCTTGTTAGAAAACTTTGCAATAAGCTAGGTACAGTATAAACATCGTCAGTAACCAGGCATAATAAGGAATATGTAGATGAGAGATAGGTTATTATCAAGTGTTCCAACGAAAGATACATACTTCCTAATATTGTGCTTTTGATGTTTGGATGTAATAAATATATAGTAACTTAAAAAAAATATCATATAGATAATGTTTTTTCATTGCCGTCGTATTGGCAATTTTGTGTTTTATTCTTCAAGAATTTTACTTTTATTAATTTTTACACTTGCACAATATAAATGAAAATCTTATCGGCAAAAAGACGATCACAACTATTTGAAAATACTTACATTGAAAACGTATGTCGCCGACGTAAAGGGGGCGATTCTTCGGCATCATCCAAGCAATAATTACTTCCAAATCTCGTTGACATTAAGCCTGAATTCAAGCTAAAATGGAGATTTCACAACAGCTGAAATTATAGGTACCGTTACTGATTGCAATTTATTTATTCATATCAGTTAAACCTACATATGAAAGGTCGTTGAAAAATGCGAAATACTAATTTCATCAAAGGCATTCTACTGTAGCCACATTTGGTGTGCAGTAAAATCGTAACGTCGGAAATTTTTCTACCAGTGTCCTTAGGGAATTCCTCAAAAAAGTTGTTTTGAACACGGAAGTTTTTGGTTTCTTATAGGAAAGCCTAATTTTTTTGTATTTGTCTGCAATATCTAATTTAATGAGAGTTCTAGAGAAAACGGAAACTAATAAGTATCTTCTTTGATGGGAAATAATAATTGAACGCGTTTTCTAGAAATATTCCGATTGCAGACAGCGTTTTATGGACTAATTCATTAACACGCAACACGCTGCTTCAATCCTCACGGGAAGAACTTTTGTCTAATAGTGAACCGAAAACACGTACTGAATTTTCTTCTATAAGAGGAAACCTCTTTGTTGTGGAGGATTAGGAAAAAAACAAATAATCCAGGATTACTTAACATCAAATTAGTTTGTTAAATGATAACAAAGCAAACAGATAAACATACCTTGTAAAAACCGAGTATAGGTCTTTGGCTGCTGTGCCTGAGATCAATAAAGCGCGCGTCGGTTCCCGCCGCCGTGGTATGACAGTGACACACTCCTTCTCTCTCAGCAGCTCTCTCTCAGCACTGCACTGACGTATAACATTGATTACACAACCGATTTACCATCAACGTGCTAATAGAAAAATTGTCAAGTTTTCTTTGTTATTTTTATTTCTTTAATTTATTTTTCTGTCATCTTGTGCCTATTGGTTTAATGGACCTACTTGATATGGTTATTGTGGTCATACACGGATATTTTACAGTTCCTTGATATAATTCAAACTATACTAGTATTTAATTATACATAGATATTTCCATTTAATGCATTTCTTTGCTTTTCAATGTTTTTAGGTCACCTAAGTAACTCAGGTGACCTACCGTATATACTCGCCTATAAGTCAGTTTTTTGGGAGTTAATCTCTGGTCTAAAACTCTTTGTCCGACTTAAAGGCGGGCTATTAAAAGTATGGTTTTCGTCCGTCGTCGTGCGTCGTGTGTTAACATTTGAACATTTTCAGCTTTTTCTCTGAAACCACTGAACCAATTTCAACCAAATTTGGTATACAGCATCTATGGGTGAAGGGAAACAAAAATTATGAATTTTATGGTCCCCGCCCCCCTGGGGCCAGAGGGGTGGGGCCAAAACCACTAAAATTATTGCAGTGAATTTTATGGTCCCCGCCCCCTGGGGCCAGAGGGGTGGGGCCAAAACCACTAAAATTATTGCAGTCTTTAAAAATCTTCTTCTTTACTCCTGGACATCAAGCAGGCAAACTGTTGGCATGAATGTAATGAACATTGAGTCCTCTACCAAAAATGTGAAATTAATAGCACCAGGGTCAGGGGTTCTAGTGCTAGGGCGGGGCTATATAGATTATATAGTGAAAATGCATAATTTCTTTGAAAATCTTCTTCTCTGCTCCTGGGTATTAAGTAAACTAACTAAGTACATAGTTATGATGAACAAGAGTGCCTCTTCCAAAAGTGTGAATTTTATGGCCCAAGGGTCAGGGGTTCTGGTGTTAGGGCGGGGCACTATTGGTTATATAGTGAAAATGGATTTATTCTTTGAAAATCTTCTCTGATTCTGGGTATTAAATAAACTAAGTACATTGTACAATTCACAATTTTGGAAGAGGAACTCTTACTCATTATATTAACTAAGTACATTGTACATAGTTAATATAATGAGCAAGAGTTCCTCTTCCAAAATTGTGAATTTTGTGAACCCAGGGTCAGATGTTCTGGTGTTAGGGCGGAACCCTATTGATTATATAATGAAAATACATTTATTCTTTGAAAACCTTTTTTCTTTGCTCCAGGGTATTAAATAAACTATGTTAGAACATAATTATGTTGAACAAGAGTGCCTCTTCCAAAATTGTGAATTTTATAGCCCCAGCGTCAGGGGTTCTGGTGTTAGGGCGGGGCTTTATTGATCATATAGTGTAAATGCATTAATTCTTTGAAAATCTTCTTCTCTGCCCCTGGGTATTAAATAAACTATGTTGAGCAAGAGTGCCTCTTCCAAAATTGTGAATTTTATGGCCCCAGCGTCAGGGGTTCTGGTGTTAGGGCGGGGCTTTATTGATCATATAGTGAAAATGCATTAATTCTTTGAAAATCTTCTCTGCCCCTGGGTATTAAACAAACTAACTAAGTATTTAGTTATGATAAGCAAGAGTGCCTCTTCCAAAATTGTGAATTTTGTGGCCCCAGGGTCAGGGGTTCTGGGGTTAGGGTGGGGCTCTATTGATTATAAAGTGAAAATACATTAATTCTTTGAAAATCTTTCATTTACTCCTGGGTTTTATGCGAATGATCTTAGAATATATATTTATGATGAAGAAAGGTGTATCTAGCAAAATGGTTATTTTTTATACCCCCCCCCCCGTTTGAAATCTGCTCTTTGGTATTAATCAACCATTTTATGATAACATTTGAAAAATGTTGAAATATGTAGCCCCAAGGTCAGTGGTTCCTTTGGGATGATGTGCACAACTTGTTATAAAGCGGAAGTGCATTTTCTCTTTGTTACTCTGATCTACCTTTGGGTATTAAGTGAATAGAGTAAGCATTCTAAGTTTAATTCTGATAAGCAATGGTGCCTCTTTCAAAATTGTGAATTGCGAATTTCATGGCCTCTTGTTTAAAACACAAACCAAAGTTAATTGTTTGAAAGTTGTTGTGCAATACTCAGGTGGGCCTCTTGTTTAATAACCAAATTAATCAATCATTGATTAATTCTGAACGGTTTCATCGGTAACAATCAAATATCAGAAATAAATTATTCGACGCATCTAGTGTAGAAATCGCAGAATAATAAATTTATAACCTGATACGGTAACTGCTATAGAATTGATTTTCATAAACTTTTCTTGGTTTTATATGAACTCGTTCAATACATTCGAGAAACAGGATATGAAAGGGTTTCATTCATGATTAATCTGTACAAACATTAAATTTTATCAAACCTGTAACTTTCTAAATATAATTGTTACAAATATTTAAAATATGAAGGGAAAAATACCACATAAAGGGTGGTCACTCTGAGGGAACGGGGGTTTCAAAATACTGTAAATGATTAAGAAAATTCAAATTATCCTTTTTTTTTAAAGGAAAATGATTGGAATGTAATATCTTAAAATTATTTTTCTGTCATTAAATAAGTACAGTGTAATTCAATCTTAAATTTCCAGTATATCCAGAAGATAATACTTTAATTAAAGATTAATGAAAAAGTTAAAACCACTGAATGTTATTTTTTTTCTGTAACATTTCTACATTCGACAGCGAACAATCAAGAAATACCAATTCAATATCTCGAAGTTCACTCTCCCAACAAGAAATTCAAGAATTCAAGAAATTCCTTAGACTACTTTAATTTTTGTGAACCTGTGCATTTATTTAGAGAAAGCGATTCTTGCATGTCACTTTGAGATTTTAACTAATGCATAATGCTGAATTGATAGTTAATATGATATGCGAAAAACGTTGAATTTGTCGCCCACTTGACTTTTTCTTTAAGTGGATGTACTCACTTGATTGATATTTAAGAGCTATTCTCTGTTGCAACTCATAATAAAGTCTTGCACTGTTTTAACATGCATGGTCACCGATTTTGATGAAACTTTGTTAATATTTAAACCCTGGCACCAGAAACATAATTTTAAAAATTCTTTGCTATGTGTCTTGGTTGCAATGGTAACAGCTACAGAAGTTTGAATTTTTCAGAGACATTTTGCTAAACTTTGAATAGTTATTAAGCCTTAATAATAAAGACTAAGAGAAACAAATTATACAGTTCCTCTTTTAAGCTTCTTCTGAATCAATAATATATAATTTTTTTTTGGGCAGCATTGAGCTGCGATGAATTTCAATTGTATATATTCCTTAGAATTTAATTACACTGATTTTGGCTTCATATTTCAGTAATTGCACTCCCTTGGATTTCATTTAGGCCTTTATAATTTGCACACATTAATGACAAGTTTTTATCATATCCACGGATAAATAGCCTAGACATAAAGAATAGAATTTCATAGATAGTAGACATTACCTATATGCACAAAGAGAAGTAAAGACAAATATCAACTATTACATTTGGAGATAACAAACTCAGAAAATCAACAAAAAGGGTTCCTCCTATTTCTACTCACTAAAATAAAGATTTAGGAAAAACAATTTGTTATATGTATTCAGCCTAATGTCATTTACTAGAACGGAAATCGACAAGCTTTTTGTAGAGAATAAAACCAAGCCCGGTCCTATAGGTCAGATCCCTATTTATAACGAAGTGATCCTTTTGTTCAATTTCTGAATGTATTAGGTTTCAGAAATTTAGAGGTTTCGGAACCTAAACCCTACTTTTATGGAGAAAAAGATTTTGATTAAGTAAAAAATAATTTCACTATAGCCCATCACGAAACTATTGTCCTACTTCTTTCTCCCTATTGTACGCGTGTGCAGAAATTTTGAATAAGCTACCATGGTCTCAAGTTCTTAATGAATGAATGTAAGTACGAAGAAAAAGAACTTTTATACAATCTTTTTAAAAAAATTGTTAGAACATATTTCTCATCCTTGCATGCCCCAGTTAAATGTTCGTGACAAGTTTGAGCTAAATTAAAAAAAGTTTCGTTAAGTTTTATTACATGAAAATATTTAAAATTGCCGAGCGAGGCCAGAATTATAAATATCTTTGTTTCCCCTAACCCGACCCTAAATTCTTAATTTGGGTAGGTAGGTAGGTAAACAATTTTATTTTCTGACAGCAGCTTTATGAAAAATTACATTTATATATAAGAAAAGTACAAAAGAAAGTGATTTGTGAACAAAATGCTGAGTATCATACATATGCCGTTTAAAAGCAAAATTTATTATTAATTAATTCACAACTGTAATTTAGATGAACTTGTGAAATATCTCACGCCAGAGTACATTTATATAAATCGAATAAAACAAGACAAAATTCTCAAATAAGCAAAGACTGGACATCCAAGTATATTTTTTTCAAACCTTGAATCTCCCTCCAGTGCTTATAGAAAGTCAATGTACTTTTTTGAGAACCATGAGATTTGCACTAGTTCTAGAGCATTTTGCTATGGAGTTAAGACGTAGGTGGCTAACTTTAAGTTGCAGGTTCAAATACCAATGAGGAACGTTGAAAACGGTCCTTCAAAAGGGACCATAAAAACTTATGTCCAGTGTCGCAGAAGATGCTCATAATGCTGGCTCCAAAAAGATCCCCACTGCTTAATGGCAAATAAGCACGTAGTACGTCTAAATTTGGAGCAATGGGGAAATGTTCAAATCTCAGGAAGCTGAATTATGATTTCAAAACTATTTGGAAAGAGTATTCAAACAATATTTAAATGGACCAAACTGAATCTACAAATGATAAAAAATGCTATATAAAACAATGTCATAGTCACGAAGTTTAACTCGTAAATAAAGGCATGAAAAAGTACAACTGAATTACAATGTATATTTATCAGGATGAATATGCAGACATATTTACAACAACTCCTATGATTCCATAATGGCATATAGTAAACATAGGAACATATAAATGAACTGTTTATTATATCAAAACTCAAATAAAATGCAGTGAAATTGAATGATGTGTTCACTAGGTGGGCCCCTCATCTGCTCATGAGGCTGCATGGCCTTTCCATTTATTACGTACCTGAAGTTCAACAGACAGATTTGTTTATTCGTTGTTTACCGTCCCTTTCGAAAATTTATTTGTAATTGTATATATTTTATTATCAAATTGTTTCAAGAGTGAAGATTTCTGGTTAGCTAAAGGCATAAGATTGAGACATCGCCGTTGTTTTATGAAGAACTACTTCTCTGTAATCAAAGCTGACCGTTCTGATAAAAAACTGATTTTGATGAAATTGTATTTCATAAAACTTCGTTGACAATAAAATTTTTTTTTGAATCATCCTATTTAAAAAATCTTTTCAGTCGGCGTGATTTAATTGGGTCGGTCGCGTTAGGGGGCCCGACTTTAGCTTTTGAGACGGGGCCTAACAATTTTGTCACATTTCTATTAATATTCATATACATATTAGTTTTCAACGACATTCTTTACATCGAGCCTCAACTTGTCCATATTGGTCTCATTTGCACAGAATGTGTATTTTGATTTAAACTATATCCAGAGGACAATTTTGGACAAAATTGCGGCTCATATCAACATATCATATTGTTTGAAACAGTCTCCAAACTAAATTAACAGGTCTCCAATTTCTATTGTGACAGTGTCTATCATACTTCCTACTATGGAAAAGGATGATGTGAATTAACTGCTATCAGGAGCCCCTTTTTCCAAGACGAATTACATGTATACAATATTAATCTACAACGATTTTGATCGTTTTCAAACATTAGTGAATAAATAAATAATGCCTTTTGAATTGTTTCAAGAGTTCCGACATATTTTATTAATAAGAAATACTGCATAATCTACAGTGGCTAAATGATTTTTTAGACCCTATCACTGCAAAATTCGGCCTTGATTGTGACAATATGTTCTTTTTGAAAGAGAAGGGCGGGTCTTAGTACAATAGAGGTTACAGTTTGTATTTATGTCCGAGGAGTCTACCTTAGATGGCAATGTTATTATTTCGCACATAGTCGCTTACCGAAAACATTTGTCCAATCCGATGACAGAACAACAAAACATGCCGGTTTACTACACGTTTACATTTTTCGCAGACGCGTGGTTTAGATAAATTTACCTTTTATCCTCTTCTACATTTCAAACTTTTATTTGTCACCCAAGGCTGTTTATACTTAATAATACGCATGGATTCTCAGCATTTACGGTTTTGGAAAAATGCACATGAAACTTGTATTTACTGATACTCGGGAATACGTGTAGACCTACGGCTGGCGAATTACCCACCAAACACTTTACAAAACGTTAAACTTTGCTCATATTTTTTATTTATTTTATTAATTTGTAACTATGATCTCGGAAACTGTACATATGTAGATCCGTGTCTAATCTATGGCTCGAATGCATAAAAACATCAGAAACCAGGTAAAATAAGCCTCTTTCCAAGCATGACATTTCCTTAGTATTTTTGCTGTACTCACTCGTAACGCATCTCACTTAGCCGATTGGTCCTTTCACATATGGGTCGACTTCAATAAAAGTACAGTGACCAGCCAAAAGAGAAAATTGTACCTACCTGCGTTCGTATACTGTATAGGGGGAAAATAACTCGCGGTGTTAATATTCGCTATATTCACGGTGATAATAAATCCGTGAATTCAAGAAACAGTGAATAATTTTCAAAAAGCTCCATGTTTTATTTGGAAATTTGACAAATTTGATAATAGACTACAATAAGTTTAAATACATTTACAGGTACCACAGTACATAGTCATTTCAGTAATTACGAGTAGTACTTGTCAGTCAATTATTTTAATTAGCATGCTTTACATTAATTCAAGACAACAGATAATAACCTGTATTTGTTAAAAGGTTTTTTAATAACGCTACATGTTTCATCAATCAAAACACGTGGGCCATGAGTGTTGATTACCCGTGCATAAGTAAAGGTTATAGGCCAAAAACTGTCCATTCTGTGAGAAGAAAGAACTGTTGGAGGGCCGTTAGGCCCGACAATAGTTCTTTTTTCTCACAGAATGGACAGTTTGAGGCCTATAACCTACTTAAAACATTTACCCCATTGCGTTCATAGTGTACTCTCTTAGAACTTTTTCTCATCCATTGTGTTAATAAGCATTGTCTACTTATTGGACTGTCTCAGCTGAGGGTTTTATGACAGTCAAAAGAAGTCAAAAGAAACTTGTATTCATTGTGATTTTAACTTAGTGGACAGTTACAGGTAAGTTCAATTTTTAAACAACTGACTAAAGAATATTTAATCACAAGGCATGAGATTCCATCACCATTTTGATGTGATTGTGAATGTTGAAAGCATGTCTTCTTCCAAGGAAGCATATTTTGATGCAAAACAACTTCAGATATGAAGGGCAATGCATAACGGGGTATGTCATTCTTGTGATATTTTGAGCCTAGGATTGTCAAGAAAGTGAACTTTCACTGGGTGAAAAAAGTGGTTTCCCATCATGGGAAACTTTATGGAAACCACATGGAAACCTCAAGTTTACATCATGTTTCCCAGTGGTTTCCGTAGCGGATGCTAGGTTATTCCGCCAGGTTTCCGTGACACGGAAACCCCCTACGCTCCGATTCCATAAGGTATCCCGAACCACGGAAACCTCTGTAAACCTGAAGTTTCCCGAACATCCATGTAGTTTCCCGTAATGGGAAACCTGAAGATTCCACTGGTTTCCAGAATCAGGAAACTTGATGGAATCGGAGCGTAGGGGGTTTCCGTGTAATGGAAACTTGGTGGAATCTTTAGGTTTTCTTATCCGGGAAACTACATGGAAGCTCGGGAAACCTCACGATTCCTTAAGTTTCCTTGACTCAGGAAACCATATGGAATCGGAGCGTAGTGGTTTCCGTGGAATGGAAACTTGATGGAATCTTTAGGTTTCCTTATACGGGAAACTACATGGAAGCTCGGGAAACCTCACGATTCCTAAAGTTTCCTCGACTCAGGAAACCATATGGAATATGAGCGTAGTGGTTTCCGAGGAATGGAAACTTGATGGAATCTTAAGGTTTTCTTTTATGGGAAACTACATGGAAGCTCGTGAAACCTTATGATTCCTGAAGTTTCCTTGACTCAGGAAACTATATGGAACTTGTGTAGCACTTTCTGTGTGGCAGAAACTTGGTGGAATTATCTGGAGTCCCATTCCTGGTGGAAATTACTGGGAAACTTCAAGATTCCCTAACTTTTCTATAGGAAGCAATGTGAAATAATGCGTATTCTTTTAAAAATCTATCAAAAAAATTTATTACATGTAAAAGAAAAAAGCATTACCATTTTATATGTTTAATAATTCATTTGATGTACAAAAACTGTAACTGAATTTTTCAATGATATCAAAGTATTAAATAAATTCATATATCTTAGATAAACAATGGAACAGTCTTTCACATTTAAGTCCATTCATAAGGGTCATTAAGTACTTCTTCAACATCAGTTTCCTGGTTTTCTTCACATCACCTATGATCTGCAATATTCATACAAAATTATTATAGGATGTCAGAATTATAATGCTTGAATATAACTTAGAAATCTGAAAGATCAGACAATGTCCTTTAATATACCAATATCAATAATTACTTTCCATGACCATGATACATATGATTTCAGCATTTAATGTATCTCTTTAAAATTTAATTCTTTATGATAAGTGAAAAAAATAACAATTACATAATATGAATAATGTTTTCAGCCTGATTATGTCATTGAGAATATATTACTACATGTATCTCATACTAAGAACCCTAAGAAATTTAGTCCCTCCCCTTACCTGAGAAAACCGTACGGTTAAAAATCTCGGCCTTTAATCATAGTGAATGTAAACAGTTTATATTTCCCATCCTGCATCGCTCTGTAGGCGCTTTATTTCATTGGTTAATTTCCCGAGGCGCCATTTTTGGAGGATCGAGAAGGACGAAGAAGAAGGTGTAAGCAGCTGGTAAATGTGAAAATTTAAGATGGTTTCACCACCCAGTGTCTTTAAGACTGTGATAAATGCAATGGCCAACGATGAAGGATTAGTGTACGTATATTTTTGTTAACTTTTTACGGTAAATAGGGGAAAAAAAAACCTGTTGTAATATTTGGCAACAACAAATCTTCACTATCGGAGGCAACTTTTCTTCTGACGCCATTTTGAAAAGTTTTGGATACCTAAGTTTTAAATTGTTAAGTGTGTATATTGCAGAGAGAAAGAGAGAGAGAGAGAAAAATTTGAGACAGTGATATAGCATAACTTCGATTATGGAGGCCCCACAGGCACCGTGCATGTGCATGCTGTTTATTGTAAAACGGCAACGTTTCGCCTTTAATCATGTTTATTAAAATGTATGCTCCATATGTATGTTCTCTCTCTATATGTAAATGAATACTTTTCGGAATTATAAAAAAAAATATTTTTAACCCCGCTCAAATTATCCGGATGATAATAGTTACACCGAGCATGGTTTCGTAGTTAAATTCAGACTGTAGAACATCCGGTTTGAATTTCTGACTTTTCGGATAGCCAACTCTTGTTTTTTGGAACTTACGACTTATGGCAAGGTATAAATTAAATATTTTTGGTTCAAAACTTTGATAAAAGCATCGATAATCATATTTTTACAAAAAGTGTCTTCAATCTCAGCTTATCCGATTATTCATGAAGGATATCCTCATCAGAACAGTTGGAATAGATTGTAGCGAATAGCATAACCCTTAATCATATGCATGACGATGATATGGAGGAAAAATATATATAAAAAAGTGAATGTAGATGAAAGCCTGTCCATTTTTCTGAAGAGATTAGGTTTGTTTTATTGTTTATTGAAATAGTTTACTGCTCAAAAGATTTTTTTTTGTAATGTCTAACCAGCTGTTGAGATGAAGATGTAAAAAAAGAAAAGCCTAATAGTGAATTAATATTGATAGTATGTCAAGAAATGCAAATGAATCATCAGCTTGAATTATCAGTTTTTTCACAGTTATTGACCTGAGTAGGTCAATGTATAGCGAATAATACATACTCTTTTCCATATCACATCCTAGCCCGAGACACCAATATCAGCCAGAGGGGATGATCAATTTTATTTTATCATTTAAAACAGTTCGATCATTCTGTTGCCATATATATACAAGGACATTTGCATTTAAAACGTAAAAAAGAAAAATTGCCAAAAGAGAAATGCAACCGTAAAGAATTTGAATCACTAGGTGGCGTATCGCGGCAGAATGCTTCTCTCTCATTGGTTAGATTTTCAGAGAAGAAAGAAGGACAAAATGGCGAAGAAAACACCAAGAATTTGCTCAAGAATAACAACAGAGATGAGAAGGTCTTTTGAATCTACACTGAAGAAAGGCACCCCAAACGGCAGATTAGATACAGGTAGTTATTTGTTACAGTTCAGAGCACCTTTATTTTTGTTTTTATCGTCTAAAATCGTAAGAATAATGTTGACCTAAAATGGGGCGTTCCAAAAATTCAAAATGACCATTGTACAGTTGTAAGTATAGGTTATAGGCCAAAAACTGTCCATTCTGTGAGAAGAAAGAACTGTTGGAGGGCCGTTAGGCCCGACAATAGTTCTTTTTTCTCACAGAATGGACAGTTTGAGGCCTATAACCTACTCAAAACATTTACCCCATTGTGTTCATAATGCACTCTCTTAGAACTTTTTCTCATCCATTGTATTAAGTTAGCATTGTCTTGTATTCATTGTTATTGTGAACTTAGTGGACAGTTACAGGTAAGTTCAATTTTGAAACAACTGACTAAAGAATATTTAATCACAAGGCATGAGATTCAATCACCATTTTGATGTGATTGTGAATGTTGAAAGCATGTCTTCTTCCAAGGAAGCATATTTTGATGCAAAACAACTTCAGATATGAAGGGCGATGCATAACGGGTATGTCACTCTTGTGATATTTTGAGCCTAGGATTGTCAAGAAAATGAACTTTGAGCTCAAGGTGGACGTTTTATTTTTCAAATATTTCTCAACGTTTGATCAAGGGTTTTCAAGGATGCAGAAAAACAAAGGGAACGTAGAAAGGTTTCCGTAATTAAATCAACTATATTCAGATGATTTAAAAGAGGATAATCAGAGCAGAAATGTAAACGGGTACTTATTGTGTTTTTTTAACTGACAGAGAGAATGTTACACGGTACCAAACGTTGATGTACGTTAAAGTGTTGAGTGATAAAGAAATCAACAAAATTATGAGCTTTCTTCTCGCCGAAATCAGAAACAAATCGGGAGATGAGTAGAAAAGGCTATTGACAAAACACCCTTGCATTCCTGTAGTAGAAAAACGATGGAACTGTTTCTGTAGAAAAATGAGAACAATTATTCAAAGTACTAGTGAGAAATAAGAACTTAAGGAGCGACTGTTTCTTGCCAGGAGAAGTGATATCCCCTCGTGTGTTGTTGGTGCAAATTACATTCTAATAGTATTCAGATCGAGATATTTCCTTCAAATTTAAGTTTTGATGTTCATTGTGAGCTGGAATATACATTTCATCATTTATTGGAATAATTACAATGTTTCAGTTTTTGTGACTTGGAATGGATTATTTAATTACACTGTGAAACTGTTGGATTCATTGCCTGAAAAATATTTATTTGTGTTTATTTGTGTTGTGTTTTCTTAATCTAGTAAGTAACCTGTAGCCATCCAATAAGTAACTGAAAACTGTCCATTATTTTTAATAATGGACAGATTTTTAAACTTATTGGACAGTTTCATGTAACTTATTGGACTGTTTTGGGCCTTGCAAGAAATAGAAAGCATTAAAAGAACAAAAGATGATGTCATACTAATGTTTTAACTAATGTTACCACGCACGGTGTATGCATTACCCGCTTTATCATGCATATTATAGTTTTTATCGACATTTTGATTCCTAAAAATCATTCAAATAAGTTTCGAACTTACTGAAGATTTGTAAGGATATTATTTCGTCGACGTACATTAACACATTTATTACCGTCCAGTGGTTTTTCGCCGCAATGTATTGAAGATCTTGCAGTGTACATGCACTCCTTGTAATAGAATTTAGGAAAGTTATGTGACGTTTATAGTCAAGGACTTTTGATTACTGCACGTGTTTTAATTAATCGTAAATTATTTATTAAGTCTAACTATTTTATATTAACGTACCCTTTCTTTTTGAAATAAAGACATAACAATGGTGAATGTCGTTCACATATAGCAATGGATTAAACGGATATAGACAAGGGAGGTAACTTCTATAACATAAGAATCTCGCGAATTCAAGAAATCGCGATCGTGTCCGATGAGAGAAAACCGTGAAAATTACAACCCGTGAAATTAATCCCCTATACAGTATTTTAAGGGCTTCAAAGAGTGGGGTGGGTTCAAATTTCAATTGGAATTGGATGTAAACATGATACCCCTACCCAAACAAAAGATCTACATCTTTCAAATCACGTTTCTACATTTGTTAAAAATAGTATTCCAATAAGGTAAACATATCAGTGATTAGTTACATACAAAAATTGGAGTAAAATTTGGACATTTAATTTTTTGTCAATTTACCGGGGGCCGTAAGTCACTTCATCCTTTTTGCGAAAGTTTTAATAGGGTTTGAAGATTATATGTCTTATTTTACTTCGTATTTTTCGTGAGAGATGTTTTGAAAGAATTCTGATAGAAAGTCAGTGTGATTAGTAAGTATATGTATAGGTTCATGTCGCCTATTATGGTCTGCGGGTCGAGACACTACCTATCCCTAAACACTAGAATCATTATTTGTGCACCACCATGGAATTACAGCATTTCTCTCTTCTTCATTTAAATTCATGTGTAGAATCTGATTGCGGAAAAATCATCATGCTAATTTTTCATTCCACACCCATGCGATTTAATTGTCTCCGCCTATATAAAGTGGTCCAGTCCAAATTTTTAGGAAATTTAAAAGGCGTATATACTCGTACCTGTTCTTTTCAATGATATTGTCTGTAATTATAAAAAAAAATGTATGACAAAAATTCAAGACGTTAACATCAGAAGCACATGCTTGCATGATAATCATATAGGTTTACTAAGCGATATATTGTAGCGTCAAGCTGAAAAGGTTCCAAATGACGTACTAAAGTGTTTTAATTCTTTTATAGATCAACGTATTTTTATAGGAAATAATTTAAATAATAAAAAATGAATAAAACTCATTTACTCTAAAAACATCTTAAGAAAAATCAAGGAAGACTCCTGTTGTATAAAATGAACATCAGTGAGTAAACTTACAACAGAATTAAATTAAACCGAAATGCAAAGAGAATGTAGAACAAGAGGATGTAGAACAAATATTCTCAAAATCTTTGGTATCAAAGTACTTAGAGTTATCTTTCTTGTTGCCGGGGACTCGAAAACTTTGGTAAGTCTCCGCATACGTCACCATAATACAGTTACTCATTATTGGCTACTGTACTGGGCAGATATGAATGAGAACCAGAAGTCTCTGTCGAGACTGAAGCTCTACTGGTTTGTACTTATTATATAGCAAAGGAAGAGAAAAGTACTTAAGCAGTTGGGAATTGAAACTTTACAACAGCAATAAATAGAACAAGAGGCCCAGGGGCCACAGCGCTCACCTGAGCACATCAGCTAGGAAAAAAACACATATCAGATCAGAACTGAAAGTTAACTTAAGTTGGGGGGGGTTGAAATTTAACCCCACCGGGGATCATAATTTCAACGAACTAGAATCTACATTACCTGAGGATGATTCCATGTAAATATTACTAATCATGGCTTTGAAATACTTGAAAAGAAGATTCAAAAAGGGTTCCCTATACAGTATATTCTTATGTAAAACTTTGGTCGGCCATTTTGGCCCCACCCTACCCCCGGGGGTCATGACTTGAACAAACTTGAATCTACACTACCTGAGGATGATTCCACATGAGTTTCATCTTTCCTGGCCTAGTGGTTCTTGAGAAGAAGATTTTTAAAGATTTTTCTTATATATTCCTATGTAAAACTTTGATCGGCCATTTTGGCCCCGTCCTACCCCCGGGGTCATGACTTGAACAAACTTGAATCTACACTACCTGAGGATGATTTCACCTGAGTTTCATCTTTCCTGGCCCAGTGGTTCTTGAGAAGAAGATTTTTAAAGACTTTTCCTAGATATTCCTTTGTAAAACTTTGATCGGCCATTTTGGCCCCGCCCTACCCCTGGGGGTCATGACTTGAACAAACTTGAATCTACACTACCTGAGGATGATTCCACATGA
>PRKT01000030.1:2149141-2185613 GCA_003671525.1 Saccostrea glomerata
AGGAGTAGCATTTTGAAAAATTGTTTACAGACAGACAGACGGACGGACGACGGATGCATTACTATCGCATAAGCTCTTCTGGTCTCTAAAAACTAGAAATTGACGCACACAATTTATCAATATTAATAAACACACAATAAGATAATACATTATTGAAACACAAAAATGACTGTGCAAAAAATTCGTTCAACACAGACTCTGTAGACGATATGCAATGGGTTGATTAGAAGGAAAGTATAAATTATAGCTTTAAAGTTTTTCGTCAAACCGACACCTATTGTTTACGAATTAGTTCGTTGTACCAAAACGAATGTGTGCAAAACATGCTTCCAACCTTTCCGATTTAGATGCGGACTGTCCAGACACATGAATAAACATAAAATAAAAATCTTGAACTGCAACAAAGATTTTAGCTCAGCAGAAAAACATCGCCATCTGCAAGAATTCATGAGGATAAAAGACTTCAGTGTGAAATATGCTAAAAACTGTACAAATGCAAGGAATACATCAAGAAACATGAATCTCAATATCATCCAAAGTAAAAAATGAAGATTAATGTTTTCGACCTTTCAAAATGATTTAACATTTAACATTTTTAACATTGAGAAAAGAGATTAAATCTCTTTGTTATTATCTGCTGATAGTGCAAATTATGAGGTTAAAAACCTAATTAAACTTATTTATTTACTTATTAAGGAAAGTATAAATTATAGCTTTAAAGTTTTTCGTCAAACCGACACCTATTGTTTACGAATTAGTTCGTTGTACCAAAACGAATGTGTGCAAAACATGCTTCCAACCTTTCCGATTTAGATGCGGACTGTCCAGGCACATGAATAAACATAAAAATAAAAATCTTGAACTGCAACAAAGATTTTAGCTCAGCAGAAAAACATCGCCATCTGCAAGAATTCATGAAGATAAAAGATTTCAGTGTGAAATATGCTAAAAACTGTACAAATGCAAGGAATACATCAAGAAACATGAATCTCAATATCATCCAAAGTAAAAAATGAAGATTAATGTTTTCGAGCTTTCAAAATGATTTAACATTTAACATTTTTAACATTGAGAACAGAGATTGAATCTCTTTGTTATTATCTGCTGATAGTGCAAATTATGAGGTTTAAATCCTAATTAAACTTATTTATAACGATTGATAGTTATGAATAAATTAAAGCAAGATTGATTTTTTATGCAACATTTGGTTGGACTTGTATTGTTTGTTTCTTTTCACAAATCGTGCGTAAAGTTTCTAAAGTTTTTGTAGTTAAAATCATTAAATTTACCAATACCATACTGTTGTGAATTTTTTTTATGCCGCCATGGACTACCGGATACTTTACTTGGCCATTTCAGGTAAAACATTTGTTATGTGATTTCATTTTGTTGTTTGTATAACCACTGTATACAAAGTGCAATTCGAAAATCCACTTGATTAGGATCACTAGCTATATTGATTTGGGTATCTCAATTTTTCTGCTAATATTTGTAGGAAAAAAAGCTATTTTTATACGTTTTAAATACACATAATAAAACATTGTCAACCAATATTACTGAAGTTCTTTTTATATTTAACGTTTGTATGTTTTTTTCGTCTGCACCCGTTTTAAAACCCAAGTGGCACGCGTTTTTCATGATTCTTACGGTCACTTTTCGAGTATTCATCCCTTTAAATAGACTACGGACACAATCAAGGTAAGATGTTTATTGTCATGCATTATTTGAATCTTAAAGAAGAATTTTCAATCGAATATGACCATTGGTTCTTCTATATACTTTCACAGTTACATAAAACTTGTACATACAGCCGTTTTCGACAGCTATTCTATGTTTGCGTAGTAAATATTCAGGATGCTATCTTTATTGTCATGACTGCTATACTATTTTCGCGTAGTTTAAACATAATTCATCGAGTATTATTTAGTATATAATTGTCTGATTGTATATTTAACATCCTACTTAAGACCTAATTCGGGGATTTAATTTTAGCTTATCTGTCTGTCTGTCTGAGAGTCAAACCAGTGAATACAAGACATGAATAAATCATCCTATCCACTGTTTGCGATATTAAAAATGTCATAATGTGAAATTCATTTTGTAAGGATTTTCAATAACAATTCGCAATAAAATTTTAAATATTTGTTGATTATTTGCAGGAATGGAGATCCAAGGTATATTGGGGTCCACTGATGAAAGTAGTGAAGAAGAAGGAAATAAAGAGGCAGAGACCAAAAAAGAGCAAAACAACAAAGAATTCAGATGCAATGAATGCAATTTCAAGACAAGATGGAGATCCAGCTTGTATCGGCACAGGAAGATTCACAGTAACTCTTTGTTACGTTGCGACCAGTGTGTTAGCAAATTTCAGAACCAATCCAAACTACAAGAACACATTCGTGCAATGCATGGTGATGGTCTCATTTGCTCCCATTGTTCAAAAACTTTTCACAGTAGAAATGGACTCCGCCAGCATATGAAAACAGTGTCAGGTGATTTTAAGTATAAATGTGATATCTGTCACAAAACTTTTAACATGAAAAGCCATTTCACTGGTCACTTGAATACCCATAGAGGATACACACCATATGAATGCCAAAAATGTAAAAAGGCATTTACGTACAAGTGCACAATGAAGGATCACATGGTTAACTGTGGTAAGAGTACATCTATCGTATGTAAGCAATGTGGCATCGAGGTTTCCAGTAAAGCCGCTTTAAAACACCATACAGAAGGTAAACATGGAAATGCAGTATATAGATGTAGTGAATGCTGCAAGTCCTATAACTGGGCTGCGAGTTATTACAGACACATGAAGAAACACAACAAGTAAAAGTGTTCTACAAATGTTCAAAACATTGGTGAAATAAATTTAAATTTCATTTAAAAAATGTTCATTATTTTATTATATTTGGCAAATCAATGCAAGCTCTTATATGAGGTAATATTTTTGCCTCATTCAGTGTATATCTTTCAGCCCGAACCCCTTTATTTCCCCGAGAGGGATTAAATGTATCACTTATATGTCCACTTTTCCTCTTTGGTCGTTTGGTCTTACGATCAGGAGAATCGAAGGCATGATCTCTGTAATCAAGAAAAAAAGTGCATCGCTCGATTCAATTGCTATGAGGAAGGTGGCAAAACAATAAACAGTTTAATAATGTATTATGTAAGTGAAAATGTTCTCATGTTGCCCAAAGAACATAATAAATGTAAAGATATGCAAAGTAATTGTATTTCTCAATAAGATACCATTTACTGTACCTCATTTCTATCGATTTAATACATCTAATTTCCTCTTATGTTGTTGGCATATTAGTCAACTTGCTGATGTTGGCTCCCTTCTCGACACAAGGTGGTATAGGATATACTCTAGCTGCTGATGTATGCATATTAAAACCTCTGCAAAAAGCGATGTCATCACAGTTTGTAAATATAAAACATTTTTCTGTAGAGTAACGTATTGAATGTAATAAAGTATAAACAAAACAAACGTATTACCTATCATCATCCAGTCTGGTTTTATATAAGTCACAAGCAGCATACAAGGCTTGCGACACCTCCTCTGCACGTAACATTCCAGTCCCTTTAGCATCCCAGTCCTGAAATGCTCCAAATAAGTTTTCAAGGTCTAGAGTTCCAATGCTGCGGGCGTTGTATGCACCACCAGTAAATAGATACAGTTGAGCACGTCTGTCAATATGAATCATTAGACCCTCGAAGAGTGTTATAGGAATGTCTTTCACATATTTTCCAGGAGGAGGAAATACATCAAATCTTACGCCGTTAAGAAGCCACTCTCTCAAATCTCGTTCGTAAGATCTCCTTTCTAAACACGATAGACCTCCTTCATCCTGTGCTCGGTACCAATTACGCATCAGTCCACAAAACTGTGCTTCTTTTTTGTAACCATATGAATCCATCGCTGATTCTACTTCAGAGCTAAATGTTTTCATAGCGAAACCAACATTCTTTTTATCAACAAGGTTTTCTACTAAAGCAAGATTCAAATTGGAACCATTATCCTTGCTGTTTTTTGCAGTCTTCAGCCATGCTTTTGGCGATATTCCAGCTGAGGGAAAACCGGTTGAACATACTTTTGATCTAGTATTCGTCAACAGATGCTCTGGGTCTAGAAAGTCTAAAATGTAATGAGAATCCTCCTCTATGAACTTTGGCTGACAATACCAAAATGGTGGATCTGGATGACTTTCGTTGTCGTCTAATGATCTTACTTTGCAGTCCTTTGTAAATGCTGCTTTTTCATTCCATTTTTGCAGTTCAACTTCATACTTAAATGATGCTTGAACCGCATTCAAAAAATGTTTTGGTAAGTTTGAGTAGATGAATGCCTTCACAATTGCACGCAGTGGCTTTGCATTTTGTCTTGTTTTTAAAACAAGCGATGATCCATCTCCAAATGAGCCAATGAATCTGTTAATGAGTTCGTATTTCTTCATGCTTCCAATCTTGCAGATGCCATGAACCTTCAACTTTTCTTTAACTGGCTTCAAAATGTGCAATATTTCAGCCTTGGTTAATCGATTTATTGTTTCTGCATTTGAAAGGAAATTAATGAAAGTTTCATTGACACAATCATTTCTTTTTGGCATTTCTATGAAGTTTTTCCACATTGAATGAAAGTCGTATTCATCAAGATTTCCTTTGTTGGTAATGTGCGAGTCACCACTTGAAGCTTGAATGTTCTGTGTTTCATTGTCTCTATCAGTTGTAATACTTGTACCAAGAGGAAGATTGTCAATAAATGTATCCATTACCTCACTTGTATCTAGTACTGGTTCCTGCACTCCATTGACTTGAAATACAGCAGTTGCTACAGTTTCAATTAATTCTGTCCCCGTGTCCAAGCTTTCAGATTGTTTTTCTTTCAATATTAACAGATCTCTCCAATTCAAAGGAGTTTTGTACGATGACTTTATGCCCAAAGGGAATCCAATGCTTATACTTTCGATTTTCTGATGCGAACTCTGCTCAACATGAATGTCAAAGTTGTTTTTTATGTCATCGAGCGATTGAAGACCCGGAATTCTCCCAAAGCATGCGAATTTTTGGACGAGTTCCTGCTTAGACAAACTACACGCAGACATCCATACATCCTTTGATAATTGCAGTAATGTTAATGGTTCATTGTTTTCACCTCGAACAGCCAATTTGTAAAATGCTCCATCAAAACATTCAGCTACCACATGAAGTCCATATTCTAGACATTTTCCTCTCACATCTCTGAGAATATTGGAAGCCTGCTGTGTAGTAAAACTGTAGCCCGTTAAGCCATAGGCAATTGGGTACGAATGTGGAAGCTCAGTTTTGTACATTCTATCGCAATCAGATAACATCACTACCAAAACCTGTTTGGCAATATCTCGCATCAGGTTGTAAGATCTATTTAAGCAAAGGTGCGATTTGGAAAGTACAGACTGAATGTGATCTTTATCAAATACCGTTGAGGACTGCTTTGCATTAGTGTGATAAAGGAACAGATCGTTAACATCATGTATATTGACATTAGGGTGACTACATGCTTTCCCAGTCACTGATACAACTTCACAGAGGAGAGAAGAGCAATTATCTGTGAATTCTTTTATTTCTTTTTTGAGGTCCTTAAGTAGTGGATGGAGTCTTGATGGTCTCTTTGGTACTTCTTGCGCATACAAATCCAGCAAAATATTCCATGTCTTCTTCCAAAGTGAATGGGAGAATGAAACCTCCAAAACCGTGGATGATTTCGGCATCCAACATACAATGACTGCCTTCGTTAGTTTTAAGGCATACATTTCCATCAGTACTTGCAATGCATAACGCTCTGGAAGAGTACGATACGGCCCTTTTAAAAATCCATCTGGATGTGGACATTTGACTTCAACTGCCATTTCTGGTGTCCCATTGTTTCGGAGACTTCCATCTGGACTGACGACACAAAACGGTTCTCTATTATGATGAACGACGTAGCAGCCCTCTTCGTGGAAGTGTAGCTTTGGATAAAATGTTGGCAGCACAACTGAAACAAGTGTTGCAATTCCATTGATTTCGTTCTCTACACCATGGCGCATTCTTTCCTGAACTTCCTCAGACGTTATGGGTTTATGTTTACCCCAAAACTTTTCGTCATAAAACTGCTGTTGTTCTTTAAGTGTCTCGAGACCTATTGCCTTGTAAATGGTACTCCCTGTAACTTGAGCTTTGGAACGAACATCAAACCATATTTTAGATCGTTGCTTTATAAACCTACTGTAGACATGAAGTGGTAGATTTCCATCGTCTATCATTGTTTGATACATTCCTGCAAGACAAACGTAATTGCTAAGTGAATCCATATGAATGGAATTTTTCAAGGGAAATACAAATCCTTCCGACATTGCTCCAATTTTGAGCAAGTCCTTGATTGTAAGCGATAAATCTGTCATGGTGGATTGGATCTCATGCATAGATGTTTGTATACTACTAAGAGCATATGCCATTTTTAATTCTTTCCAATTTGGTTCCGACTCCTGTTTTAGTTTGTCAAATGCATATACTCGTTTGGTGTTCAGTTCCCTTAAATCTTGCATTCTGCCACTCAGGTTCTTTACAATATCTCCAACGTCCTTTCCAAACTCATTCATTGCACTAATTTTCTGGAAATTATTTGAGTCAATTTTGTTGATAAGAACCTGGATGCTACTTTTTTCACTATTGAATCGAGCCAACCGATCCTCGAGATTTGGTTTGTTCTCATGACCCCAACAGTTTACATCACCAAATTTTCCTCCTGCATTCAGCTTTTTTAAATCCAAGCTTAATTTGAAAGGTGTTTGACAACAATTTTGCGTTTTCAAAGCAATGGCCTCCATTAGAGTTGTCATTATCCCAGGGGATCTGCAATTTTCCTTAAGGACTACACCCCTCTTACCCAATATCTCTATGCTCGGGACGATGAAATTCACTGAAGACGAAGAAGTTTCCAACTCTCCGATTTCAGATACACCCGTGCCTAGCTGGCCTTTATTCTTCAAACCAGACATAAACCGTATAAACTTTCCTTTAAAAAGCTGTTTTCCAGTTCGCCAAAACTTTTTGACAGTATCATCATATCTCATTGAACATGGACTCTCTTTTGAAAACCAAAATACAACATCCAGAAATAGTTTATAAGCGATGTTTGTCAATGGAAGACGATTATTTGCCAAAGATTTGAAAATTGATAACCAGGCTGGTAATTGGTTATGTGCATTCAAATATTGGATTGCCGCCGGTAGATAAGTAGCAACATTTTGCAGGAATTCTGTTTCATTCTGTGATAAAGTCTGACAATTGATGATACAGGTTTCACTAGTCTGTGTATAAAATGACTTTGTGAGTGTTTCGCGTATTTTACATTTCTTTACTGGAGGCAACTCTATTGACGCCTCAATGTCAGTAATACGAATAGTTTCAGTCTTTTCAATTGGAATAATAGTTTTACCGGATTCAAAAATTTCATTGGGTATAATGCCAAATTTCAGCTTTTTAAACTTATTTAATTCTGATTCTGCTTTCTTTATCAAAATGGTAAGTTCTGATGTTTGATGATAGTTCGATGAATGATAAATTATTTCGCTGAAGGACGGGGATGTTATATGACAAGTACTACATTTGAATCTCTCCATTATCTAGAAATCGAAAAGAAAATGAACTGTAATATACCGAGCAAAAGCACAAGGTGCAAATCAAGCATAGCATTTTAGTATCAACGCGACTCAAGAATAACAAAAACTCAAACCAAGAATCGCATGAACATCAGCAATGATAACCAATTTAACCTATTTCTTTTATTGAAGAACATCTGTTTTTTTTTCTTTCAGCTAATAAATGTTTAACTTATGATTATATATGAATGAATTTGTTTCAGATATTTCAATCATATCAATGTGAAAAACAAATAAATTTCCATTTCATGTCATTCTGGAGAAATACCCGAAAAAAGTATAGCAATCGGGAAAAAATGATGCAAACATATTATAGCATTCACTCAAACAAAGAATAGCTTATTTTCTAGAAATAGCATATGTAATCCAAATTAGCTATGATTCCTAGCGAAAATTGCATAAAAATAAATGTGTATACAAACTGTTTTTGTTATAAAACATATTAAAAACATGAAGTAGTACATTTAACAAAATATGGCAAAAAACATGAAAATCCTTTAACAACTCTATAAATTGAATAATATTCAAATCCGGAAGGTTCCTATTCAAAAATATACACATATGAATAAGATTGCAGTGATTTCAATCTTTCCATGATTAGTTAAAATTACCTTTCCCCATATTTTGCCTTTCAGAACTTCTTGGAGTGTCTTTAATACCCACAATACATCAGGGTACCCAAATCAATATAGCTAGTGATCCAAATCAAGTGGATTTTCGAATAGCACTTTGTATACAGTGATAACCGAATTTGACGATGGTATATGTCACATTGGCAATTTAATTCTCAGGTTTTATAATCCTTTTTTGTCAATATCAAATAGTCTCAAACTTTTTTAATATGTGATATTTAATTAAATCTTATGTGACAGTATCATGAGAACTGAATGAAAGAAATAAAGCATTTATTTTTCATATGTTGAATTGTTCATCTGAAATACCCATTTTCTTCGTAGGAAGCATGTTGGAAGGATATTGAGATAACGAACAGTATTCAATCTCAAAGTGCATAAAACAATACAAAGTAAGAGCAGATCAAACACGGACCTCCGATACATCAGAGGTGGGCTCAGGTGCCATGGAAAGGTGAGCAAATTTGGCCTGGCTTTCTCCCATCTGACCCCTAGAGTTCCCTTTTCAGTATCGTTTCGATTTGTGGAAACTGTTGCACATCTTTTTTTCCATAAACTCTACTCATCTCTCTCTCTCGAGTCAAAATAATGGTCTCTATGGTCCGGAAGTCAAACCAGAAGTCTCTGTCGAGACTGTAGCTCTACTGGTTTGTACTCATAATAAAGGAAGAAAAAAGTAGCCATTTGGAATAGAAACTTTACAACAGCAATAAAATAATAATGATCCTGGATTAAGTCTTTTTATGAGCAACTTGTGTGCCAAATTAAATTGAAATAAGACCAAACTGTGGGAGATGTAGCATTTTGAAAGCATTTCACAGATATTTCTATTTTTAGTAACCATGGCAACACCGTTCATCGAAATAAAAAATTATGTATCTTAAAGTTGTCTAATTGTGTGCCGATTTTTATATAAAAATCAGATCAAAACTGTAGGAGGAGTAGCGTTTTAAAAAAAAATTAACAAATTTCTATATTAAGTAACCATGGCAACACCTTTCATCGAAATCAAAAACCGATGCATTAATTTATGTTTCTTAGTGAAGTCTACTTGTGTGCCAAGTTATATTGAAATCAACACAAAACTGTAGGAGGAGTAGCATTTTAAAAAATTGTTTACAGAAAGACGGACAGACAGCTAGACAGACGGACGGACACCTTACTTTCGCATAAGTCTGACCAGTAGAGCTAAAAATGAATCATGAGTACAATATGATACATTAGAATGTGATTATTACACGTTAATTGTACATCTGCCTATATGATAATAGTTGCCTCGGTATAATTTGATTAATGTAATGCATCGGAACCAAGCTTGTATTCTCTTCTTCTCTGTTTGGTGTTTTTTTTTTTCAATACGTCTGGTGCTCCAGCTAAGTTGTACACCGTTGATTTAAATGATATGTAAAAGGCCTGAAATTGACAACAAATTATCAAAAGATTGTTCTAAGTTAATGGTAATGACATTTTAAAAATAAGTTAAACTTATGTTTCTACAGAGTTCTTGAAATCTTTTTTTCCACTGTCAGTCATTTGGACTGACTACCATCTGAACTTTGCCAGTCCGGACAAATTTCAATCAGTCGAAAAAACAACTTTAAAACGGAGGAAAATTTTCTTTAAAATTTCAGTATCAATTTATCTCAACCTCCAGTTCTAAAACAAACTTTCTAATCTCTCTCTCCTTTTCAAATTCATCTTGTTCGTAATCTGACTCCACTTTCACTGTGACATTCTGACTCCTCACTTTCATATTCTGATTTATCACTTTCAATTTCTTCAACTCTCTCACTGTCAACATCCCTGACCCTCTTGTTCTCTAATTCATCTTTTCTCTCATTATCTCTTTCATCTTCTCTCTCATTCTCTCTTTCTGTTTGTCTCTCCTGATCTCCTGTTGAGCTCTCATTTTCCTTTTTAGCCATGTCTTCTTTTCTGACCAGTTGGGAATAACTTAAATGTAAATGTAAATACATCTTTGAAGTCCTAAGATGTATTAACTTAAAGATTTGACGGAGGGTATGCATGATTCATGAATATATAATAGTTTACAATAGGGATGTTGCTAAAACGCGGAACGGAAAGCGGAACGGAAGGGAAAACGGAAAGTTTTAGTCAAACAAATAAAATAGATTCGATATAAATCAGATAAAAAAGCAATATTCTTGTTGTAAAAGTCATTTCTAATAAAAAAAATTATTGTAAACTATTATATATTCATTAATCATGCATATCCTCCGTGGAAAAAATGATACCGAAGGAAATTCGACTCGACCCCCCCCCCTCCACGAAACAGGATTTTCGTGTTTGGGCAAAGGACATATGCCCCTTTTATTGCTTGTCAAATTTGTTGTATGCTGAAATTATTTACTGCCCCCCCCCCCCCTTCAATTTTTTCCAATGTCAATGTCTGTAAAGACAAAAATAACTAATTATGATATTCAGATTATGCACGCAGTGTCGAATTCGCTAATCATGAAAGGGGTAGTGGCAGTTTCGGGTCTGCGTAGGAGCCCACAGCCACATTAAAAATTGATTTATTAAACCTTATTTTGGTCACAAAAATGGGGCAGACCTAATGCAACTTTTCAGACCTTTCCTGTGAGCGGGAAAACGAAACTCATTTTTTGGGGTCATTCATATACACCTCCCCCTAAACAAACAAAATTTAACTTCACTGAATGCAAAGATTTTACATTATATCTACCACATGAAAGTTTTCAAACTTGTCTATCAAAAATTTAAATATATAGAAAGCGTCTCCATTTTGAATAAAATTTTAACAACCAGTGTGTATAAGAGATGTTTATTTGAGCTTGCCGTAAAGGTTTACCCTATACGTAAACTTACTATTTTTTTTTTATATTTTATTTCTCTTTCCATGTCTGTAAACAATTTATCTAAAATGCTTCTCCTCCTACAGTTTTGGTCTGATTTCAATATAACATGGCACACAAGTAGACTACACTAAGATACATAATTCTGTGAATCAGTTTTTCATTTTGATGAACGGTGTTGCCGTGGTTACTAAAAATAGAAATTTCTGTGAAATTGTTTCAAAATGCTACTCCTCCTACAGTATTGATTTGATTTCAATATAACTTGGCACACAAATAGACTACACTGAGATACACAGTTCTGTGTATCGGTTTTGATTTCGATGAACGGTGTTGCTGTGGTTACTAAAAATAGAAATTTCTGTGAAATTCTTTCGAAATGCAACTCCTCCTACACATTTTGTCTGATTTCAATATAACTTGGCACACAAGTAGACTATACTTAGATGCACAATTCTGAATATAGGTTTTTTGATATCGATGAACGGTGTTGCCGTAGTTACTAAAAATAGAAATTTCTGTGAAATTCTTTCAAAACACTATTCCTACAGTTTTTGTCTGATTTCAATATGTTCCTAAAATAGAAATTTCTGTGAAATTGTTTCAAAATACTATTCCTAAGGTTTTTGTCTGATTTCAATATAGCTTGGCACACGAAAAGAGTTCACTAAGATACACAATTTTGTGTATCGGTTTTTGATTTCGATGAACGGTGTTGCCATGGTTACTAAAAATAGAAAATTCTGTGAAATTGTTTCAAAATGCTGCTCCTCCAGTTTTAGTCTGATTTCAATATAACTCGGCACACAAGTAGACTCCACTAGGATACACAATTTGGTGTATTGGTTTTCGATTTTAATTAACGATATTGCCATGATTAACAAACATAGAACTTTCTTCTTCTTCTTCCCTTTATTGAGTGAACTCAAAAGTTGAGTGTCGATACTTCAGTTATTATGTGGTGATCAGTTAAAAACCTATGTACATTCGTGTTTAAAGGGGTAAAATGTTAAGAGTGGACAATTTAGTGGCGAAGGATCTCAGACACGCTGATGGGTCTGTATAGCATGTCTGAAAGTGTCCACTGATGGTGAATACCTTATTGTAGCTGGTAGCTTGTTCCATGCTATAGTAGTTGCTGGTATGAACAAGTATTTGTAGACATCAACTCTGGTGCTGATTTGGCAGATGCTGTTTGCCGTAGAACTACGAGTTCTGCTTGTGGTGATATGTAGCACATGATGAATCGGAACTTCCACAATATGATAGTAAATTTTGTAGAACATGATCACACGGTCCCGGGCCCTCCGATGTTCTAATGGTTCCCAGCTGAGTTAGTGTAGCATAGTGGTCAAACTTCCTGGGTCCCTTTATGAGTAGTCACCAGTGGCAAACCTTGCTGGTTATTGCTGTAATTGTAAAGTTTCAATTACCAACTGCTACTTTTTTCCTCCTTTGCTAAAAGTAAAAACCAGTAGAGCTTCAGTCTCGACAGAGACCTCTGGTTTTGCATATAATTCTACAATTCCTTGCTATTACTTTACTGTAGAAAGAAGTAGAGGGGGGGGGGGCAACCAACCTTTCAATTGACATTTCCAATAGTAAAGGTAATGTTGGGGGAAAAAAGAGGGCAGGTCCCCCTGGTCCCCTCTGTTGCTACGTGTCTGAAGATGGTCGCAAAGTGTTGGACTTTCAAAATAACTGTCAACACAAACATGGTGGTTCTTTCCATATAATGGATTGATTGATCGATTTATATTGTTTAACGTCCCCTTGAGAATTTTTCACTCAATGCCACCACTGGTCGGTGGAGAGCTGCTAATTTTGTTCTCGGCCATTGAGCAGGTAGGGATCTTTTTCGTGCCAACAGCTATACTGCGACACGGGACCTCGGTTTTTACGGTCTCATCCGAAGGACTGGCCTCCACGTCCCACAGTGGGATTCGAACCCGCGACGTAAGGATTGACTCCCTACTTCTCGACTCTAGGGCAGACGCTCTTACCACTGCGCCACGCGGATGACCTCCATATAATGGAGCTACAAGCTCATCAACAACCTCAAACCCGACTCTGTTCGGATGTGTCAAATCTTTGTGTATTTCCTATATTTAAATGAAATATTAGCATTATTATCAAAAATATGGATACACAACATCGGCCTTAGGATACTAGTAGTCAGAATACATTAACACTGCATTAAGTTGTTGTTCATATTTCGTTCAAATGAAATTGAAGCCTTAATGTTTTTTAAAAATAATTATGTATACTCTCGCATATTATTATAACACATAATTCATTTTTGTTATTTGTAATAATACCTGAATGCATGGGTAATACGGTTTAACTTGGGCTTTTCGAAAATATTAAACCAGTTCGAATGGTAATTTTCTTTGAACGTACTGTTCACAAGGTCCAAGACAGGGCGGCATTTGTGGAAGGGGTCTTGATCTCTCCTTCCGCGTGGAATTGCTAAATTGTTATCATTACAGAGGAGATACTAAAGGAGGTAAAACCTGTTTCTTGTGTCTTGGTTTGAAGATTTGATGTTCAGAACAAACAGAAAAAAAATCATTTCAATTTGACTCAATGGTAGACCTCTGTACAATTCCCATCCCCATATACAGACCTATAAATGCTGACATTTCACCTGGGTTTGTTGGAACCCAATTGTTAGATCTAGAATGTTCACTGAAATTGATTGAACTCAATCTCGCCTATTAAATTGGATACCAAAAGTTAAAAAAAGTAAATTAAATGAATAATATAAATATGCTAAATATTCTAACAAATTCCTTTGGTAAAAAAATCATTGCAATTTAAACTACGTCTTTTTACAAATAGTCCAAAATATTTATCTTGTGAACAAGTGTCTTAGTGTAAATTGCGGTGGATCAACAGCATGCCTTGGACGTCCATAAAGAAAACGAACATGTTTTGTCATAACTTAAGGATAACCTTACATTGTGAAATCGTGGTTAGTGTTTGTGTGGCAGTACATTGGATTCTTTTCATCCCCGTAGGTGTTAGATGTTGAGGATTGTAAAACTTAATTGGTTTGGACCCCTATTTGCTTTTTAATGCAATAGAAAGGGTCCTTTGTCTGGATGGCCGAAAACCGTTGAGTTGTACCATCAGGAAGCGTCACTCTCACTGTCCTTTAGATGAATTCAGGTGTACCGTAAAGAAGCATCACTCTGTCCTTTAGGTCGATCCAAATCCATCAGGCTCGTGGTCCAGGGTCCTGCAAGCACACTACCTGACTTTCTTCCTGGCGTTCATCAGGATCTAGCCAACTCTAGAGTGAACATAGAGGATGGGGCGCTAGGAAAAAGGGACAGGTATTCGCAGCTTTTACAGAGTAGAGTTAACGTCGGTCATTGGTAAAGAAACACCATCCTGACACCGTTAACAGTAATCTGGAGTTGCCTAAAAGGTCATCTTCGCTAGCCAAGGGTTTCTGATACGCTACTCTCCTCATGAATTATGATTATGAGGAGGGTAGTGTATCAGAAACCCTTGGCTAGCGAAAATGCTAAAAGGTCAGAACTGTAGGGGACGGTTCCATGAGGAAGGCAACTCAATAAAAACAGCAGGCTCCAAGTGATGATAAGGTCACCGAGGAATTGGAAGGAAAATACGAGGACACAGTGGTAGGGGGAACTGTAACGGAAGAAGCTAGTTCATCATACGCAGGAAATCGAACACCGTGTCAGTACAAGGAGTTGGTAGAGACCGTAAAAAAAATTAAGGAGGACTAGGAGTCCTTCCTTATAATCTTTTCTCAATGGTGAAAACATCTGGAATTCCTTGATAGTGTATCTTAGAGGATCGTGATCTGTGGCAGTGTTATCCACCGGTTCTACAAATAAAAACTCAAGAGACTGAAGGAGAGTTAAGGGGCCTCTCTCTACAGAATCAGAGCGGGGCGGGATCTGAGAAGACGGAAGTCCTTGGGACTGTGAACCTTTAACCTTGTCAAGATGATACCGTATGAGGTAGGGTCAATCATAGGATACAACAAATCGACAGTGAGGGCAACACTTCGTTGCCCCTCTTGTGTCTGTCAAACCGGGAATCAAACTTTTGGATCCGGTTGTATCAACGGTTTATTAAATTGACTTTATTATTAGGCTGAATGATTCACAAAATTCTTAATGATACATTAGTTAATAAAGTGTGTTGTACGAAACCTATATTAGAGTTTATTAATAAATGAATCTTTAGATATTTAAAAATCAATTAATTTTAGAATATCCCACAAAGCATTCGTTTCCACCTCCGGGAGGGGGCGTGTCCATAGGCATTTTACATATAATCATCTACAAATATTATTCAATGAATGAGATCAATTTAAAATCCGCCAAAATGGTCGCAAAAAGAGAAAATACGTCATTTTATCAATTCTGCAATCGTCTTGAAGGAAATAACAGAAATTCTTACAATGACAGAATAGCAGCAATCTAAACCGATTAGAAACCGCGGCAAGAATTTTGACAAGACAGAGATTCAGTTATTAGTGGAGAAAATTATCATCATATAAAAACTACCATCATGTGTTGTCAACAAGATTCGTGATAGGTTTCCATCATAACACTCGTCCAGTATAAGTCCATCATCTAGCGAATCTGGTGCGCCTTGACATAATCAGCTGTTGTTTGTTGACTGCAGCATATGCAGAGGTCAAAGGTGGTGGCTGATCCTAGAGATATACGCGCATCTGAAGAAGCCGCTGAATGTGAATGTTACAGGTCCAATAAGAATCAAGACGCTGTCAGGGTTCACTGTTTATTAGATGATCAATGATCGAGCCCTAAAATTGTAAACATAAATATAAATACATGTAAATATGCAAAGCAAATAATTACAAGTATAAACAAACATACTGAAACGGAAATTGGTTTTTGTGATTTAGTTTCGTTTTAACGTTTTACCTACGTTCTTATATAAATTCTTAAACACTAAAAAAAATATTAATTCTCAGATCATACAAGTAGTATGAAACTGCCTGTGTACGGGGGCTGCACTGAGGTAATACATGTTGTGTTACGGGAACTCAGGTGACGGAGTGGATAAACATTAGTTTGTTTCTTCTCTTGCATACGGTCATAAGACCTGAATAAGGCAGACGGTTGCAGGGGATGAACAGCTAAGTGTTTCACAGGACACCAATGCACGTAAGACCTGAATAAGGCAGTCACTTGGTTGTAGAGAGAGGTGGCATACCACAATTAGAGGTGGGGGAAGTGCCAAGATGCAGCAGTAATAGTGGAGAGGCAGGGCAAGAAGAAAATTACTTGCGGGAGACACCCGTTGACCACAGTTAGTGGTTGTCCAATCAAGAAGAAACCCATTGTATTATTGTATCTGTATATATATTTGATTATATTTTTATTTGGTCAACAAAAACCTGAGTTAACAGGTTATCGAACCTAGTGTAACGCCTCGGTGATACAAGACATATCACCAAAATACCAAGCTCGGCCGCGTTGCACGTTACAATACATCACATGAAATATAATGGTATATTACAAAATGTTCATTATTATGCTTTCCCTCATTATAAATATTTTATAAATATATACAGTACTGCACTCTGAACAAAGGGCAATAACTCTTAATTCCAACTGAACAGATTCATAGGGCTTTACAGATAAAAAATTAAAAAAAATAGAAGTAAAAAATAGATTTTGATGATTAAGCTTGGTAGATCAAAAATATTTGTCAAACATACTTTATAGCCAATAGCTTCATTAACCAATTCAAAGTATTAAAAATATCTAAAATAACAAATACATGTTCTTACCAAAGACAATGTGTCTGGAGGCTTGTAAATGAATCAGATTTTATGTTTATCAAATGGGAAACCAGCACCTAGTCATCAAAATAATATATAAAACAGTTCAAGGTGCTGCATACACACTTAAATGTAGTTTTCAACATTCAGATTATTCAAAACCAATAAAACCTTCAGTTACACAAAATTATTAGCTCATTCAAATCTTTAATTTTAGATAAACTTTATATTTACTTTAAATGTCACAGTCAAAAGTATAGAGAATTAATTAACAAAATTAGTAAAATTAGTAAGAGAAATCTAACCTGCTGCTATAGGACCAAGGTCTCAGTTGAAAGTGAAAAGCATGAACTGCATGAAATCTACCACCTGACAAACCTGTAGAGCTATACTCAATGACCTAACTGACCTAACCAATGGCAGGAAAGGGCAAGGCCTCAATTACCATAATAATGCATCACATGACACTACCAAACTGGACAAAACACTACACACAAATCAAATCACAACACAAGCACATGGCCTGGTAAACATTGAAATCAAATAAAATTACATAACTAAACACATTTAATATTTCAATAAATTTTATTAAATGTGACCTTACTACATATTTCCCCTCGCGGAGAAATGACGTCCCTGTCATTTATTTACATTTAAAATCGCAAGCACAGCAGTAAAAAAAAAATACAAAAAAAAATACGCGAACATAAGGAACAGTGGAATCAAGAACTGGTGATTATTCCCAACATTACCTTAAGAATGTCTTCTCTCTGGTTGTGGAACACTGGTGACTCAGCAAGAAGTTTCAAATAATTTACTTTACATAACCAGTTTTGATCTTGATTGTTACTTACTAACATATTTGTAATGAACTCACCTGAATTCAACCATGAGGGTGGTTTCTTGTTTCTGGTTGATCTCCTTACAGAGATACTGTCCGTATCATTCTGTACATCTACCGGTAGTTCTGAAGACAATCCTTCGCTCCTCTCCTCTGGAGGGTGGGCGTCCCCACTGGACTGTACTTCCAGTGCTTCATCAGGATGGCTAGAGTCGTCACTCTCCACCTGTGAAACACTTCCTGCTTCCTCTGTATCATGACCATCATCAGTGTTGATGTATGGCTCCACGGTGATGATTAAGTCATCCTCGGACTGATCATCCTTGTGCTCATCAACTTGTCTAGTACTTTCAGGTGATTCAGTTGGTGGTGGCTTAAATGGAGGTCTAGGCTTTGGCTTTGGAGGGAGAGGTGGTTTTTCTTTCATCCTATTTCCTAGTGGAAGTAAGTTGTTTCTGTGAAGAGTTCTTTTTCTTCCCTCACCATCTTCTCTTTGAACTACAAACACTGGGATGTCTATATTTGGCTGCGATACAATGTGGTAAACATAAGGCTCCCAGTTATCACTTATTTTGTGTCTCCCATCATGAGCTAAGATTTTTACTAAGACTCTATCTCCAATCTTTAGTCTATTGGCGTGAGCTCTCCTATCATAGTAACTTTTCTGCTTCTCCTGGGATTTTATTACTTCACGATTTGCTATTTCATGTGCCTCTTGTATTCTCCTCTTCAAATTCTCAACATACTTTGTACTGTGTTTTGGAAGCTGTAACTCTGCATCCAATGGTAGATGAGGCTCCCTCCCAAACATTAACAGAAATGGGGCTTGGCCTGTAGCTTCATGTCTAATACAGTTGTACGCATAAGTCAGAGGAGTAATGTAAGATTTCCAGTCCTTCTTTTCGTCTGGCTTTAGTGTCCCAAGCATATCTAACAATGTTCTATTGAAGCGCTCGCACATCCCGTTACCCATCGGGTGGTACGGGGTGGTTCTGGACTTGTCCATGTTGAAGAGTCTACAAAGTTCACTGATGATTTTACTGGTAAAATTGGCACCTTGATCAGAATGTAGTCTTGAAGGAAAGCCGTAATTTGCTATGAACTTGTTGTAAAGTATCTCGGCGGTGGTGTGAGCTGTCTGATTCTTAGCTGGGTAAGCTTGAGCATATCTTGTATAGTGATTTGTTATAACAAGTATGTACTCGTATCCTCCTTTGCATGTCTCGACGCTAAGAAAATCCATGCATACTAGCTCCATGGCCTGAGATGTGGTAATATTGCACAGCGGTGCACGTATATTCACACTTGACTTTCTCAGAATACATCTTCTGCAATTGTTTATCCAGTCTTCAACATCATTTGTAAGTCCGGGCCAATAGAACCTGCCTCTGATCAGTGAAATAACTCTGTCTCGCCCAGGGTGTCCGATATCATCATGCAGACCTTGTAGAACTCTTTTCTTTAGACTGGCAGGTAATAGAATCTGTGATGTTGTGTATCCATCTATTGTTGTTTCTCTACACAAAATATCATTTTCATCAAGCTTCAAATGGTTGAACAGTCTAAACATTCCAGAATGGTGGTTTATATCTGGTACATCCCTTCTCCTAGGCCTGATTCCTTTCTGCACATGTGGTTTCCAAAAGGATATGATTTCATCCTCTTCTTGTGCCTTTCTCCAATCCTCCATTGTAAAATTAGAAACTTTGGTACCCTCATCAACTTCACAGATCACATCAGCTGTCATGCACACTGATTCCACATGTGACTGTATAAGGGCTGAACTTTGACATATGGCCTGTAGCGAGTCCTTTGAAATTCTAACCATGTATTCCTCTAAATTGTCATTGGTGGGTAGACGAGATAATATATCCGCATCCCTATTAGTCCTTCCGGGTCGATAATATATGTCGAAATTATATGCTGCCAATGCAGACACCCATCTATGGCCAGTTGCGTCTAACTCCGCTGTTGTAAGTATGTAGACTAGGGGATTATTGTCGGTATAGATGGAAAATTTATGACCATACAAATAATCGCTGAATTTTTCTGTCACCGCCCATTTTAACGCCAAAAATTCCAAACGATGGGCGTGGTAATTCCGTTCAGACTTACTAAGTCCACGACTTGCGTAGGCAATGACCTTTTTCTGATTTTCTTGGGTCTGATATAGGACTGCTCCTAATCATCTGGAACTTGCATCTACGTGCAGCTCGAAAGGCAAGTTGTAGTTAGGATATGCCAGTATGGGTGGAGATGTAAGTAAATTCTTGACAGTGTTGAATGCTTTTTCCTCCTCTTCTCCACAGTTCCATGTGAAATTTGGTGGAATTTTCTTAGACCTCTTAGACATGGTAGGTGGGGGCATCAAGTTGGTCAGTGGCTTTGTAATCCTTGAAAAATCCTTGACGAACTTCCGATAATAACCGGCAAATCCAAGAAATTGTCGTACTTGTTCCGGTGTAGTAGGTGTTGGCCAATTTTTAATCTTTTCTGTCTTTGCTGGATCAGCTTCTACTCCATGTTCTGATACTACATGACCTACATATGTTACTTTTCTGTAGAAGAACTTGCATTTCTTAGGAGCCAATTTCAATCCGCATTCCCTCAATCTCTGAAAAACTAGTTGTAAACGCTGTAAGTACTCCTCAAAAGATGTAGAAAATATTATTAAATCATCTAGATATATCAAGCAGGTCTTTAGATGGAGATCTCCAAGGCATTCCTCCATTAATCTCTGGTAAGTGGCGGGGGCGTTCGATAATCCGAATGGTAACCGGTTAAATTCATAGAAGCCCAATGGCCCTACTGTAAAGGCGGTTCGCTCCTTGTGTGTCTCTTCTATTTCCACTTGATAATAACCAGATTTCATGTCAAGAACTGAGAAAAACTTTGATCCACTGAGGCTGTCCAAAAGTTCCTCAATGCGTGGCAAGGCATAAGAGTCTTTGATTGTTCTTTTATTCAGCTGCCGGAAATCCACACACATTCGCAATTTTCCATCTTTTTTCCTGACAAGAACAATGTTGGAAGCAAACGGGGAATGTGAAGGCCTGATGGAGTTGCTTAATGTGGGCCTTGACCTCATCATACATGGCTGGGGGAATTCTCCTATGACGTTGTTTAAATGGAGTATCATTGCTAAGTAGGATCCTGTGCTTAACATTTCCAGTGTATCCTAAATCAGTATCGCTCCTAGCAAATACATCAGCATATGAATCTATAAGTTCTGTTCCTTTTCTATATTCATCTAATGTCAATGCTTCTTTATCAATATTGAGGGATTCCAGTAATGGCTCTAATACATCCTGTGTCTCCTCTGATGCACTGCTTGTACTCTCTATCCAGACAGGCTGCATCTCACACACCAAAGATCGGGGATTTACTGCCACTGTCCTTGTAGTAATGTTCGATACCTCAACTGGAACAGTATATGTACTTCTGTAGTCATAGGTGACAAGTGATGGGGTTATGTCCAGGTCCTCGGGTATAACGGATCCTCGAGTAGATTGTAGAAGGGCGCATGTGGAGAAATAAGGTATTCTTCTATCCAGGTAGCATTGAATAGTGACCTTTGTGTTTGGCTGAATAATCACCTGCGACCTTTCTGCACTCTTAACCAAGGCAATTTTGTCTCCATTCCTGGTAAGTTGCTTTTCTCGCAGAGAAATGGAACGAAATGTTAGATACCATGGATTTGACAGATTTGCTTTCTGTAAATATCTGACCCCATAGATGTCACGGCATTCCGACATAAGGTGTACAAGCACATTTGTGCCTAGTAGTATGGGAACGGTGGTATTAAACCTGCTGTCTGGAACAACTAAACACAGAGTCGTGTAAGCCTTTGCATCAAGGGAAGGTATCTCTAGTGATACTGCAACATAACCGAGGTAAGGCAGCAAATTCCCATCTGCGCATTCAATTTGCAGTAGCTTATCCAAAGGCTGCAACTCAACATTTGGCAAGTGTGTCTAGTAGAATGATTTACTGATTGTTGAAACTGTCGAGCCGGTATCTAATAATGCTTTTGTGTTGATTCCCTCGATATTGATCTGAACTTCATTCGACTCTCCAACCGGATTAAAATTATCGGGACTAGAAGTATCGCAACCTAATACTCGCCCCTTGGCATAGGTTGATTCCTGTTTAAATCCTTCTTGTTATAATCCATCCTCACACGGCATCCGAGTTGAATGTGGCCCTTCTGACCACATCTGAAGCATGTAGGCTCTGTAGACTCCTGATCAGATTCCTTAACTTGGTTGCCTGGAGGTTGATTAGATTGTCTCCTATCCTGGTATTTTCCTCTGTGATTTCCTCTGTATGATCCTCTAGATCCTCTCTGATAGCCGTTATTGAATTCTGGATTCTGTTAGGTAAGTGACTGAGCACTTTTGATCTCGGCTATCTCGTTTGACATCCTCTTTATGGTTGCTTTTAATTCCTCTTTCTCCTTGTCTTCAACTTTGACAGCTTGCTTTATGTGAGTAGGTTTAATTGTGTGTTCCAATTCTATCCTACGCATCGCAACCAGAAGATCATCGTATGAATGTAGTTGGTCAAATAGAAAGCCTGAGACGTCCTTAAGGGACTGCTGCATCCCTGTCCAAAACTTATCTTTCAACATACCAGCTGCATTGATCTTTAATATCTGTCCTTTCTGAAGTCCCTTGTTCAAAATGTCTTCAAGGCGACATCCCCAGGCTGAAACGGTTTCACCTGGATGCTGATGTGCACTATAAAATTCCTCTAAAATTGTCTCTTTCCTCTCAATGATTCCATAAATACTGTCTAATTATGTTCCCCAAACGAAGTTTGGGAACATATTGTTTTTACTTTTTCTGAATTTTTTCTTTGTTCTCCGGTACTTTTTTGTCCGCGAGTGTTCTCGTAAACTACTCATCCGATCTAGGTGAAACCTTTTTAGGGTCACTAGGTATGTTATGTAGATGTGCGGAACGAAGGTCATTTTGCGCGCACGTGCGTGCATGTGCGCGCACGTGTAACACGTGAAATGACCAATATAATAGATTTAGCCGTAACTTTTTAAATATTGGATGAAATGCTTTGAAACTCATAATATAAGGATATAATAGTAGTATAGACATGATGACATGGTCAAAATAGCAAGATCTCACGCGCATGCAGGTGCCCTTCGCTGCGATTGGCTGAAACTAAAAGTCTAAATATCTATTTTGTTTTCTGACAAAATCCTTTGAAATTTTGAACATAGTCTTACATTATGAAGATCTACAGCATGATATATAAGAATAATCATGAACGCACGCACATGCACGTGTGCTGCAATCTGATTGGCTAAAACTTTAAATGCCTACAACTTTCTTGGTTCTCAATAATACAGGGTGAAATTTCAAATATGAATAGATATAATGATTGCCTACATTATACTACTATCAAAAGTAAATGCATGGACGTGCATGCACATGCGACCGCACACAATGTATTAAAAGACAGTATACTTGAGTGTTTGATGTTCATGCAGAATTAAGAACTTCTAAATGTCAAGACATGTAACATACTGAAGCATGCAGATCTTTTTACCCTTGACCTTGAAACTTAGGTCAAGGTCACTGGTAACCTGAATAAAATGTTGATATTAGCTATTTACCAAAATCACCTTGACCTATGAACTTGAAATCGACCTTAACCTTTGTCCTTGACCCAAGGGTAAAAAGAAACATGAAGTACATGTACATGTATCTAGAAACACCTTTCAGAGTTTATTTCGGTTGACAGGTTAGAAGTTAAAGAGGTGGTGGTTTTTAATGACCTTGACCTTTCATCCAAATGTCACAATCAATCTTAAGTTCTTGGAATAAGATACAAGATTCAACTCCAACGTTAAATAGGTTAAAAATAAAAATACCCCCCCACACACACACACACACAAACAAATCAAATTAATGGCAACGTAGAGAATCACTGTTAAACTCAAATAACACCTCGGACCCACATAAAATTTCAGGAAAACTGCAGAAAAGAGCTCGAGGAAAGTGTATTAAAATATTTCATTTGAGTTTCCAAAGTATATAGAAATTATTAATTTATACAGAAAAAATTACAAATCCTGTCGTGTTTAAAATTAAAGTGCAGATGACCAAAGTTGGCATATAAGCCTTTTATAGCCTATTTATTCAGATGTCGTTAATAGCATTCAATTCTACTGATTTGAAATAATATTTTAATACCAAGCATCCTTTGTTTAATTTACCTTTGAAATTTATTTGAATTTTTTTTAGAATTACGCAATCCCCAGAAATAGCGATTTTCGGTATATTAAAAATCAATATACATGTACGCTCCTTCGTAAAATAATCAGATATTTGCATTCATGAAAAAAATATTAATAAGAAGGTGTTAAACAATATAGGTCACATTAGCTGACACGAATGTCTTTTTAAACATCTCTTGTAAAACCCAGAGAGTAGCCCCCTATGCATTGGAAAAAATGAATAGTTCCGGTCAAAAAACCTTTATATATTTATTTACAAAGTATATAAAATTTACCAGGCACAGGTATCAGAGTTGTCAAAATGGCCTGAGAGGAAATATTTAAAAAATTCTGAACAGAAAGGAAAATCCCTTTTCCATGTATGGAACTACTATTGAATAAGTTCATTTTGATTGGTTAGGTATTGGCGTGATACCCTTAGTCGACTTTAACCCTGCCTTGTCATCCGAAAAAAACCAACGTTGAGCCCGAGGTTAAAATAAGTAGAGAAATAAAATGTGAATCGATATATCAAAAATATGACATATGCTTGAAAAATAGTAAATTTATATATGTATTTTTTTCTTTGATTCGCGGGATAGAAAGATATGTTAAACGCTTAATCAACATGCAATAAACATCTTGCATATGCATGTACTTGTACGTGTGCGCGCATGCAAAACGTTAAACAATATATCGTTGATAGTTGATATCATTGTAACTTTTATATTCTTAAATGAAATCCTGGGATACTTAGCATATTTATAAAAGGTCTTAGAGGAATAAGGCACGATAAGGGACATGGGGAGCGTTTGGGGAACATCTGTAACGGTCCCCGTTACAATTAGCACTAGTTTATTCAGCAATGCTGTTATCGTAGCGTCTGCTCCCAGTCTAACTGCTACTTTCCCTGCCTCTCCTCTTAGTGATCTACGCACAACATTCGCTTTTGTTTCATCAGAAAACTTCTCTTTCATCAAGCACATAACTTCATATCTCCATTGTTCATATGATACATCTCCTTTTTCTGGACCAGAAAAATTGGAAATCCTAGGAGGGTGTGATACTGTCACGGACTGACTCAGAGATCCAAATGTTGGAGATGGAGGGACAACTGGCTTGGTGTCAGAAGAAATGTTTGTGGCACCTAAATTTGCGGCATACTGAACAATCCAATCTTCGAAGTCCTTTTTGGTGTCGCATTTAGGTTTTACGCCAAGTTCGTTAAAGGCTTTGTTAAGTTTTTCCATTTCCTCTTTGTCACCCATGATAATGCACGCGAGTATACTAGTAGATTTGAAATACCCGAAGCGCGATTTGATTGATTATACGATACGCGACGCGAATGTGCACAAGTACTAAGTATCTAAATATCTAATAGTACTAGGACTAAGTAAGGCAGAGGGGATATATAATCTTAGACACCTTCAACAATTAACAAATCATAAACCCAACCAACAAACACACGGATAATGGATAACCATGGGATGGGGTAGGTACTCTAAGTGCATCTGAACTGAACTAACTTTCAAACACACAAGCAATGAATGACAAATGGGCTTATGTAATGACGGACAGACAAACTAAACGTATACACCACAATAAATGTCAGCCAGTGGACAAGGGGCTTTATGCTATGTCTGTACTGGAACTATATATATAACTACACTACTGGGCTGTGATTAGTATCAATTAGTAATCAAAGTTAATAGAAATTAAGAACTGTCAATTGTCTTTTTTTTTTTAATCAAATTAAGTCAACAAAATTTTGAAAATAAATTTAAATTGTAAAATTAAAATAAAAAATGAAATGAAATTTGATTTGATTTAAATTTCAAAAGATAATTTCAGAAAAATTGAATAAAAATGAATGTAAACAACAACAAAAATAATTCAATGAACTTTCAAAAAAATGAAATAAGATTTGAAAAGTTAACCTTGGAAATTATCAGAGAATTTGTAAATAAAATGTAATTCTAGCAAACCAAGTAAAATGAACTCAAAATAGGATAGATAACAGACAGACAAATCTTGAGACTCCTTGTCTTTAACAGGAAGTAAAAATCAGCTGATCAGGCTGAGAAATGTAAACAAATACCAGCAAAATTCTAACTAAACTTAATCTACATGTCCTACCAGTACTGGTTTTCTATGCAGTCTGCTTGAATACATCACTGAGGAATTCACACAGTCAATGAGTTAATGTACACAGATCTGGTCCTTGATCCTCTGATCACACGGTATAGGGTGGAGGTCCTCCAGTCTCAGAGTAGGTATCCTCCGATTGCAGAGTAGGTATTCTCTGGTCAACGAGTGGGGGTATCCCATCCACCATCACACGGACATCAGTCTTGCAGTGCTGAGGGTCCCAACGTGGGCGACAAATGTTACAGGTCCAATAAGAATCAAGACGCTGTCAGGGTTCACTGTTTATTAGATGATCAATGATCGAGCCCTAAAATTGTAAACATAAATATAAATACATGTAAATCTGCAAAGCAAATAATTACAAGCATAAACAAACATACATCACATGAAATATAATGGTATATTACAAAATGTTCATTATTATGCTTTCCCTCATTATATTTTATAAATATATACAGTACTGCACTCTGAACAAAGGGCAATAACTCTTAATTCCAACTGAACAGATTCATAGGGCTTTACAGATAAAAAATAGAAGTAAAAAATAGATTTTGATGATTAAGCTTGGTAGATCAAAAATATTTGTCAAACATACTTTATAGCCAATAGCTTCATTAACCAATTCAAAGTAATAAAAATATCTAAAATAACAAATACATGTTCTTACCAAAGACAATGTGTCTGGAGGCTTGTAAATATGACTGAACAATGCAGAATTGACAACAAATAGGAAACCAGCACCTGCTGCTATGAAAATAATATAAAACAGTTCAAGGTGCTGCATATACACACTTAAATGTAGTTTTTAACATTCAGATTACTTAAAACCAATAAAACCTTTAATTGAACAAAATTATTAACTCATTCAAATCTTTAGCTTTAGATAAACTTTATAATAACTTTAAATGTCATAGTCAAAAGTATAGAGAATTAATTAACAAAATTAGTAAAAGAAATCTAACCTGCTGCTATAGGACCAAGGTCTGGGTAGAAAGTGAGATTGCATGAACTGCATGAAATCTACCACCTGACAAACCAGTAGAGCTATACTCAATGACCTAACTGACCTAACTGACCTAACCAATAGCGCAAGGCCTCAATTACCATAATAATGCATCACATGACACTACCAAACTGGACAAAACACTACACACAACTCAAATCACAACACAAGCACATGGCCTGGTAAACATTGAAATCGCATAAAATTACATAACTAAACACATTTAATATTTCAATAAATTTTATTAAATGTGACATTACTACATGAAGGGAACTGTCTTCGACGCTCCACCAAATTCATCCTCAACAGATCAACATAATCTGTAAATGTGAAGTTAATGTTGACATTAAAATTATTATGTTCTTAAAACAATGAAATAAACTTTGATACTTAATATTACACATGTTGATGTCACTAAACATAAAATATTGTTTTTAATAATTTTCTCTTTCTTAATTATTATTTTTGTGTTTGATGAAGCATTTTTTATTTAAAAAAAAACATACCATAAGTGATTTGAGTTTTGTGTGGTTTGCATGCTCCCCTTTCTTTGCCTTAGGATAACTCGGCTGCCATTGGGATTCACCTGCTCTTGTGGAGGCTTGGTGTCTCCTTCAATTTTCATTAAAGTGTAGTGATACTACACAGAGCCTGAAAACTAAAAACTATCTAAAACTTTATAGATCATATTATGATCAGAATAATTCTTTCAAAATCAAAAGAAAATGATTCATTTGGTCAAGCTTTATATTTGTAAATTATAGTACCTGGCCATCATTGCAGGAATAAAAAAGGTGTGTTCTTTGGAGCAAACCTGTTGACCACACTATGGTAAACCTCCAGTCCATGTCTGAGGAAGTGGGGATAACTTGCCAATGTCCTTCAACTTTTACTTAAGATTTAATCAGCATCAAATAAGCAAAATAATAATATTATATAATTGAAAAAAATCAAACACAAAACCACAAACGAAGATATAATTTTTTTTTAAAATAGAACGGCATTTATGTAAATTATCGTTACTGATTAAAAAAAGAATACAAGGTTTTTAGCTCACCTGAGCCGTTGGCTCAAGTGAGCTTTTATGATCACATTTTGTCCGTCCGTCCGTCTGTAAAACTTTCACATTTTCGACTTCTTCTCAAGAACTACTGGGTCAATTTTGACCAAACTTGGTACAAAGCATCCTTGGGTGAAGAGGAATTAAATTGTAAAAATGAAGGACCAAGTCCCCTCATAAGGGGAGATAATCAAGAAAAAGACTAAAATAGGGTGGAGTCATTAAAAAATCTTCTTCTCAAGAACCACTGAGCCAGAAAAGCTGAAACGTAGGTGGAAGCATCCCGGGGAAGTGTAGATTCTAAATTGTTAAAATCATGACCCCCGGGGGTTTGGCGGGGCCACAATGGGGAATCAAAGTTTTACAAAGAAATATACAGGAAAAATCTTTAAAAATCTTCTTATTAAGAACCACTGGGCCAGAAAAGCTGAAACTTAGGTGGAAGCATCTTCGGGGTAGTGTAGATTTTAAATTGTTAAAATCATGACCCCCGGGGGTTGGGCGGGGCTACAATGGGGAATCAAACTTTTACATAAAAATATACAGGAAAAATCTTTAAAAATCTTCTTATTAAGAACCACTGGGCCAGAAAAGCTGAAACTTATGTGGAAGCATTTTCGGGTAGTGTAGATTCTAAATTGTTCAAATCATGACCCCGGGGGTTTGGCGGGGCCAAAATGGGGAATCAAAGTTTTACATAGAAATATACAGGAAAAATCTTTAAAAATCTTCTTCTTAAGAACCACTGGCCAGAAAAGCTGAAACTTATGTAGAAGCATCCTCGGGTAGTGTAGATTCAAAATTGTTAAAATCATGACTCCTAGGGGTTGGGCGGTGCCACAATGGGGAATCAAAGTTTTACATAGAAATATATAGGAAAAATCTTTAAAAATCTTCTTCTCAAGAACCACTGGCCAGAAAAGCTGAAACTTATGTGGAAGCATCCTGGGGTGAAGATTCTAATTTGTTAAAATCATAACCCCCGGGGGTGGGCGGGGCCACAATGGGGAATCAAAGTTTTACATAGAAATATATAGGAAAAATCTTTGAAAATCTTCTCAAGAACCACTGGGCCAGAAAAGCTGAAACTTATGTGGAAGCATCCTGGGGTAGTGTAGATTCAAAACTGTTGAAATCATGACCCCCAGGGGTTGGGCGGAGCCACAATGGGGAATCAAAATTTTCCATAGAAATACCGGTATATAGGAAAAATCTTTGAAAATCTTCTTCTCAAGAACCACTGGGCCAGAAAAGCTGAAACTTATGTGGAAACGTCCTGGGGTAGTGTAGATTCTAAATTGTTCAAATCATGACCCTCGGGGGTAGGGTGGGGCCACAATGGGGAATCAAATTTTTACAATGGGGAATCAAAGCATCCTATGGTAGTGTAGATTTCAGATTGTGTAAATTATGATCAGTGGGGTAGGGTGGGGTCACAATATTTATTACTAGGGGGAAATCTGGTAAAGAACGGAATGATCAAAGCTCCTCAGGTGAGCGATGTAGCCCATGGGCCTCTTGTTTTTAACATGATTGTGTGAAACAATTTTTTTTTCAATCATTTACTGGTGTAGGTCTCGGATGTGGGCGGGGTGTCTCTACGCATTTCTTTGGCATTGCCACTGTCGGGAGACTTCCCGGTATCAGCGTATATCCTTTCCCTAAAAGATTTCATTTTGGGATGTTAAAATATGTCAACATTTTTTATTGATAACATGTATAATTATTCAATCGGTGAATGTAATACATGCAACCTTACCATGAAACAATAAACAATTCTCCTCAAAGTGCACGGAGCATACATGTATATGTGCACACTCGATCAGGATTGAATGACTTATCACTTCTGTTAACGGCAGCTATCAACTTGGCTCTCCATTCGGGATCCTTTGGAAATGCGACTACTGTAACTTATCCGAGCTGTCAGTTCTTTTGCTTTTAGCTCTACTGGTCAGAGCTTATACGATAGTAAGGTGTCTGTCGTCCGTCCGTCTGTCTGTAAACAATTTTTTAAAATGCTATTCCTCCTACAGTTTTGTCTGATTTCAATATATCTTGTCACACAAGTAGACAAGTCATAATATTTAGCATCGGCATCTGATTTTGATTAATTGATACTTTAAAACGCTATTTCTCCAACATTTTTGATCTGATATCAATATAACGTGGCACACAAGTAGACTACAATAAGATACATAATATATTGCATCGGTTTTTGATTTCGATGAATGGTGTTGCCATGGTTACTAAAAATAGAATTTTCTGTGAAATTCCATTAAACGCTACTCCTCCAACAGTTTTGATCTGATATCAAAATAACATGGCACACAAGTAGACTACACTAAGATTCATAATATAGTACATCGGTTTTTGATTTCGATGATTGGTGTTGCCAGGGTTACTAAAAATAGAATTTTCTTTGAAATTCCTTTAAAACGCTACTTGAACCTACTTTTCCAACAGTTTTGGTCTGATCTCAATTAAACTTGGCACGCAAGTAGACTACAATAAGATACATAATTTAGTGCTTTGGTTTTTGATTTCGATGAAAGGGGTTGCCATGATTACTAAATATAGAATTTTCTGTGAAATTCCTTTAAAACGCTACTCCTCCAACAGTTCTGGTCTGATTTAATATTACTTGGCACACAAGTGGACTACACTAAGATACATAATATATACAGCTGCAGATCTGTAGCGTTATGGTTTTATATATTTGACTACTATCTAGCATCGGTCAATTAACTAAATCTAGGCACATTACTTAACTAATCTGTATATTTTATCCATCTCTTCCAATCCTTTATAGTCGTCTCTACAAGTAAACTCGCTTGATTAAAACTACTTGTTAGATTGCTGAAAATTTACCTCAAGCGAGTTAATGCCTGTAGAGACCACTATAAAGGGTAGGGAGGTGGATAAAATGTAGATACTGGCTACAGAATATGTTTAGACTTAGTGAGTGAAAGGTAGTTAATTGACCAATTATAGAAAGTGGAGAAATTCTCCCCAAAAGTGCGCAAAAAATATAGCGCCGTAAATTGCATCTTTTATGCATTAGGGGATCTGTAGCGTTATGGTCAAAGACAAATATATAAAGCCATAACGCTACAGATCTGCAGATGCATAATATAGTGCATCAGTTTTTTATGAACGGTGTTGCCATGGTTACTAAAAATAGAAATTTCTCTGAAATACCTTTTAACGCTACTCCTCCAACAGTTTTATTCTGATATCAATGGCTTCTTTTCTCCTCCTTTGTTATAAGTTCATACCAGTAGAGCTATAGTCTCGACAGAGACTTCTGGTTTCATTCGAATTATTGCAACCAACGACGCAGCAGTGTCCCCCCCCCCCATAGCGTAGTAGCGATAGTTTTTTGGGTTTTGGCGATTTTTTCATATTGTACACATAATCAATAAGTGTAATAAATACAAATTGTGAAAAAAAATGTCCAATAGTCCCCGAGGTTGAGGGGTCCTGTCCACAAATACCTGAGTTTTTTGTTGTTGTCTACCTGTGTGTTAAGTTATATTGAAATCAGACCAAAACAGTAGGAGGAAGAGCATTTTGAAACTGGCACAGAGTAAGAAGAATCCAAGTCCAAAAATTTTTCAGATTCTCAGGAAAATTCATTGCGTGCAGTTCCTGTTAAGGCATCGCAGATAACCCCTACCCTGCTTTTTTCACTTTTCTCACTTTTCTTTTTGGGGAAAGGGTAAATATGGGCCTCTTTACACCTTTCCTACTACGCGCGTAAGTGCAAAATTTCACATCATAATCAATTATATATATTTTTTAACCCTCTCCTTTCAGTCTATATACACCAAAAAATAACATCATTCCACCCCATCACAAAGAACTTTTAAGAAAAAACCTCTCTCTTTATCATGCCATTTCTTTCATATGGGCCTATTTTCCAATTATGAAAGACACAGTAGAATTAAAATGGAACTACTTGCGTAGTCAATGAATTAGGGGTAAAATTAGTAGTCTGTAACCTAATAAGGACAATAACCTTGTCTGATTTTGATGAAAATTGACATGCTGAGGTCTTTTGTATATACAAAGTGGCTGATGAAGTTTCATTGAAATTGGTGATTCCTAAGCAGAGTCATGGCTCTTAAATTGATGTTATGGCCTTAAACACCTTAAATCAGAGGGTAAAATGAGCATTAGGCACACAATTCTCAGATTTGAAAGATCCCTCTCTGCTCAATGGCCCTGAATGCCGAGGATGGGACAAAATTTGCATCTCTCCACCGGCAAGTGGTGGCGTCTCCTTATGCGTGAAAAATTTTCGAGAAGGACATTAAACAATATAGAATCAATCAATCTTCTGCGAAAAGGGGCCTCGGTTTTTAAGGTCACATTCAAAAGACCCGTAAGAAAAGTAACAATCAAGTGTGCTCTTCCCCTACTTCAATGACTTAGAAATGATGCATCGCGAGAATTGAAACCTGACCCGATCACATAGCGAGCGCCCCACTACAAGAACGAGTTGAAATCATAAATATGCAAAATATAACCAAGAGGCCCACGGGCCTTATAGGTCACCTGAGCATCATGCAACAACTTTCAAATGATTGAATTTGGTTCACATTTTAAGCTAGATGCTATGGCATTCACAGTTTTGAAAGAGACACCATTGCTTATCATAACTATACACTTAGCTATCATTCAGTTTGGTTACAAAGATTTAATGTAATTTCACTATATAATAAATCAATAGAGCCCCACCTTAACACTAGAAACCTGACCTTGGGGCCATAAAACTCAGAATTTTGGAAGAGGCACTCTTGCTCATCATAACTATGTACTTAGTTGGTTTATTTAATACCCAGGAGCAGAGAAGATTTTAAAAGAATTAATGCATTTTCACTATATAATCAATCTAAGAGCCCCACCCATACACCACAAACAATGACCATGGGGCCATGAAATTCACAATTTTGGTAGAGGCACTCTTGCTCATCATTACTATGTACTCGGTTGGTTTATTTAATACCCAGAGAAGAAGACTTTCAAAGAATGCATTTCACTTTATAATCAATTTAGCCCTGCCCTAACACCACAACTCCTGACCCTGGGACCATAAAATTCACAATTTTGGTAGAGGCACTCTTGCTCATCATAACTATTTACTTAGTTAGTTTACTGTAATACCAAGAAGCAGAGATTGATTGATTGTATACTGTTTAGCGTCCCTCTCCAGAATATTTCACTGATATGGAGACGCCTTTGAGCAGGGAGGGATCTTTATCGTGCCACACCTGCTGTGACACGGGGCCTCGGTTTATACGGTCTCATCCGAAGGACCGCCTCATTTAGTCGCCTTTTACGACAAGCAAGGGGGTACTGAGGACCTATTCTAACCCGGATCCCCACGGGGCCCAAGAAGCAGAGACGTTTTTTGAAGAATTAATGCATGTTTACTATATAATCAATAGAGCCCCACCCTAACACCAGAGCCCTTGACCCTGGGTCCATAAAATTCACAATTTTGGTAAAGGCACTCTTGCTCATCATAACTATCTACTTTGTTAATCTATTAATACCCAGAAGCAGAGAAAAAGATTTTCAAATAATTAATGCATGTTCACTATAAAATTAATAGATTCGCGCTAATACCATAACCCTGACCCTGGGGCCATAAAATTCACAATTTTGGTAGAGGCACTCTTGCTCATTATAACTGTGTATTTAGTTGGTTTTTTTACTACCCTGGAGCAGAGAAGAAGATTTGTAAAGAAATAATGCATTTTCACTATATAATCTATATAGCCCCACCCTAGCTCTAGAACCCCTGACCCAAGGGCCATGAAATTCAGAATTTTGGTAGAGGACTCAGTGCTCATTACAATCATGCCAACAGTTTGACTGCTTGATGTCCAGGAGTAAAGAAGATTTTTAAAGATTGCACTAATTTTAGTGGTTTTGGTCCCACCCCTCAGGCCCCAGAGGGGCAGGGGCCATGAAATTCACAATTTTTGTTTTCCTTCACCCATAGATGCCTTGTGCCAAAATCGGTTGAAATTGGTTGAGCGGTTGCAGAGAAGAAGCTGAAAATGTTCAAATGTTAACACACGACGCACCTGAGTTTACTCAGGTGACCTAAAAAGAAAGCTTGAAACTTTGTTAAAAATTTTAAGTCACAGTATTTTGTTGTGTGAATTACAGTCCCAAACTTCAGGAACCTGTCAAGGTACAACAATTTAGAACAATTGCACGGAGTCTGACACTGTGAACTGTTTAACTTACGGACTACATGTATATATATTTGGTTTTCGGATTAGTGAACCTTCGGACTAATTGGCCAAATGAACCTTCGGACTGGTGGACCTTCGGACTGGTGAACCTTCGGACAAGTGAACCGTGCCCACACATGCACATATAAATGCAAGAACAAATTTAAACTAAAAGGCCTATCGGTCACAGCGCTCACTCGAGTCTTCATACTAGCCATCCTTATCTTCTTAACGTTTTATTTACTTCAAAAATTATTATCCCATGTTGTAACGTGTCAAGAGCCAATTAAACTTAATTGAATCATTTTCAGTGCAGATTTGAGCTTTCAACGTGCCAATCTTCATTTTAAAAAAAATCATGACTTTTGGAACTGGCCATGGATATCTAATTTATGTAAAAAAAAAAATTGCTGTGGCTGATCATGATTAGCAGAGAAATGTTTGTACACGGACTAGAATTAGCAACTTTTTAATACTCCTATCAAATCACAATCCTTACCCTATGGTAATTTTCATGCAAATACCAAGCACGGCCTTTACGAAACAAAATGTTAAGCTGATCTAAGGGATCAATGGCATTAAATTCGAGATTGCCAACCATGTTGTAGTCTAATTATGCAGTTCTGCTATATTCGTAACTCAATATATATGTTATGATTTCAGATAGAGGATTATAATATACTTGCTTACTGTATACATTATATTACGACAAATTCGTAAGTTGATTCTGACGAGATATCTTACATACATAGTCCTCCAGTCATATGAATAATAGTATTTACAAGCATATGGGAAATCTTTACTGTACAAGACACGGTTAAAAACGTTTTTGTACCACTGTAACATGTATACCAAGAGGCCCATGGGCCACATCGCTCACCTGAGCACTGTAGCTTGGAAAAAAGCAGAATCAGTTTATTATTGAAAAGTTTATGCCCAAAAGTGGTCCCAACAAATATTTAAAGGAAAGAGGGTATGATTTTAACAAACTTTAATCTACACTAACTAAGGATGTTTGCATATTTCTTTGACTACCTGTGGCTTTATTGCCCTTTACATTTGAACTTACATTGTGGCCCCGCCCTTCCCCCAGGGGTCATGACTTGAACAAACTTGAATCTGCACTACCTGAGAATGCTTCCATATGAAAATGACTAATCATGGCTTGGCCATTCTTGAACAGGTCGGAGAGAATACTCGAAATCGGCTATTATCCGTGAAATCGCGTATAATACTCGATATTGGGGTATCGTTGAATCCGCGAAATCGGGTATTCCGTGCAACTTTCTATAAAAACTAAAGAAAAGCAACGGCGCATTATGCCAGTAACTGTTACTTGTACATCAGTATCTTGTGGACTTATTTTTATTTAACCTAATTCATACGGTTGTCAAATAAGTTTAAAATCACACGACAAACACTGCTGGGGTAACAAAGAGGACACAATGGCGTTATTATTTTTCAATATAATTTCTAAAAACAAATAACTACACTTCGTTTGTCTTTATTTCCCATTAAAGTATTCCATATACTTTATTTTCTAATTGGTACACTATTCACAAAACGTGAAATTTTAAAGAAATTAAACGACTAACACCGTGTTATGTATTTTTACTGAAAAATGTATGGCGTCCCTTTCACGTGAAATATAAATTATTCCTAACAGTTAGAGAGTACAGTATAAGCGAGTCCTAATTGTATATTTCTGCCATAATAGAATACCAACGTTATTATAAAGAAGAAAATAAAATAAGATTAAATAAATTCCCACGGGAAAACAGTTTGAAAATAGCTAATTGAAGGTGAGTATCTTTTTTTATGTCAATTTAGCATGAAATTTTTATTCAAAGACACCGTAATTTTTTTGTTTGCATATTAATCGATACAAGATATGCAATTTTACCTTTATTTTATGCATTTGTGTGAAAATTGAGAGCAAGAAGTCATATGAACAGGATTTTCTTGTTTGTTTGTTTTTTTTTTTGGGGG
>PRKT01000030.1:2187130-2248684 GCA_003671525.1 Saccostrea glomerata
CCCCCCCCCCCCTTCCCCCGGGGGTCATGATTTGAACAAATTTGAATCTACGCTACCTGAGGATGCTTTCCTATAAATTTCATCTTTACTGGTACAGTGGTTCTTGAGAAAAATATTTTTAAAGAATTTCCCTATGAATTTCTATGTAAAACTTTGATCGGCCATTGTGGCCCCGCCCTACCCCAAGGGTTCATGATTTGTACAAACTTGAATCTACGCTACCTGAGAATGCTTCCATATGAATATGATCATTCATGCCTTTGCTGTTCTAGAGAAAAAGATTTTTAAAGAATTTTCCATATATTTCTATGTAAAACTTTGATCGGCCATTGTGGCCTCGCCCTACCCTCGGGGGTCATGATTGGAACAAACTTAAATCTGCAGTACCTGAGGATGCTTCCATAATCTATACTACCTGAGGATACTTCACTATAAGTTTCAAGTTTCCTTGCACAGTGGCTCTAAAGAAGATGATTTAAAAAACAAACCACCAAATTTTTTACTATTTCTGAACTATCTCCCCTTGAATAAGGGCGTGGCCCTTCATTTCAACAAACTTGAATCCCCTTCACTTACGGAAACTTTGTGGCAAGTTTGGGTGAAATTGGCTCAGTGATTCTTGAGAAGATGAAAATGTAAAAAAAGTTTACGACGACAGAAGACGGGCAAATTTTAAGCAGAAAAGCTCACTTGAGCCTTCGGCTGAAGTTTTATTTTAAGGTCGACAAAGTCAAAGTCGCCAGCGTGGCGCAGTGGTCAGAGCGTCTACTCTCGAGTCTCGAAGTAAGGATTTAATCCTTTCGTCACGGCTTCAAATCTCACTGTGGGACGTGGAGACCGGTCCTTCGGATGAGACCGTAAAAACCGAGGTCCCGTGTCGCAGAGCGAGAGAGTGGGTACTGGGACAAAAAAGATCCTTCCCTGCTCAATTGCCCTGAGTGTCGAATATAAGGCAAAATTTGCAGCTCTCCACCGGCAAGTTTTCGAGGAGGACGTTAACAGAAAACAATCAATCACGGTCGACAAAATATGACTCTTGGTCATTTCATATTTTATTATTACAGTACAGTGTATAAATTCCTTTCAAGGAAAATTTGAATGTAAATCATAATATTCCACGCCGTCACTGTAGAAAATAGGGGAATCAATTGTGATTCATTCAATATCGGGTTGGCTGAACGATGGATTCGTTTTTTATTCTTCTGGCAAATAAAAGTTAACACACATCTGGTTTTTAGTTCGCCTTAGCTAAAAGCTTAAGGAAGGTTTTCTGATTAAAAAATAAAATGTACGTTGTCTGTCGTCTTGTCTAGCCCTGTGGGGATCCGGGTTAGAATAGGTCCTCAGTACCCCCTTGCTTGTCGTAAAAGGCGACTAAATGGGGCGGTCCTTCGGATGAGACCGTATAAACCGAGGCCCCGTGTCACAGCAGGTGTGGCACGATAAAGATCCCTCCCTGCTCAAAGGCCGTAAGTGCCGAGCATAGGCCTAAATTTGCAGCCCTTCACCGGCAATGGTGACGTCTCTATTAGTGAAATATTCTGGAGAGGGACATTAAACAGTATACAATCAATCAATCAGTCGTTAACTTTTCACATTTTCATCTTCTCAAGAATCACTGGGCCAATTTCAACCAAACTTGGTACTAAGTATCCTTAAGTAAAGGGAATTCAAATTTGTAGGACCACGCCATTGTTTAAGGGGAAATAATAGCATAAAGAAAAATTGATGGCATCATTTAAAAATCTTAAGAGCCACTGGGCCAGAAAAATGAAACTCGTGTGAATCATCCTCAAGTAGTGAAGATTTAAATTGGTTCAAATCATGACCCCAGGAGGTACATATGAATAAATAGAAAAAATGTTTAAAAATCTACTTCTCAAGAACCACTAGGCCAGGAAAGATGAAACTCACTTTGAATCATCCTCAGGTAATGTAGATTCAAATTTATTTAAAACATAACCCCTGAGGGTAGGGTGGCGCCACAATGGCCGAACAATTTTTTTTACAAAGAAATACAAAGTAAAGACCTTTTAAATAAAATCTTCTCTAGATTAACTGGGCCAGGAAAGATGAAACTCATGCGGAATCATCCTCAGGTAGTGAAGATTCAAGTTTTCTCTAGTCATGAAGCCCGGGGGTAGGTCAGAGTGGGGATACAATGGGGAATCGAAGTTTAACATAGAAATGTAAAATATTTATTTTCAAAAATATTCTCAAGAAAAGCAAAGCCATGATTAGCGATTTTTATATGGAAGCTTTTAATGTCTTTCGTTCCTCACAATTTTAATGGTTCAAACAAAACACTGCACTTTTTTTCATTTAATACAGTTTAAATTAACCAATTATTGCAAAAAATGTATAGGTTGCCATGTTAATTAAGATGGGAGGCATAATAATAGAAGTATATGTCAACATAAAAATGCATTCATTTTTTATAAACAGTATTACAAAAATTATGTTAGAACTTGTTTAAAAGCATAATATTGATGCTGAAAGTTCCGAAGTACTTGCTACTTATCAGATACTTGGGAATTGTAATTTATTTATCTAATAATTATTGGAAAACTATTTTACGTTAAATGTTCATTAAAGAAAATGACTGAATAAAGATATCTGAGAAGAGGTTATTGCCCTTGTCAACATTTTTAAGTTTGAATACGTAATTGATTTAATAAAGGAAATATACATTTTTTGAATTCTTTTATTTAAAGATATTTATCATCACACCAATTGAAAAGTATTCTTCCAAAAGATATTGTTCTATAGGGTATGAATTTAAATTAATAACAGTTTTTTTTTAATAAAAATAGGAGGATGGAAATACCCTTATCAAACAAAACATTTAGAATTCAACAAAAACAATTCAATCAAACTGAATTACAATTTACCATTGGGGAAAAAAGTATCAACTAAAAGTCAATAAGCATGAAAGCTAACTTTCCAAAAAAGTTAGACTTGACCTTCAGTGTGAAATTATGAATAGCTTTGTGTCTCCGTTACTATTTCACAATCGTGTAAAAATTTATGCAGTTTGCAATGTAGATAAGATTACAAGACAAACAATTTCAAGTTTACTCACTCAATCCTCTCTGCGCCATCAGGTGCTTGATGCGGCTACAGTGGACTTCCACCTGGCTCGGTCTGCAGCTGCTCGTGATGATGTCTCCATGGATAGACCTCTGCTCTTTAGGTCTTTCAGGACAGTTCTTCTCCAAGTTTCCTTAGGCCTGCCCCTGTATCTTAATCCCTGGGGTGTCCATTTAAGGGCAACCCTAGGCAGCGAGTTGGGGGCATGCGCAGGACATGACCAAGCCATTGCTAGAGTCTTATTTATGGTGGTGTTAGGCCAGAAGATCTTGATGATGCGTCTGAGGGACTTGGTTTGGAAGACTTCTAATTTTTAGCTCACCTGAGCCGAAGGCTCAAGTGAACTTTTCTGATCAAAATCTGTCCGTTGTCTGTCGGCGTTGTTGTCGTCGTCGTATTAAACGTTTCCAATTTCCTCTCCTCCTAAAGAACCACTGGGACAATTTCAACCAAACTTGCCACAAACTATCCTTAGGTGAAGGGCATTCAAGTTTGTTCAAAAGAAGGGCCATGCCCTCTTGCAAGGGGAGATAATTATGAATTAATTAAAAATTCATGGCATCTTTTAAAAATCTTATTCTCAAAAACCACTGGGCCAGGAAAGGTGAAACTCATTCGGAAGCATCCTCTGGTAGTGTAGATTTAAGTTTGTTCAAATCAAGACCCCCGGGGTAGGATGGGGCCACAATGGCCGATCAAAGTTTTACATTGGAATATATAGGGAAAATCTTTAAAAATCTTCTTTTCAAGAACCACAGGGGCGGGAAAGATGAAACTCATGTGAAAAGATCCTCAGGTAGTGTAGATTCAAGTTTGTTCAAATTATGACCCCTGGGGGTAGGGTGGGGTCACAATGGCTGATCAAAGTTTTACATAGGACTCGACAGGGAAATCTTTAAAAATCGTCTTCTCAAGTACTTCAAAGTCATGATTAGTGATATTTATATGGAATCATTCTCAGGTAGTGTAGATTCTAGTTTGTTCAAATTATAACCCCCAGGAATAGGGTGGGATCACAATGGGGGATCAAAATTTTACACTAAAATATATATTTAAAAATAATCTTTTTTCAAGAATAGCAAATCCATGATGAGTGATACTAGTATTTATATGGAAGCATTTTCGGGCAGTGTAGAGTTAAGTTTGTTCCTGCCCTTTGGGGTAGGAAGGGAAACAATTCGGAATCAAATTCAAATTTTTATGAAGTTATACATAGGAAAGAAATGTTTTTAAAAAAATCTTTTTATCAAGAACAGCAAAGTAATATGCTGTATTATTACGAAGGTTTTTTAATATACCGGTAGTATTGAATTCAAGCCCCCCCCCCCCCCCCCCCTTCAGTAAACTTTTCAGTTCTGTGCATTTTTCTAGCCGATTTACTCATGTGAGCGATGTGGCCCCTGGGCCTCTTGTTTTTCAATGGCCAGGGATGTTTTCCAGCACTCTGATCCATACAAAAGGACACTGAGTACATTGCTGTTGAAGATCCTGACCTTGATGTTGAGTGACGAGGATCTCCGTATGGGTTTCAACATTGCAAAAGCCTGATTTGCTTTGATAATCCTGGTGTCGACTTCCTTGTCGCAGTCGCCCGTTGTGGTGACCTTGCTACCCAGGTATGTGAACTCCTCAACGTCGTCTAGTAGCTTGTCGTTGATCAGTACTGGGTTATTGTTAGTGGTGTTCACTCGTAAAACCTGTGTCTTTTTGGTATTCACATTCAATCCTATTTTGTTAGATGTTTCACTGAGGAGCTCTGTCTTCTGCTGAATATCCTGGTGTCTGTTTGAAAGGAGGCCTAGGTCATCAAAATAATTAAGGTCCTCTAGGATTGAGGTCAGTGTCCATTGCAATCCCTGTCTTTGTCTTGTGTGGTGTTCTTCATAACCAAGTCAATTGCAAGTGAGAATAGCACAGGTGACAGAATACATACTTGCTTCACTCCGGTGTTCACAGCAAAGGGCTTCAAGAGTTGGCTGTTATGTTTAACTCGAAACTCAAAGTTGTTGAGGGTCTGGATGATGTGAACCAGTTTCTGTGGGATGTCTTTGTGGCGCAGGATCTTCCAGAGAGATTCCCAGCGTAGGCTGTCAAAAGCCTTCTCAAAATCAACAAATACAGCACAGAGTGTGCTATTCCAACCACACCTGTCGAAGTGCAAAAATGTGGTCAATACAAGATTTCCCTTTTCTGAAACTGGCCTGCTCCTGCCGAAGTATGTCAATTACAGCAGCTGTGATGCGTTGTAGTATGATGTGGCTAAAGACCTTGTTTGTGAGAGAGAGAGATGAGTTATCCCACGACAGTTGTTGCAGTCTCCAAGGTCACCTTTCTTGTGCAGCTTGATGATCACTCCTTTCTTCCAGTCATTTGAGATATTCCAAGTTTGCTAAATTCAATATTTTCTTTTTTGGAAAAATATAACTTTTAATACTTAGTAGTACACCACAAAACAACAAATGAAAGTCCTTAACATAATGATAACTTTCATTGGAAATTCAAGTCAATCTTTTCAATCGTCAGAAACTCTATTTTTTTCACCGTTTTTTCAGTTACTGTAGTATATTAAATCAATAAAAAGTAAGGGCAAACAGGGTACGAAACGTTAATTTAGCAATGAACGTCAGATTCATGTAATAACAATTTACATTTACTTTTCGATCTACGTAAAATAAGTAAATCAGCCAATTTAAACAGTCTGAGATTGATTGATTGATTGATTGTATATTGTTAAACGCCGAGTGGATATGGACAGAGACCAGAAGAGCTTATGCGATAGTAAGGTGTCCGTCGTTCGTCCATCTGTCTGTAAACATTTTTTTAAAAATGATACTCCTCCTACAGTTCTGGTTTGATTTCAATATAACTTGGCACACCAGTATACTACACTTAGATAAATAATTAAGTGCATCGGTTTTTCATTTCAATAAATGTTGTTGCCCTGGTTACTCAAATAGAAATTTTTGTGAAATTCCTTTAAAACGCTACTCCTCCTACAGTTTTGGTCTGATTTTAATGTAACTTGGCACCCAAGTAGACTACACTAAGATACATAATTTGGTGCATTTAATATAACTTGTCACCCTAGTAGACTACACTACACTAAGAAACATTATTTTAGTGCATCGGCTTTCCATTTCGTTGAAAGCTGTTGCCATGGTTACTTAAAATACAAATTTCACTTTCAAACGCTTCACCTTCTACAGTTTCTGTCTGATTTCAATAAAACTTGGAACACAAGTAGACTTAGATACAAAATTTTAGTGCATCGTTTTTTCATTTCGTTGAAAGCTGTTGCCACATGTGGTTATTAAAAGTAGAAATTTCAGTTAAATTCCTATCAAATGCTTCACCTCCTACAGTTTTGTCTGATTTCAATGAAACTTGGCACACAAGTAACCTACACTAAGATACATAATTTGGTGCATCGTTTTTTTTTATTTCAATTTGATAAACAGTGTCGCCGTGGATACTCAAAAGAGAAATTTTGGTGAAATTCCTTTCAAACATAAAACGAACTCCTAGAAAATTTGATTTATTTCAATATAATTTGGCACACAAGTAGACTACACAAAGATACGTAATTCCATTTATTTCTGACTGTTGAAAAATCAAATCCAAGTGCTACTTTTCCTTTTATACACGTAAGACCAGAGCTAGTGTCATCAGAGATTCTGGTTTAGCCATGTTTCGGTGCAAGCAGTCCGAGAAAAATGTGATTGAATTATATGAATAAAAACTGCAAATAAAATGTGAATAATGGGGGTCAATATATTATTTGAAGATACAAACCGTAGTGCAATTAAGTACCAGTCCACATAAAAATCAGACAAAGGGTGATATATGAGGGATCTCAGAATTTGATGATTTTTCACACATAGATTTATTTTGAAGTATAAACAATGTATGTAAAATGAAAAATGTTTTGAGTCATGGTAACCATGGAAACCCGGCCAAAGAAATTTCCTTAGCAACCGGAGGATTTTTCAGTGTCGAAGGACAAAAAATCACCTATCTTTGAGGCTTAAAATAACACGTAAATACCATGAGAATTATTCTTACTTATGAGTGTAATAAAGATACACATATATTGTGTTCTAATAATGTAATAAAAATATTTAGGTCTTAAGTCAGTTCTTTGGTAGACATTGGAAGGTACACATGTTTTACAAGTTTTGCTGATTCAGCATTTTTCGTGATTTTGGCAATATTCAAGGCCAAATTTTAAAAATGGCCAGATTAATACCGTTGTTGCATGTATCTCACATAAAAGCAGAGGTATTTCTCTTTTAGAATTTGAAGTCAAATCCACGGGCTCTTTTGAAAATCGAATCTGTTGCCTAGCAACAAAAATGGGCTTTTTGATGCATAAAATGAGAAACAATGTAAAAAGTTTACGGAAAAATCAAATGAACGATTATTTATGATAAACGAGATACAAATTTCAAAATAGTATAATTAAATTCGGTCTCCCTAGCACATTATTGAATATTGCAGAATTCTTTATCTTCATAGCAACGGCAGGTTCTCCATAGCAACAAGGCAAAGAAAGGTAATTTTGGCGTGTATTCGTGTACTCTTATTAAGACTTATTAAAATTAAGTCAGGAAAATGTGATTGAGCAAAACTGACAACGAACTGTTGGTCAATCTTAATTTTTTTTTCGTCTTTAATCAACACATGGCAACAATTCCCAGTGCATGGCAACCAATGTACCCTATGCCTCCCGTAAAGAGATTTGACTTTTGGATCAGTGTTCGTCATAAAAATGAATATTAAATTAATGTGTTGATGATTGTATTTGTGGAGAGTGCTGAAAAAATATATGAAATGTTACATCAATTGTTGGAATGGCAACAACTACATGTGAGTGAATTTAAAATGGGGCGAGTTCAAAAAACACAGTATAAATTCTTAAACAGAACTGTGACTGGGCGAATTTAAAACGGGGCAAAATTTCTTTTATGTGTGAACGGGCAAAAATCATATGATACCAAATTAAGGATGTTTCCATAGATAATGTTTTAATGTAACTTGTACGATATTGTGGATTAGATTCAAGACACTCACGGTGCAGGGTTTCAATGGCTATATTTTATTTCCGGAACTGTTTTCATTTCCGATATTTTAAAGTTTTCATCTCTGACATTTTTCAAGCAGTACTTTTCTGCAATGAAAGTAGCTGGGATTTAAGACTTAACTGTTGAAATATATTACAGAATGAATCATGAATAAATCATTGAAATCCAAAATAATGAGTTTTGCAATTGACTTTGGGTTTCAATATCTGCATTTTATTTCCGGAACTGTTTTCATTTCCGATATTTTAAAGTTTTCATCTCTGACATTTTTCAAGCAGTACTTTTCTGCAATGAAAGTAGCTGGGATTTAAGACTTAACTGTTGAAATATATTACAGAATGAATCATGAATAAATCATTGAAATCCAAAATAATGAGTTTTGCAATTGACTTTGGGTTTCAATATCTGCATTTTATTTCCGGAACTGTTTTCATTTCCGATATTTTAAAGTTTTCATCTCTGACATTTTTCAAGCAGTACTTTTCTGCAATGAAAGTAGCTGGGATTTAAGACTTAACTGTTGAAATATATTACAGAATGAATCATGAATAAATCATTGAAATCCAAAATAATGAGTTTTGCAATTGACTTTGGGTTATGTTTTAAACCAAAGGCCATGACATGGGGGAGGGGTTAGGTTCGATATTCAGTACCAAATTTTTTCCAAACAGCAACACTTTGAATTCATGATTTTAAACCTATTCTGCAACATGTCTGTGGAAAGTGGGGGGCTAAACCTACGCAGCAATGTTCAATGTCTTTACTAGGAAAAGGCTAAGCCTCTAGCCCCCCTCCCGGTTCCGACGCCTATGTAGTTTGGTAACTATCATAACCATAGACAGAGTAGGGGAATAAAAAAAAGCTCCTGATCCTTGGGTCATTGAAGTTCACGAATTTAGATGAGGCACCCTTCTTCATCATAACTATGTATTTTTCAAAGAATTAATGCATGTTAACTATAATCATATAAGCCCCGTCCTAACACCAGAACCCCTGTCCAAAGGCCATGAAATTCACTACTGAAGAACAGGAATTCTTTCTCATTGTAACTATGTACTTAATTAATTTTACCCAGAAGCAGAGAAGAAGATTTTCAAAGAAATAATGTATTTTCACTATATAATCTATTTAGCCCAGCCCTAGCATATAGAACCCCTGACCCTGGGGCAAAGAATTTTACTATTTTAATGGTACAGTGTAGAGGACTCAATGCTTATTACAATCATTCAAACAGTTTCACTGCTTGATGTCTAGAAGTAAAGAAGATTTTTTAAGACTGCATTAGTTTTAGTGGTTTTTTGTCCTACCCCTCAGGCCTCAGGGACCCTGAAATTCACAATTTTGAGTTCCTCTTTTACCCATAGATGGGTTATTTCAAATTTGGTTGAAATTGGTTCGTTGGTTCCAGAGAAGAAGCTAAAAATGTTCAAATGTTTACGACCGCCGAATGACGTACGACGACGAACGAACAGAGATAGCAATAGGTCACCTGAAAGACTCAGGTGACCTGAAATTCTCAGAGGCACATCTCCTTTTTAAATTGCAGTTTTAAGTTTGAACTCAGATATGCTAGGATGGAAATTAAAAGCCGTACAGAAACCATTTCTGGTAAATACAGACCCTAGTAAGCAATTTCGGGGGTGGGGTGGGGGTTACAACCATATATTTTCAGTTTGGGCACTATCAACAACCAAAAATTCCTTGGCAAACAAACCAAAAAATAGAAGATCGTCAGATATAATTATTGAGGGGGCACATGTATATTGTAGTGAAGTTTTAAATAGTATTCTATAGCTAAGTATCGGCATAATAGCCTCCCCCTCCCGCTTCTTACACGGTCATAGGAAAAACCAATCAGCATTGAAGAAATTCTCAAAAGACAGTAGAATGTTTTTAATACGAAGACATCACAATTACGCCTGTATATGTAGCACAGGGAAAGATATTGATATAAGTATTATTGCTACTTGTATAAGTATGTATTGTTTTTATTTTTTGAACATGAAATAAATTTATTTAAATTTTAATTCTAGCTGTTTGGCAAGCAAAAAAATTGTCAGAAACGGATCCTGCAGATATCCAAGAAATAAAACAAATGTCGGAAATGAAATAAAATTGTCGGAATTGAAATTTTAAGCATGGAAATCCTATGCAAAATACTGGAAATTAAATGCAGTGAAAGAAAACATGAAATATGAAATGAGCAAGCACACAAAATTGTGTACACCTAATAAAACCCTTAACCCTGGTAATGTTTATTTAGCATATATTGTGTTCATTTGAGATAATTTCCATTTTTCAAAAGATAAGATATTTATAAGCTTGTACATGTATCTTTAACTTGTTGGGAAGCTGACACTTATTCAGTTCACAAGGAATCTGTAGCTTTAGAGCTTCAAACGCTATTACCCAGAGAACAGGCCCATAGCAACACGTATCAAAGTAGTGGGAGCAACCTCCAACATCGCTCACCTGAGCACAAGGGCTAGGTAAAAACAAATCAGCTCAGCACTCAAAAGTTTACTTGGGAAGGGAGGGGGATGGACTTGAATTTTATACTTCTTGCCACCATATAAATATAAATTACTGGTATTAATGTAAAAACTTTGGGCCAGGAAAGATGAAACTTATGTAGAAGCATCCTCAGGTAGTGTACATTCAAGTTTATTCAAGTCATGACCCCCGGTGGTAGGTTGGGGCCACAATGGACGACCAACAAAGTTTTACATAGGAATATATAGGAAAAATCTTCTTCTTAATAACAGCAAAGCCATGATTGGTCATATTTATATGGAAGCATCCTCAGGTAGTGTAGATTCAAGTTTGTTCAAATCATGACCCCCGGGGGTACAGCCACAATGGATGATCAAAGTTTTACATAGGAATATATAGGGAAAAAAGGAATAAAAATCTTGATTGGTCTTGTTCAAATGTTAGCATCCTCAGGTAGTTTAGATAAAGATTTATTAAAATCATGACCCCCAGGATTGGGTGGAACCACAAAAGTACATAACGTATTTGGAATAAAGCCACATTTACTAAAAAAAAGATGTTAGCACCCTTAGTGTAGATTCAAGTATGCATAGATTCAAGTTTGTTCAAATCATCCCCCCTCTTTTAGGATCGGTACCACTTAGGCATTTAGTGCTCAGGTGAGCGATGTGGCCCATGGGCCCCGTGTTACATGGATGAGTTCGATTTCAATTGTTTTGTGTTTGTTGCATAATATTTCCATTTTAAGATATGAACTAACCGGATACATGAAGATGACCCTCTGACCATTGTTTGCATAATTTTTTAAATATGTTTGCACTACATTAATGCAAATCTCATCAAACAACATACAAAAATAAAGTTTCTACTTGTGTGACTAGCCATGTTTTAAATTCATTTGTATTTGATCTAGCCTTGGACATCTTGCAATATTTCTTTCAAATGGTGTAAACTTCAATTTTACGTAAATAACCGTAACTGACTGCGATGCGACTTTTCTTATTTTGATTTATTTTAATGTGCCGCGTCGCCCTCATGAAGCAGTGGTTAGATCGTCTTCTCTAGAGTCACAAAGTAAGGAGCTGATCCTTATGTCGCGGGTTCGAATCCCACTGTAGGACGCAGTAGGTGCTACCTTTGAGCTACCGCGAACTTTTCTTTTCGTTTGGAAAAAAAAACTCTCCAATCTATGACAAGTATCAATAGAAAAATTAAAACCTGATCTTCCTATTCAACTGGAAATATCATTGGAAATGTTTCCATAGTGACGTTATTCATTTTATTTATCTATTTATTTTCATGAGGAATTTATTCATATATTGTAATACTTTCTGAGAAATCTGTGACGAGTGCCTAATCTTTCAATATTATGAATAACGACTACAGATTATCCCATAATGAAAATGTAACATTGTTTCCTATGTGCTAGAAATAGTTGTTATGGATTAAATGAGTTCAAAAATACCTTCGAAAAACAAACATTTCAACATCATTTTTTTCTTCATGACGTGATTTAGATAAAGATTTACAGGTAACATGAATATGCGTCAAACTTTCTTTGTGTCATTGCTAGGGGAGTGGAGTTGTTGCACTGGAAATAAGTCATTGAACAATATTCAATGACTTGATACAACATTTTAAAGTCTTTTCGAACTATCACCATGCAATTATCAGCATATTACTTGAATATCCAATCCCATGACAAACAATACAATCCCAAAGTCAAATCTGTTTTACAGGAGACATAGGAACTTTGGTTGTTATGTACACGGAATCCTTGCCATATGGGTTGATTAAGTACCCCCCAAAAAATAACAATAATAAAATCAACATTTCATTGTCAATTTTGCTCAACCGGATTTTTCTAACTTATTTTGAATAAGTCTTAATAAGATTACACGAATACACGCCAAAATTACCTTTCTTTGCCTTGTTGCTAAGGAGAACCTGCCGTTGCTATGGAGATAAAGAATTCTGCAATATTCAATAATGTGCTAGGGAGACCGAATTTAATTATACTGTTTTGAAATTTGTACCTCGTTTATCATAAATAACCGTTCATTTGATTTTTCCGTAAACTTTTTACATTGTTTCTCATTTTATGCATCAAAAAGCCCATTTTTGTTGCTAGGCAACAGATTCGATTTTCAAAAGAGCCCATGGATTTGACTTCAAATTCTAAAAGAGAAATACCTCTGCTTTTATGTGAGATACATGCAACAACTGTATTAATCTGGCCATTTTTAAAATTTGGCCTTGAATATTGCCAAAATCACGAAAAATGCTGAATCAGCAAAACTTGTAAAACATGTGTACCTTCCAGTGTCTACCAAAGAACTGACTTAAGACCTAAATATTTTTTATTACATTATTAGAACACAATATATGTGTATCTTTATTACACCCATAAGTAAGAATAATTCTCATGGTATTTACGTGTTATTTTAAGCCTCAAAGATAGGTGATTTTTTGTCCTTCGACACTGAAAAATCCTCCGGTTGGCTTGCTAAGGAAATTTCTTTGGCCGGGTTTCCATGGTTACCATGACTCAAAACATTTTTCATTTTACATACATTGTTTATACTTCAAAATAAATCTATGTGTGAAAAATCATCAAATTCTGAGATCCCTCATATATCACCCTTTGTCTGATTTTTTATGTGGACTGGTACTTAATTGCACTACGGTTTGTATCTTCAAATAATATATTGACCCCCATTATTCACATTTTATTTGCAGTTTTTATTCATATAATTCAATCACATTTTTCTCAGACTGCTTGCACCGAAACATGGCTAAACCAGAATCTCTGATGACACTAGCTCTGGTCTTACGTGTATAAAAGGAAAAGTAGCACTTGGATTTGATTTTTCAACAGTCAGAAATAAATGGAATTACGTATCTTTGTGTAGTCTACTTGTGTGCCAAATTATATTGAAATGAGTGGAAAATAATCAAATTCTGAAAACCTTCGTGTATCACTTTTTTACAGTTTTGTCTGATTTTTATGTGGACTGGTACTTAAATAAAAAAATATGCATCGGCCGGGAATCGAACCCGGGCCGCCCGCGTGGCAGGCGAGCATTCTACCACTGAACCACCGATGCGATGAAATTAATTGAATCATAATGCGAAGTCCACGGCCATATACAACGAATAGACTGTGTTACGTTATATAAAAGCGATTTTATCAATCATTTTTTCAAATCAACGGATTCAAAATTTTTGCATTTGTTACAAACGCTTTTGTGAATAAACAGCAAGAGCAAAACAGTACTACGTTGTAATGAAGAGTTATCCTTCTTAGATTAGATCTTGTTTTGTATAAATCATAGTTCTTGTTGTTTTTTTATCTCTTACACTACAGTATACTTTCATTGGGAATATTTTCACCAGGATACTTTAAACTAGGATCCGTCATCAATAACCAAACCCTTTTCCTGAGGTATTAAAAATAATCAGTCTTTGGTGTAATTTTTCAAAAATTATTGATGACAATTTGTGGGGAGAGATCGAGCTTTGACACTAAATACGACATTAAAGATCCCTAAATTGAACTTAAAAATTCCAACAATTCATTTACTCCGCATCACAATTAAAAATTATTCGAAAGGTATTATGCAGTAAAATTCTTTCTGAACTGATTTTCCCCTTCTTAAATTAAAACGATACACTGTTGAGGAAAAAAACCACTCGGTAAAATCCGAAAGAAAATATTCGATCTTTCTTTTCTTTCACTGCTCTGTCAGATTTTCTATGACCCAGCATAAGCATCATTTACTTATCTTCTGCAGTCATGTAATTCAATAAATAGGATAATTCGCTCCCCGTTTAAAAAAACAAAGTGCCGTCTGTTTGAGGGCATATAATTTGACTGTGATGACATAAAGAGAAATTACGGCTGGGCTAACATATCGGTATTTCGGTATATTGCAATACAGTGATAAAAAATATCGTATTGCAATACGTTTTTGTAATATCGATATACTGGTGATATGCTTAGACTAAGGAATTTTATCATTAGATATCAAATTAATGCAAAAATTGTTTGTTATTAAGCCAAACAGTAAAAAAGAAGCTGTTAATGGGTGTATGTCAGAGCATAAGTTTTGAACATTTCTTTTGGTTACTTATCATAGTTATGTACATATATAATAAGGAAATGTCATTTTATTTTCGTTAAAAATATTGCAATACATATCCAATGCAGTTAAAACTATCTCAAAACGACGGACGATACCGGACTGCAACAGGTGACCTGAGTTTACTCAGGTGACCTATAAATGAACGTTCCATATTCACTTGATCGGAAATTATCATTAAGGTCACACCAATTTAATATCTTGTTCTTCGGACATTTGAGGAAAAAAAGTACGAGCGGGCTAGCGGTTAAACAATAATATTATTACTTTTTTGTAGACAATTTTTTAGGCGGAGCTTGAAAAAATTTGAACGGAAAATTATTTTTTTCTGATTTGCAGATTAAAAATACGATAGATAGAGCGGAAATTGAACAGAAAATGGCACAAAATTATAATGTTGCGGGAAATTTAAATTAATATTATTTGTTTAGTTCTGTATAAATACGAGCGCGCGGGTCCGACGAACAAGAAATTTAATTGGTGTGGCCTAATGTAATTTTATAAGCATGTCAATCTTTGATATTATGTTAGGTTATAGAATCAAAAATAGTTTATTTTGAAATATTCAGTTGCAAGTAATGAACATTTAAAATAAAATTTGCAAAATCTAATGCTCACTGTCATTTTAATTATCCGTTATCGTCGTGTGTTAACTTTTGAACTAGTCTCGTTCAACCAGACACTCGGCTGTCTCCGTAAATCTCCGACCAGCTCTGCTGGTAGGAGTTCACGGAGACAGCCGAGCGTCTGGTTGAACGAGACTACTTTAGAACATTTTCAGCTTCTTCTCTGCAACCAATTTCAAACAAATTTGGCATAATTTTGGAAGAGGCACTCTTGCTCATCATACCTATATACTTAATTTGACATAAAGCATCTATGGGTGAAGGGGAACAAAAATTAAGAATTTTATTATACCTGTCCCCCCTGGGGCCTGAGGGCGCAGCCAAATCCACTAAAATTAATGCAATCTTTAAAAATCTTCTTAACTCATGGACATCAAGCAGTCAAACTGTTTCCATGATTGTAACCAGCATTGAGTCCTCTACCAAAATTGTGAAATTCATGGCCATTGGGTATGGGGTTCTAGTCCTAGGGCGGGGCTAGATAGATTATATAGTGAAAATGCATTATTTCTTTGATAATCTTCTTCTCTGCAGCTTGGAATTAAATAAACTAAGTACATAGTTATGATGAGCAAGAGTGCCTCCACCAAAGTTGTGAATTTCATGGCCCAAGGGTCAGGGGTTCTGGTGTTAGGGCGGGGCTCCACTGATTATATAGTGAAAATGCATTAATTCTTTGAAAATCTTCTTCTCTGCTCCTGGGTATAAAATAAAACAATAAAGTACATAGTAATGATGAGCAAGAGTGCCTCTGCCAAAATTGTGAATTTTATGGCCCTGGAGTCAGGGGTTCTAGTGCTAGGGCGGGGCTAAATAGATTATATAGTGAAAATGCATTATTTCTTTGAAAATCTTTTCTGCTCCTGGGTATTAAATAAACTAACAATTTGAAAGTACATTTACACAGTTATGATGAGCAAGAGTGCTTCTACCAAAATTGTGAATTTTATGGCCCCAGGGTGAGGGATTTTGGTGTATTTGCGGTGCTCTATAGATTATATAGTGAAAATGCATTATTTCTTTGATAATCTTCTTCTCTGCTCCTGAGTATTAAATAAACTACTACAGTAACTAAGTACATAGTTATGATGAGCAAGAGTGCCTCTTCCAAAATTATGAATTTTTATAGCCCCAGGGTCAGGGGTTCTGGTGTTAGAGCGGGGCCTTGCTGATTATATATAATGAAAATGCATTAATCCTTTGAAAATTTTCTTCTCTGCTCCTGGGTATTAAATAAACAAAGCTATGATGAGCAAGAATGCCTCTACCAAAATTGTGAATATCATGGGAACATGGTCAGGGGTTCCAATGCTAGGGCGGGGCTATATACTAGAATGTATTGTGAAAATGCTTTATTTCTTTGCAAATCTTCTCTGCTCCCTGGTATCAAATAAACAAAGTACATAGTTATGATGAGCAAGAGTGCCTTTTCCAAAATTGTGAATTTTATGACCCCAGGGTCAGGAGTTCTAGCGTTAGTGTTAGGGCGGGGCTCTTTTGATTATATAGTGAAAATACATTAAATTTTTATAAATTGTCTTCTATATATGCTCCTGGGTATTAATTAGATGAACTACCTATATATCTATGATGAGCAAGAGCCCTTCTTACAGAATTGTGAATTTCAAGGCCCTAGGGTCAGGGGTACCATGGAAGGGGGCTTTGCCTATATTAATTGTTTGAAATCTGCTCCTTAGTATTAATCAAATATTTTTGAAAAGCAAGGGTGCGTTTTCAAAAATTGTGCAATGTGTGGATCTAGGGTCAGGGGTTCATGTGTGAGAGGGGCACCACTGATTATTACTAAATATTACAGATTAGTTTAAATGCATTTTTGTTCCCCTACCCTGCCTATGGGTATTAAGTGACCAAATTAAGCAATTGCTAAGTGTATAATTATGATCAATGGTGCCTCTTTCAAAATTGTGAACGCCATAGCATTTGACTTTACATAGAACAAATTCAATCACTGGAAAGTTGTTGCATGATGCTCAGGTGACCTATAAGGTCCATGTGCCTCTTGTTTTCTTTGCCTTACTTGTTACAAAAGCTTTACGCTTGTGCATATTCTTAACTTCAATATATTGAAAGAATAGACAGGATTTTTAAATTTAGTCCATATGGAAACATTCATTAAAAATAATATAAAAACATGAAACACTTGGAAATAATACATGTAGATAGTATTCAAGCTTAAAATTCCATTCAAACAAAACAATTCACGAGCAAGGCTCCACGCATCGTCGCAAACCACGGCCATAATGTACGATCCTCTTCCATTCTGTAGGAGAGAGCTATATGCGGACTCCGGACCGTGGCTTGAGACGATGGGCTCCACGGATCTTGAAAACATCAGAGGTGGGATCACGTGCCATGGAGGAGTGAGCATTCCCTGTTGACAAGTCACATCCACCGTCTGTTCCTTGTCATGATCATAGGCAATTCAGGAAGTAATGAGCTCACTTAATGATACCCCCGCATCCCATATGAATATAATGGCAAACATACATGTTAACAACTCAGACGGGCAAAGGGAAGTAACTCTAAAATACGAATAAGACAAAAAATGTGAAAACATGTACAATGGCATTGTTCATGTTTTGCAATGGGAAACCCAAAATATGTGTCGGATCAAAAAGTAAAATAGGAGGTGCACATTGGCAATATGTAATAAAGATTCTGTGAATGTTTCATCAAATTTCATTCCGTGGTATGAGAGGAGTTGCGGAGAAGAAATGGATACTCCAGAGCGTAACAGACGGACATACCTATTACTATATACCACTCCGCTTTTCAACCAGGGGTATAAAACTAGACAAATATTAACAAAATATAGGTTATCGAATCACACGTTAAATATTGAAACAGGTCGACACCGTATAACCAAGATTCATAAAATGTTGTAATCTCCATGATGTAGGAGACGATTTTATACCACCCGCTTGAAAAGCGAGTGTATTTAGGGGATGTCCATCCGTCCTTCTCTTACGCTTTGGAGTACCCACCTCTTATCTGCAACTCCTCTCATACCACTGAATAATATTTGATGAGACTTTCACAGAATCTTTATTTCATGCCATCGTGCACCTCCTATTTATACACCCCCCCCCCCTTGAAAAGCGGGAGGGTATATAGTAATCGGTATGTCCGTCTGTCTTTACGCTTTGGGGTACCCATCTCTTATCCGTAACTCCTGTCATACCACTGAATGACATTTTTGATGAAACTATAACAGAATCTTTATTACATTTTACCATTGTGCACCTCCTATTTTACTTTTTGATTGGACAAATATTTTGGGTATCCCTTAGCAAAACACGGACACTGCCATTATATGAATATGGAATGTGGGGGTATCATTAAGTGAGCTCATTGCTCACAGAACCTCTAGTTAATTTTTTTATCCGACACATATATTTGGGATTCCCATAGCAAAATATGGATACTGCCATTATATTCATTGGGGGGGGGGGGTATCATTTAGTGAGCTCGTTGCTCACAGTACCTCTAGTTTTTTTGTGCCAACATAAACGGTGGCACGGGGACTGCATTTCATTTCCGGATGTTATTGAAAGCATTCAACCTTTCATCATTTACATTAGTTATAAAGTACTTTTTTGGCAAATAGTTCATGACAGAAAACGCGTGCTCATTTGACTCATGCAAAACGTTTAATAATTCTTATTCCCGAATTTATTTACAGTGAATATTTTTCATTCGGGAAATACGTTTTGAAATAAGTGTAACATTTCTATGCTGTTAAATTTATTCCCGCCTACTTGACAAACACTAGATTGCTATAAAGATACCCTAAAAATGCGGAAATGGAAAAACCTAATTTCGGAAATGAACTGAAAAAAATTGTCGAAAATGTACGGGACCTTGGGTAATATGGTGTTATTCGAAGGATCAGTCTCGACGTCCTGCATGGAATTCGAATCCGCGACATAAGGATCGACTTCTTTCTCCGCGACTTAAGAGCAGACACTCAAACCACTGCGCAATATGGGCTTTAAAAATACTAGTATATATTTATACTTGTATTCAGGAGAAAAATAATTGTTTTTATATTTTTTGGGTGGAAGATCTGTCTTATGTTGCAATCACCTTCCGCCATCCCTGACAGTAAAGTACTCATGATTGATTAAAGCCATCCTGGTGACGTAATCATGAACTCTGTTTTACCTCTTAGATCACAGTTTCGAATTACCACATGTGCTTACGTAAAGAGTCATATTCCACGTCCGCGAAAAAAAGAATTCGCCTCTGTGTGACTACATTTAAGACATATACGAGCCCCGGTGTCATTTATAGTGCAATGAAGGTGCAAGAGATAGGTTTTTATTTAGTACAGGGTCAGTATGTTGTGACTGCTCCATGAAAAGAAGGTACTCGGGGTTTGACCGAAAAGTGAACCCGTAATGTAAATATCCGCTGACATACTTTATAGACTTACTGTGTCGACCTTAAAATACCTTCAGATTCAATAGACAAAATGTCGATTTCTGCGAATAAAACATAATGATTTTCCTAAGCTTGCTGCATTTGAGTGTTCTAATTGAAATACTAGCGGTCATTAGTTATAGGCAGAAGCAGACGTCTAATTATCTATGTAAACACACAGTCGTTTAGCGCAAAGGGTCAGACTGACACAACAGTTTGACCCGACATCAACTTTTACGTATATATCGCCTTTACATCTACATGGTAGAAATCAGATCGCACTGGCCAATTAGTTATAGACAGACAGCTTTGTCGCTTAGAAACCTTTTTGATGGGCATCAAACACAGACAGTTTTATTCGGACCATGGTCAATCGATTTGCGAGGTTTTTTTCATTATTATTTAAATAGTTCAGTTTGAAGAGAAGTCATTTCGGGTCACACTGCATGAAGTCGGAAGATCTGAGGCATGACATTTTATTTCTTTCAGGTAAGTGTCACTGCAATCACCTGAGTGCTTTGTGTGCAATTTTTGTTGAAGTGTATTAATTTTTACTGGAGAATACGTTCAACTACTATAAAACAATTGATGCAATATAAATTTCCAAATGTACAGAGAGCAATCATTTGTTACATGTATTGAAAGCATGTGTTCCCTCATTGTCAAGAATTTTATGTTAACTTTCTTATAAGCTGTATTTTGTACAATTTATAAATTAAGAGTAGATTTATTAATATGCCTTTTGCTAAATAGTCATAAAATCCCTGAAAAGAGGTGTATCTTTTTTAAATATGGTACATGTAAGTAGATACATGAATATTAAATTATTTTAATACATAAAGGAGGGTGTCTGTCTGTTTTGGTCCGTATCTCCAATTATATAAGAATTAAGAAATTTGTGTATAATTGCTAAGATTGATCCATAAAATTTCAGAAAGGAATACTTGTATTTTAACTTGAGGTTATAATTTCTAGCAAATAATTTGTTCCAAGTCTGTTGGACCTCGAAGATTTTTGATATGTACATCTATGATTATTGGAACTTTGTTTAAAGAAAAAATGAATATTCTTTCGGGTATTTTTTAACAATATTTAATTTACTTAAAGAGGAAACTTCCTTCATTTGAAGAATGAAGTGAAATGGAAGATTAAGTAATAAGAATTTATCAGTAATTAATTAATTGTATTTATTTTAGAGGTTAATTTGATGGTTATATTGATATTACTACTATCATGACCCATGTTTTTAGTAATCCTTTCTGTTTAAACATATTTTATTTAAAATATCTAGCATACGTTCTAGTATAAGTATCATGTTGTAAATTTGGAGTTTACAAATTCAAAAAACAACAACATCATTTCAACATGATTACAGAATTTCGGTGTTAAACTAGCAAGCATCTATTTCACATAATTTGTAAAGCTTTAAGAGGGCTAGGGGGTCGCAGCCATTTTAAGACTATATTGACCTCCTTCATAAGATCTCCATATGAAGATACACAAAAATGGTCAAATTTTAAAACTAAAATATGTAACTTTTTTCTTTGCCAAATGATAGTTGACAGCTTAAGATATCATATATATAAAAATTAAGTTTAATCAGATGGTTAATTTATTGGCCACCCAGCCTCCTTAAGACCATGGTATCCCATTGCAATGTCGATCTGAACGTTTTAGTAAAGTATATCAAAGGTCAAGAGTCCAGGGTGCTTCCGTCTTCCTTATTACTTATTTAAGAATTAGTAAGTGATCTGACCCCCATATGACCTCTCTATTTCATCTTTGTTTGTTCTGTCAACAAAAAATGTCGCTCAATATGTCAAAATGACTGATCTATGAATGGTACTTTAAGAAGACTTCTCAAGTTTTGATTTATTTTTTTGTATTTTAAATATGGTTATTTTGATAACTCAATTATTGTACCTTTTTTCTGTGACAAAATCTCTTTCAAAAATGAAAAGAAAAACACGGTCACTTTTTTCTGTATTGTTTTTAATTACTAGAATTGATTTCTTTAAAGATGATTTCATGACTTAAATAGTCGATACCACTTTAAAGTTAAAGAAATCATGGGTGTGTAACCTGATTTTAAATTAGACTAAGTCTAAATAAAAGAAAGCATACAATTTTACTTTTATTTTGTATTTAAAAACCGGTTTTAAAACCAAGAATTATAATCTAATCAAAATATTAAAACCAAGAATTATAATCTAATCAAAGTATTAAAACCAAGAATTATAATCTAATCAAAATATTTACATTTATCACACGGTTATTTATTTTTTTTTCTTTCGTTTGTTTTTTTTTTAAATCAAATTGTGAAAAGGTAGTAATGCAATATTTGAATCCACACTTTTCAAAAGTTATGTCCCTAGGCCGCCATCTTTGGGGGGAAAACCCATAGACTCCTTACAGTAGCCTTTGTAGTTTTCTGATTTGTAACTTTGTCATAGGACTAAAAAAAAGAATAATATATTTTGAATTATAGATTATCTAACTTGATAACAATAGTAGAGATATTCCTGTCATACGCTAACCGGTGATCGAACCTATTATTTGTACAGATTTCAAGAATAATTACGTTCATTTTCATTTAGATCTTGGACAGTGCCTAGGCATGGATAAGCGACATGCATTGATTTTTATTTAGCTATAAGAACTCGCTATTTGTCACCAATTATATAAAATCATCACGGATGCCCCAGTTGGTCACTCAACCCTCGGAGAAAGGTTAAGATGCTGGAAGTTCATGCTTAGGTATAGCCTGATATTGCACAACCGTACAAACCCAACAGGATGTCCATATTTCATAGTTAAGTCCACAAAGGGTATACATGTAGGTTTATGATCGCAGTTCCTATTTGATGTCTAGATATGTTGCTGGATGTTGAGAACCCTTTCGACACTGCACACGAGTTCTGATTCTGAAGTATTTTAATTTTCTGTTGTAATCATTACAAAAGTACAAAGTAATGAAATGCACGGTGTAATACTCATCTTGTAATCAATTTAGAAATTTAAAAAAAAACATTGCAAAGGGAAATTTTTGCCCCAAATTATTTTCGCTCCTCTCGTTTGGGACAAATTTAAGATGTAGCAAATTCAAAGAAACCAGCAATGAATGACCCTTACTTCGCGACTCTAGAGCAGACGCTCAAACCAAACGATTTGAAATTGCCAGTAATTCTTAAAAAAAAAAAATATTCTCGAATAGTCTTTTACTTTAATCATGAATGTGATGTTGCTTAAAAAAAATGATTGTAAGAATACCTTTAAATTATCATAATTTTTACCCATATGGAGTGTAAGTCATGGAGGTAAGCAAAATTTCTTTTAACTCGAAGGAATCAAAATTTAACACCCGTTTTCAATTAAAAAAAACCCCAACAAAATGATTTAATCAAAAACTGAAAATTCTATTTTGAAGGGTCATTTGCCAATTTCAATAATATGAATCTATAGACCCTTCGCAGAGGGAAATATGTTTCCTAAACAACTTTTTGAACTGAATGAACAATTTTCTTAAAATTACAGTCGTGCATATTTCCAGTCACTCTTTAATAAATTGTATTGTTGAGATGTCAAAAATAAATTATTATAAATTATAGATTATCTAACTTGATAACAATAGTAGAGATATTCCTGTCATACGCTAACCGGTGATCGAACCTATTATTTGTACAGATTTCAAGAATAATTACGTTCATTTTCATTTAGATCTTGGACAGTGCCTAGGCATAGAAGCAAAAAATAACCTTCCATGCCAAACAGTACAATCAAGTCAATTGTGTTGGGTTTTTATAGCGGGGCTAACTTTAATTATTACATAATCAAATTGATCTTTTTTAAACACGTACTCTAATAATTAAACATTATAAACATAAAAGCATTTACAATGAAAAAAAAATGTCATTATCTCAAATAAAGGCGCTAACTAAGTTTAAAAGAAGAGGGAAGGATGTTTCAAAAAAAAGTTCAGAACAAAATTCATCACGAAAATTCACACCAAATATCGTCGAGAGAAATAAGAGCCATTATGATGGATCCAGATATGAACATGTTTGAAAAATGTGAATATCACGAAGTATGTATTTGAACTAGTTTTTAAATAACTTACCTAATATTGTCAACTAAACACGTACGAGTTTAATGTTGAAATATGATTACTTTTGTTAATTTATGCCTCGTACCTCCAAATATATGGCAACCTTCATATATACATTTTTGCAATAAGTCATCAATTTGAAGTATATTTTGTTAAAAGAAATGCAGTTTTATCTTCTTTGAAATCAAAAAATTGGTTAGGGTGAAAATACCTAAATTAAATGCATGCTTGTTTGTGTGTGTGTGTGTGTGTGTGCTGGATTTTGTTTACTTCCAGGACATAACATTTTAATTGACTAAGTCAGATTAAATTTATTTATTTAATTTTTATTAATTTATAAGGCCCATCCTAAGATAATAACCATTTTATAAGAGTTGCAGAATACCTGTACCTTATTCCATCATTTTTGTTTCGCAACATTTACAATTTGGCAATGATTTATTCACATTGAATGCATGCCAAAGCGATAAATTTCTTATTCAGAAACAACTATTTCTACAGGAAAAATTATTTTTACAAAAAAAAAAAGAATTCTATTCCTCCCATTTTTATGGCCTGTCAGAATAAAAAAGTGGGAAGTGCATTGTATGGGGGAGGGCGTAACATGGCAATTTATGCATTTCTTTGGAGGCTACCGTTGTATATTGAGACCTTCGAATTAACGACATAAACGCTAGCTGGCGCGGAACGAGTGTTTGCATTTAGCCGGGGTCGTCCAGGGTAAGTGGGAGTGACCTGAAATGACCGCACATGTACGGGTGAAGCTTGTCAACTCCATCTACACAGGATTCGGCTATTTCCTGCTACAACTCTCTCACTCTTTCTCTCTCTCATTAGTCTGCAATACAATCTACAATATTCGAAATAAAATGTTTTAATTCGATTTTATGATAGCCTTTATAGTATTGAAACAAAAATTGATTTAAAACGGAAAAGAAATAGAATTTAAACAACAGATATTACAACAAAGACTTTTCTGAAATTTGAGTGAATTTATAATCCATTCTATTTGAAACAATTACATGCAATATTCATGATGCCTAAATCAACTACCTGTTGCATTTTTACTTTTAATTAAGACTCTTTTTCAAATTAAATGAAAGTAATTTAATTTTAGTTGTAACGCGTCATTTTATTGGATAAAACATTTTATCTATTTTGTATAACATAACTTGCCTACGTCACAATGAGTTACGTCAAAATACGTATTACTCGGTCATCTTTGAACAATTTAGAATCTACACTACCCCAGGATGCTTCCAAATAAGTTTCAGCCTTACTGACCTAGTGATTCTTGAGAAGAAAATTTTCAAGGATTTTTCCTATATATTTCTATGTAAAACTTTGATTCCACAATGTGGCCCCGCCCTACCCCCGGGGGCCATGATTTGAACAATTTAGAATCTACACTACGCTAAGATGCTTCCACATAAGTTTCAGCTTTTCTGGCCCAGTGATTCTTGAGAAGATTTTCAAAGATTTTTCCTTTATATTTCTATGTAAAAATTTGAATCCGCATTGTGACCCCGCCCTACCCCCGGGGGTCATGATTTGAACAATTTAGAATCTACACTATCCCAGGATGCTTCCACATAAGTTTCAGCTATACTGGCCCAGTGGTTTCTGAGAAGAAGATTTTTTAATGCCCCAACCCTAAATTTCCCCTCACCCAAGGATGCTTTGTACCAAGTTTGGTCAAAATTGGCCCAGTGGTTCTTGAGAAGAAGTCGAAAATGTTAAAAGTTTACAGACGGACAGACGGACAGACAGACGGACGACGGACAAAATGTGATTTGAAAAGCTCACTTGAGCCTTCGGCTCAGGTGAGCTAAAAACGTTTTTCACATTTATATAGTTAATATAATATTTATAAAAACAATACAAACGAATGAACATTCAAACGGATAAACTAAAATTAAAATACGTTGAATTAACAAAGTTATCCCAGGACCGTTTAATTAACAAAACAGAGAAGAAACAGAGAAGAAAATGTAAATAAAACATGTTACTCACCTCAGAAGTCTGTGTCTGTAATTACGCTTAAAAATATACTCAGTACTTAACAAAACTTAACAGCATAAAATTGGACAATTGGACAGAGCTCGTGCTGCTACATCTCGATAAGCCGGTTTTAAGAAGCATGGAAGCCTAAACTCAGGTGAATAAATACAGGAAGTGGAGAGGTACCAAAAAGGGTGTTCGAATAAGAGGTCCAGAATAGGATAACTGAAAGAAACTATGGAACAAAAAGAAACAATAATTACAGTAAATTTAAAATACAAATAGACCAAATAACACCGTAAATGTGACACTACTACATAGGAAACTGGTATGCTTAACTGGGTTGAGTTGGTGTAAAGTCAAATCGATGAAAATGATGTTAGAACTCCTAGCCACCTCCTCAGATACCCACTAATTTTCCTTTCCATGGCTTCGATTGTAGTATTGGCAATTTCGTAAATGAGGAGCAGCCACATAAGTCTTGGTAAGACCCTATGCTCGTAGACCCATGCCTTATATTTTCCAGGTACTTTGCTTCCATCGACCCTTTTTAACCAAGCAAGGAGCTTCTTCTTTGTGCATGTCCTCGATGCTATCCTTGTCTGTGAGAGATTCATTGAACCACTTCCCAAACCACCTAAGTTAGTCCAATCCTCAGGTTTATAAATTAGCAGTTAAGTAATCAAAAATGCTCATAAAGGTATCTCTGAATCCACAAAGTTATGTTAATTTATCCACAGTATTTATTTAATCATATTATATTGGGAAAACATTTTCAAATCTCCAATATTTTTTTTCATAAAAGCTAATTGGAATATCAGCAATGCATTTTCTAATTGCAAATTGATCAACAAATATATTTTAGTTTGAAAAACAATAGGTATCCAGGCATTCAGAAATATTGTCATGATTTTTCTACTTATTTGGTATTTTTTATCTTTTTTATCTTCTATTTCCATCATGTATGCTATATTACATGTGTAAAAGGCTTTTGCTATCATTGCAAGACACCACAAATCACTTCTAAGTCATATCATGCTAATAGCACTGTTATCTAAAGGCTGGATTCAAGAAAATCTTATTTCTCTAAAACTGTATAATTTTTTTTATTCCTTTTATAGAGTACAAAAGTCAACTTTTATAAGACCTTTTCTAAGACTTCCAAAACCCTTGAATCTTATAAAGATGAATAAAATGAAAATTGTTGCATGAAAAAATTTCATTTTCAAGCTTCATTTTGATGCATTTCAAATTAAATATTAATTTTTGGAGTTATCCTTCCTGGCTGATGATCGGATTTCCTACTATTGATTGGATCTTCTTTCCTTAAATTTTTATCTTGACTTCCCTGTTGGTTCTCCCCTTCCTCAAAACGAGATATATCCCTCACTGCTCAATGGCCCTGCGTGCCGAGTAAAGGTCAAAATTTGAAGCCCTTCACCGGCATATGGTGACGTCTCCATATGAGTGAAAAATTCTCAAGAGGGACGTTTAACAACATACAATTAATCAATCAATCAAAACGAGATAACTGGATTTCTTTGGCTTGATCTTCATGCATGTCCAGAAAACGCTATATTTTAATGCTGATAGGACCAATCTCGCCTGTATTTGGGTCGTATTGTTACAGTGAGATCATCCTCTGATTGGTGGCTGATAAATCCCCGAGTCCATCCTTGGCCCTCTTGTTCCTTTCTCTGAAGTCTTGCTCACCATCCCCATACCCATACCAACAGGAAAGGAGAGAATGTACATCCTGTGACTATCGCCCCGTGGGGATCCGGGTTAGAATAGGTCCTCAGTACCCCCTTGCTTGTCGTAAAAGGCGACTAAACGGGGTGGTCCTTCGGATGAGACCGTATAAACGGTGTCAGACCCTGAGGTATATTTTATCTCAAGCTCATGGGGATGTATCTTATCGACATGGGAATAGTAGTTACCATTGTTTATTGACAATACGTAGTCGATATATCTAAATGTCGAATTGAAGGCCACAGTTTTCTTCTTTTCATGTATAAGATTTTGGACAAATTTTGCTTCATATAAATACGAAAATAGGTCTGCTAATAACGGGGCACAATATGTACCCATGGGGATTCCAATAGATTGTTGGAAGACCTGGTCTATCTAGATAGGAATATATAGGAAAATATTTTAAGATCTTATTCTCAAGAACCACTGGACCAGAAAAAATGGAACTCGTGTGGAATTCTCCAAAAAGGATTTACTTATTTTGTTTGGGATAAAATACTGTGATAAAGCAACATGAAAATAAAAATTCGTGAATAGTTTATTTCTTTCATTGGAAAATGTACTTTTGTTAATTAACTTTGTTGTTTGGATCAACATTGAAGGCACCAAAAATTGGTGTTAAACGAAAAATGAAAAAAACCGTGGTATATACTATCGAAAAAAGAGCGATGAAAACGTAAAATATAGGAAACATTTCAGATTTTTTTCCCATGTAGATAAATCTTTGAACATCATCAAACAGGATTTTTTTTTTGATAATACACTTTTTAGAATATGGCACATAATAATTATTCATGAAAAACTTTAAGATTATTTCTATCCTTCTAAAGCAGGCCAATGAGAATTAAATTCATTTTGGAATAGGGGAATAGAAAATTCGATTTCGAAAAACAAAACAAAACAATATATGCAATGCATTATGTTTTAGGTGGTACAACCATCAAAGAGTTGTTTTCTGAAGAACAATCTTATAAAATTTCTAAGGGCACGGCTCTCCTTTATCCTTTCACTTCTCGTTCATACAGTCCTGCATAGTCCTGGTATTATACGTGTTAATAGAAAAAAAGACGATATGCATCCAATTTGTTTATTTTATGTGCACGTTATCTAATCCTACTTTTACGCTGTACCTGTTGTAATCACAGTCACTATTGTCATCATTTTAAGATTGACAAATAAAAAAATTCAGTTGCAGAGTTTTTTTTATTATGCCTGATTGTTTGTAAGATATATCGGTTTATCTGATAAAAGATGCAGAGCAAAAATTGAATGTCTTTACTCAGGAAAGAATACATGTTTGGAATCCTCCTTGTTGAAGAAAGCATGCGAGAATCCAGAATCCTTTAACATATCAAAGTGTCGTCTCGACCTCGACTTTACTACATTTTGCCCAGAAGGTAAGGAACATAAAAGATCAGATAAAATACGAAAAGTCCTTAGTTTTGCACTGTTTTTTGATTTTGTATTGTTTATTTACTAAGATTCATTAGAGTGACCACTGTTTGTTTACCTGTTTCGTCCTAATCCTCGACGGCTAGACTAATCATTGTTTTTTTCAAAGCAATATTCGATAGAATTTTCGAAAGTTTTAGGATATTTAATTTTTTGGGTACACCATACACTTTATATTTAGGCAACAGCATGTTAAAATTACATAAATAATGCTTCTTACTCCGAATCATTTACCATTTGAATTTTGTTATTCTTTTTAATGAACATCAATGTTGGGAATTGAAAAAAAATATTGATGAAATTTGGAGCAGAGGGATATTTCACCGTAAAGAATTCTTTCAACATATTCAGAAAAAATGCTTTTAATGATTTTTTCCTTACAGAATGTTGGCAAAAAGCCCTTATATATTTTGTGTATTGTTTGTTGTTGGTGTTTTTTTTTTGTTTGTTTGTTTGTTTGTTTGTTTTTTTGCCTTGCTTTTTCGTAGACATGCGTGATGTTTCTATTGACAGAAACAAAGCCAAATACCGAATCATCCAAACCTGTCTTCACAGAATGTCCAGGATATCTCGGTAATTTCTATGCTGACACACATACATCACAAACAAACGTCACATGGCCAGAGGTAGTTGCATTCAGCGGAGATGGAAAACAAGTTCAGTAAGTTTTTGAATTTTTTTGAGAAACAAATTCCAAATGTGCATCACGACTCTCGCTCTCCATATACAGTCAAACTTGTCTTAGCGGCCACCCGAAATCAACGGCCACTTGCGGTCAGCGGCCACTTTCAGTTCCCCCCGACGATTTTTCCTATATATTTTAACTGGAATTAACGGCCACCTGTGTAACGCGGCCAGCGGCCACTCAAATCCTCCTCCAACAGCCTTATTGACACTGTAATAGGCGGCCATTTCGTCACTTGTTGTGATCTTTTCACATCTTTTAAACGCATTGGCTTGGGTAATTATATCCTTGATAGTCAATTTAACTTATTAATGCAATTAAACAAATATATAAATGTATACACCTCAAAACTAGGGTGCAGCGTGTTTCGGGGCAAGAGAACGGTACTGAATTCAGTGTAGGTCTGCATGAAATCCTTTACAGAGCCACAGACTCATTCGGAAGTGACCATTGTTTGGTAATGTTTGCAGTAAGAAGTAAGTATTTCATAAATATCAATTATATTAAATATCTTTAATATACATGTATGCATCATTTTTCAACAAACAACGTCTTAACTTTTAACATCTCGACATATGGATTAAGATACACATATCAGAAATGCAACTTGTTTTCACAATTGAATACATGTATATATTTTTTTAAAAGGTCGCTGTAGTGATCTCCCGTCTCCAGACAACGGTTATTTCGAATGTACAAATGATTATGGAGAAGGTTCAGTGTGCATTTTGAAATGTTTGAACGATTTTAGACCAAATGTTTTGCAGCCAGTTTCCTGTGAAAAAACGTTGAACTGGTCTCAATCCGTGATTAACGAAAAATGCTATGGTGAGATTTATATCAGAAAACTTCGAAACCAACTATAATCACAATTTTGAATTAAAATTATCTTTTGAGATTGATTTTCATCTTTCAGATGTTTGTCGACCCTTCATTAGAAAATGCCCAAGTAAAATAATTGCAATTATAAATTCAAACTCTTCTCGGATGAACGTCAGTTGGGATTTACCCTCAGCAACAGATAACGATGGAATTGCGTTTATAAATTGCTCTACAGGGCAGCAGTCCAGTGGATTGTTACCGCTTGGTATATCAACCGTACACTGCGAAGTGTCAGATAGATCAGAGAATAAGGAACACTATCTATTTGATGTTAGTGTTAAACGTACGTTTTACAACTTACATTATCTATCTATGTATATTAATACCTAAATTTTAAAACAAAGTAGTATTGGAAAATAGTTGGCATATATTTGTTAAGATTAGTTCTATCTTTTTTTCAGAATGGACATGTCAGGAAATATTACAGAAAAATATTTGCAATTCATCTATAACAAATTGTTTTGATGTTTACCGTTGGCAATTATGCTTAGTGACAAACTGTGAAGATGGAGAAGTAGCTAAGATTCTGTGTCCTTCGCAGAACGTATCAAGTGATATGTGGAACGTACAGGAAATACAAAGCTTTTCATGCTCAGGTAAATAGGTCATCGGAAGGATGATTTTTAGCAATAATTCATACAGGACACACACGTTTAAATTTAATAGTAAAAAGAATGTAGACCTGTTCAAAAGTTATGACCAAGATAAATGTTTTCAAAAGTAGGTCAAACTCCGGGGTCAAGTCAAAGGGTCAAGATTGTTTGTTTTTGTTTATGGCACAATAATACATGTGAAGTATGAAAGCCCTAACTGTAACCGATCAAAAGTTATTGCCAAGGTTAAAGTCTTTAAAAAGAAGGCTAAACTCCAAGGTCAAAGGGTCAAAGTTGTTGGTATCCAACAAAAGGTATTGTCACAAGGATTACTTATGGACAGTTTGAAACCCTGACCCTTACAGTTTGAAAGTTATGGCCAAGGTTAAAGGTATCCCATGGAAGGTTTTGACACGAAGAATGCATACGTGAAGTATGAATGTCTTGGCCCTTACCATTCAAAAGTTATGGCCAAATAAAAGTTTTAGAGTAAAAGTGTGTCAAACTCCAAGGTCAATAGGTCAAATTTGGTGGTATCCAAGTGAAGGTCTTGTCACAAAGAATACACATGTCAAATTTGAAAGTCAAGTTATGGGCAAAGTTAAAGTTTTTGCGGACTAACAAACAGACAGAGAGAGAGGGATAGACACGACAAAAACGACATAACCCTAATCTTCCATTTCGGGAGCATAAATAAAAGATATGCAGCACAAAAGTACATTAGCAAAACTAAATGCTATGACACATTTTTAATATCATTTCATAGGATTTTTGGTAAAACTTAAAAGCAGTAGCAGTTCAATTTTGATCGGAGGTAGAAGTAAACCGCATACAGCCGTTGTTCTGTTGTTTTGTTTTCGAGTAATGGAGATCAATGGAGAAGACGTTCTATTAATCGAGCAGGAGACGAATTCCGTAAACAAAGTTCTAATTATATCTTTATCTCAACATGATCTGCAGTACGACTTACACATTACATACCAAAAGTAAGTCTACAATAGTTGGAATAAATTTGCTACGATTTATATATTCTTTCTATTTAATCTACTACGGCTTACTCCAATCATATAGGAAGAAATCAATGTACATATATGTTTTTATTTTCGGAAATATAACAGCAAGACGTTGCATATCAAAGGCAATGCTGTTGAAGAATGGAACACTTTAAGATTGTTTATCAGCGTCAGTGGGGATACCTGGACCCTTAACATGAATCAGACCATCGGAAACACATTTCGCAGTTACGAAATGCAAGGGAATTCCTTATTTACTGACGAATATTATGCTGTGTTTGGACGTTCTCATTCCGTCGAATTTCCCTCAGATCAGAAAGGTAAAATGTCTTACATTCGTAATCTTGTAAAGAAATTTCTAAATAGATCTTTATGCATGATGTCAGATGTTTAATATGAATTAGACTTTTAGCATTTACGATTTCTGTTAATTTTTTTCACAGGGTTAGAAATTTGCGTTTTCCTTATAAAAGACGCGATTTCGGGAAATATTTTAAAATCTATGTGGCCAGAGGGAGTTTATTTTATAGATATCGAGTTTTCCACGCCCACTTATATTCAATTGCTGATAAATGGTAAGCCAATACAACACGCTTTTCTTTCATTTCAGCGCCAGCTGTTGGCAAAACTAGTGGTGAAGATGTGAAGCTTTTTAAAACTATTCTCAAACTCATTTTTAATTCTTTGACAGGATAAGTTTTTATATCTTACTTGTAGACAATATAATTTTTATCATTCTTCGATCATGATTTGATATATGCCCATACAGGTAGCTAGATGTATTTTTACAAAGTTCATGGGTCAAATGTGACATTCATATATATTTCCATTTCTATTTGTTTTCTCTGTGATTTGTTTTGAAAATTAGTTGAGTTGATTTCTTTACCATTCTACTGAAATGTAAATTTCACCAATCGATAAGAGCTTGAGAGGCCTAATATGCATGTAATTCTCGTGCGGCTATATCTGGGGCCTAATATGCCTGTACATATCGTGTGTCAGTCTTTGTATTTGACTATCGAAATGGACATGGCAATCATTGCCAAGATAGTAGAGTATACCAGGGACATCAACGAAAGCTACATGTAGCTGTAAAGGTGGGGGTAATTTTACGCCTATCAGGCTACACCCGTTATGCAAATTATCCCAAGTTTAAAACTCAATACGATTCGTAAACCGAATGTGTCCGTCATTTTCGATCGAACTCTCGATATATCTGAGGACCCCTATATAAAGGACCTAACATTGTCACTATGCAGTGTAATCAGTCGACACCAGTGTAGACGGGCGTATGCTATTAAGCACTCGGTAGTGACCAAAAAGCATGTAACTACAACACTTCTTCTAATACAGTAGAGTAAGATACCAAAGAAACAATAGTTGTACAGTTCAGTGCAGTATACAAGCTAACACATATACACGTAACTGCGATAAAATGTTAATAAAAGTTATGCAAGAAACCAGTACAAACACAGGTCGCCATTCCACATTGCTACCCGTTACAATAAATCAGTCGTATATAACGAATGCGAAGAGTATAACCTGGTGTTGATATCGCAAATAGTAATATCAAAATGGGTATGTTTATTAACGAGTCGTGTTCAGCTAACTAGATAGTACTTAAATATATTCATGGTTATGGTCCATAAATACATGAATGTATATATATGTATATATAAAACTGAGTAAAGAATGTACACTAGACAAAATTGCTAACGTACCACTTATTATTTTTTTTATTGTGAACTGAACATTTGTCTCATTGTTATAATTATAAATAATACGCCGTCAATCCCAATGAAATGGGATAACGGTGTAATTTTTTCTGATTTGTTTATTAGTACAAACATAAAGAACAAAAAGTTATTATAAGAAAAAATATTATTTATTAAAAGATATTAAATAATATTATTATTCCTTCAAAGACGTATGGACACAATTTTTCATATTTTTTTTAATGAAATGTTCAGGCTTCAGTTATTATTGTAGCAATTTATGAATTAATAGATTTAAATGCTTTATTTTTGCTCAGGTAACATAATGATATATCAAATACATCATAAACAAGTTTGAAAAAGTATAATAGTACTTTAATTCATTTGGTGACGCGTTAGCAATTTTGTTTAGTGTGTACGAATTTAAGCATCAGACATGTGAAATGCTAAAATGTTTTACGTTTAAAGAAAATGGATAAGGTTTAGTGTTTTTAGAAATTATTAAATTGCATAATTTGTTTATCCTTTTATTGACATTTTAAAGCTGAACACGACTTGTAAACAGACAAACGCTATTTTTCGATAATATAGTACATGTATCTACGCAGTTGCATGTACGAGGGGTGATCAAAAAGTTCGCGAACTAATTGAATAACTTCCATAAAAGAAACAATATTTGGTTTCAATGTTGATTATATTTTAAATTAATCCTCTCCGATTTTAATGCACATCAACCACCGTTCTGCGCATGCGCGTATCAAGTGATATCGGCGGTCACGTGACCCCCTCCGTAGCCTTCTGTCACAAAAGTTGAAAGATTTTTCTGAGTTTTACATTTCTTTCTCTGTGAGTTAATTTTTATGACAAGAACAGTTCATTTGTCAGAAATGGTCAAATCTCGGCAACAGAATGGGTGGATAAGAATATTCTTTCCAAAAATAAGCATGGCGACCATTAAAACACAAATCTTCTGTCTCGGGAGAGACCTTTATTCAAGGTGGATAGAGAATAGGTGCCTCCTTTTTATAATATCTAATATGTTTAAAATCTAAAGTAAACGATAGCATAGGTATTTAATAATTATATTATTGTTCAAATATTCAACTATTTTTCAAAGTGTAAATTGGAGGTCTTTGATAGCAAATTTCTTAATTAAAAACACATATCTTTTCAGACTTGCTTTCGCTGGGCCAGATGACAAGTATCATTTTTAACAATCTGTCTTCCTTCACTAAAACGATCAATCCAATCATTAATTGAATTTATAGGCAGGGCTCGACATTAACGCTTGTCCGCTTGTCCGGTACCAATGAAAATAAATTACGGACAAGTGAATATTGCTGGGCACTTGTCCGATTGGACAAGTGATTTTTTTATGTAAAGAAGTCATCAAATAATAATAATTAAAAAAAAAAGAACTATTGAAAAGTTTATCGAATAAAAACGGAAGCAGTTTATAAACCCGAATTTCGATCCCGATATCAATCGCAATGTAAGTTAACACTTGATCGGGATCGATGTTCACTAATCAATTGCAGCCATACTAATGCATGGCGTGGATCTTACGACATTTGCGGTTTTGGAATATGATTGATATTTAATTACAGATTCACTTGCGAACAATAATGTTGTTGTCAGGATAGGAAGTCAAGATAAAATTTTGTTTTATGATGTGTTTGTCTTATTTAACAATAACAATACTAATAAATCAAGCACGTTAATTTTTTTAATTTAAGTAATTGTTTTCAAGTTGGCAGAATAAGATATTCATTGAAAAATTTTCGGACAAGTAAAATTGAAGTTCGGACAAGTAAATATCTTGGTCACTTGTCCGACTGGACAAGTAGGAAAAAAAGTTAATGTCGAGCCCTGATAGGAACTCATTTATCTTATCAAACTGTGTACAAATTATTATTATGATACTGCAGAGGGATTTCTAAGATATACAATAAATTGTACAGTCGTTTATTGAACGAGTTCGACAGAGACAACCATTTTTCGTCACAAGTGACCTACAGTGACGCCATTTTCACATTGTGACGTCACAAACAAGGAGAATACTTTTATTCAGCATATGATATTTATAGACCTTGTATATGGCTATGTGTGTACCGAATTTCATTCTAATCTGAGTTATGGTTTTGTGGATATAGAGATAGTTCACGAACTTTTTGATCACCCCTCGTATGTGTGGATGTTTGTATACTGCAGTGACCCGTGCAACTGTTTGATTTCTTTGGTATCTTATTCTCTGCATTAGAGGTACACTTATTTTTTTTTGTCGCTCATGAGTGCTGTGTAGCATATGCCCCTCTACACTTGACGACTGATAAAACTGAACAGTGAATAAGCGGCTTTATATAGGATCCCTTAGATAAAGTGAGTGAACCATCGAATATGACTGACAATTTCTTTAACGAATCGTGTTCAGCTTTAATCAACTCGAATTTGGATATCAAAACACTTGCCTGAAGACGTGGCATTGAAATATAACAAAATTTATTTTTTTATTGTTTGAATAATAATTTGTGCTTTTGAAAATGGTAACTAGTATCAATATGTTTGTTTCGTTATTGACCATGTTTAATGACTTTAATTCAATTAAATGTGGGATAAATGTTATTTTCTCAAATATGAATTTATTTTTACTACCCCCCTCGCTCGGAAAAAAAACCCAATGAGTTATGACTGGTAATAATTTCTTTTGATGATTGAAAAGTTGACAATCAGGGTATTAATACATCATAAAGTAAATGCTTTATTTTGTATGTTTTTGTTGTGTGTGTGATAGTTTATTCCATGATTTAGATGTTTGAATACTAGACTTGGCTAACGAATCTTTTAAGAAAATATAAAAATATTACATGTAATCAGGATTACAATGAAATTCCTAAACTGTAATTAACTTATTTATCTAAAAATAGTTTACTCAAGATAACCGCTACTTTGTGAAAAATATTCCATTATGTCACCCAAATTTATTAATCTTTGGATTTTTATTCATCCATGCTCTTCAAAGTACTCACTCTTGGTCCGGTCAAATTTTTAGACGATCAGCTAAGGTACTGAAATATAAACTTTTTTGTACTTCTCAATAGGGAAACCAATCACATACGGATAAATTGCAGACCAAAGGGCATTTCGTAATTTGTATCTTTTTTTAGATAGGTGTAATTTAAGTTTGGTGAACATAAAGAAGTTGCACGGAGAGAGAACGGGGGTGTGGTAGGAAATTAACCTTTTCCACCTCCAAATACGCAGTCGCAATTGTAATCGCAGATGACCTTAAAAATATTTTTAATTTAGTGCCTTAATATGTCGTAATGATGATTAAGATCATAATGGTTAAATTCATTTTCCTTATACAGCCTACTCCGGATATATTGAAATTCAGGGGACCATGCAAATTATTTCAATATATCCGTAATTCAATATAAGCGAAATCGTGAAGCCGCCATTTTTACAAGTTCAATCCCGATCTAAAATAAAGAAGAACAAACCCGAACAAATTTATTTGTCATCGTTTGTCTACAACAGTGAGCAGATTACATAGAATATGAGTCCTTGAAAGTTTAATTTTTTTTCTATTTCTGTTTTAAGGAAAAGACAAACTTCTACCCGTTATTATTCCCCGATCGCATTTATTTACGTTTTGGAAAAAAATCACCAGACTTAAACGGTTGAGTGCTGCTGAACGCTGTTTGACTATTTCATCGTAAGTGTACTCGGGTTAATCAATCCCTTAGTTATTTCAAATTTAGGCATATCAATAGCCATTAACAGTACGTATTTAATTTCAAAGTTATGTTTTTTTTCCCCTAGATCTGTGGGGGTTACTATATTACGTTTAGATGTTTAGTCTCGATATGTCCGTATCATATACGTGGACGCAAAGAATTTAACAGTGAAGAATTTTTATTTCGTAATTAAGAGCATGCAGTATAAAAACACATAAGGTGAAAACTTAATTATTCACACCTTTGTATATCAACTGGTCAATCAGGCATAATTACTGTCACCAACCGTAACGACAGCCGTTAGGGAGTACTTCATTATAACCGTTATGAAAACAACTCATTATCACCTGTGCGGACCGATCAGTGGCTTCAATATAAGCGGAATTTCAACATATCCGATTTCAATATAACCGTTGTTTTAATGCAAAGAATATGAGAGGCAAAAACTGGGGATTTATTTATATTTCAAAATAAGCGGAATTTCAAAATAAGCGAGTTCAATATAAGTGGAGTAAGCTGTAGTCAAATAATATATGCCATGATATTCAGTTCATTTTTAAGAAGGGGAGCATACATACTGGCTCTAGGGGAAAATTCTATTCTATAATAGAATTTTCCTTCTTTTAAGGGTTACCCTAGATTGCGATTTACATTTGAATATCGTTAACCACAGCTAGCTATCTACGGAAGGGCGGGGTTCTTCTTTACAAGACTTCCCAGATTCCTTCACTTTCAAATTAAACCCCTTCCCTTCTTATCTTAACCTAACTTTACTACAGACAATATGAGATTCATACGTCTCAAATATGTTTATAACAAATTAACTTTCATGATAATATAGTCTTTTTTAAAACTGAAATTTGTGAATAATTTGCATTGATATGTTCCTTTAAACATGACTCATGTATTTAGATGACAACAACACATGTAGAGCCTCAAAGGAATGTTCATCATCAGATTGTAATTGTTCATCAGGCTTCAGTGGAGACCAGTGTGAGATACCACCCAATGTTTGTGTACCAGGCCTTTGTAAAAACCAGGGACATTGCAACGATACTGGAAACAATTCGTTCGAATGTTATTGCAGAAAGGGGTTTGAAGGTCTCTATTGTGAGAAAGAAACCAAGGAAGGTAGATATTTATAGTTATTTTGCTATAACATATTTATAAAGATAAAACATATACCAATTGTTAAATACGAATCAAAATATAGAAAGATCACAAATACATTTAAAGTTTTGATTAGAAAAACTGTCACACTTGCTTTGGCATAGGCTTATGCAGGGCCTAAGAAATACTTCAGAAAAGAAATTAATAGCTACACAATTGAATCCTTAAGCATAAAACTATAAAAAGAAAACAATTTCTCTTTGAATTGAATTCAAATCATGTAAAGTTAAATTGTTATGTTAGGCACGTTTTAGCTTTAGCTCACCTGAGCCTAAGGCTCAAGTGAGCTTTTCTGAGCAATATTTGTGTTTGTCGTCGATCGTCGTTGTTAACTTTTCACATTTCATCTTCTCAAGAACCAACGGACCAATTTCAAGCAATCTTACCACAAAGTATAGTTAAGTGAAGGAAATTCAAGTGTATTCAACTAAAGAACCATACCCTCACCGAAGGTGAAATAATAATGACTTAGTAAAAAATAAATTGCATCTTTTAAAAGTCTTCTTCTAAAGAACCACTGGGTCAGAAAAGATGAAACGTAAAAGTCACGTGGAATCAAATTCAGGAGACAAAGTCTTACAAAGGAATATATAGGAAACGTTTGAAAATCTTTCCAAGAACCACTGGGCCAGGAAAGATGAAACTCATGTGGAATCATCCTCAAGTGTTATAGATTCAAGTTTATTCATATCATGACCCCAGGGGTAGGATGGGGCCACAATTCCTCCTACACCCACTGGAAACTTTTCAATGCTGAGTTGATTTGTATGTTTACCTAGCCCGTGAGTGCTGTGGCCCATGGGCCTCCTGCTTTTACTTCTTATTGTGTTTTAAAAATAATTTATTGTCGGGTTTTCCAGGTTGCTTGTAAATCATTTTCAAGTTATTCGTTTAAAACGATCGAGTCAAATAGCCACACGCTGTCCGAATAAACATCATAAATATTGAAGAATTCTATACTAAGACATTTTTATTTACTTAAAACACTTAGCATGGAGGTTTGGGTAAATCAACACTTTTCAAATAAATCACATTCGAAAAATCAGGCATATCGTTTTTTGTTTTTTGTTAAAGGAAACGTTAAGAAACGCTTTGGTCAACTGATTCCTTGAAACATTAAATTATATTTTGTGTCAAATAATAAAGTACAATAATAAAAACAAAGTATAGATTAACAACATCCAAACATTAAATAGACTGTTACTTGTACGAATCCTGAGGATAACATTTTCTGAAATACTATGAAAAAAAATATCGCCGATAATTAAAAAAATTATTTCTTACTTTATAAAAATGAATTATTCACGCTTTTTGTTTTTATCATGATTATAATAATACTAATATTTCTAGTTTACATTAAATTCAAGTTTGTCAAGAGTTCCAACGTCAAGAAGACATTGTTATCACTTGCAACGAGGAATTTGCAAATGAAATTTGCACAGTCACATGCAAATCTGGTCGAGTCCGAGTTGACAAATATCGCCAATATTCAACCTACATGTGTGGGATGTCAACAAGTCATAAATGGGTGGTGCTTAAAACTAAGTATCCATTGGAAGATGACGAGGCTCCAATTTGTGCGCGAACAGGTACACTGAACTCAAAGTTCATAAATACATAAAACCCCATGAACAGTAGTTTTTTTTTCATTCTTTCCCTTTCCTAAATTTATTTTTTATACCCCCCCCCCTCAAAGAAGGAAAGGCAAATTGCTTTGCCGCTGTCTGTCGGCCGGTCTGTCGGTCCACCTAGTTTCCGTATGGTATGTTGGTATGTAGATTTATCATACATATATGTATGGCCCGCGTGGCGCAGTGGTTAGAGTGTCTGCTCTGGAGTCGCGAAAAAAGGAGTCAGTCCTTACGTCGCGGGTTTGAATCCCACTTTGGGACGTGGAGACCGGTCCTTCGGACGAGACCGTATAAACCGAGGTCCCGTGTCGCAGTAGGTGCTGGCACGGAAAAGATCACTCCCTGCTCAATTGCCCTGAGTGCCGAGTATAGGCCAAAATTTGCAGCTCTACATCGGCGGGTGGTGGCGTCTCCGTATGAGTGAAAAATTCTCGAGAGGGACGTTAAACAATATACAATCAATCAAATATGCATGTTAGGTTCTGTTTTTGGTACAGATTCATCATAAGAATACCTAGGCCAGTGAGGGATCTTTTTCGTGCCAGCACCTACTGCGACACGGTGTCTCGGTTTATACGGTCTCATCCGAAGGACCGGTCTCCACGTCCCACAGTGGGATTCGAACCGGTGACGTAAGGATTGACTCCTTCTCTAGAGCAGACGCTCTAACCACTGTGCCACGCGGGCTACATTATTATAAGAAGATTTAGATCTAGGTGGTGTTCTGGTTTGTGTACGATCAAACGATTCTTGACAGAGTAATGCCCCATGGACTTTAAAAAATTCCAATTATTTGGGGGAGGGGGCAGATGTGTTTTACAAACATCTCTTGTTAATCATATGTATGGATAAAAACCAGTAGTTGATGCTTTAAACAAATGCATGTACCTGCATGAATATTGAATAGTGTTTTGCTTCAAATGTTTTTTTTCAGTTTGAATGCAATTTATCTTTTTAATTCAAGTGTCGTGTGATAATTCTATTAGGAAAGTAGGTTTGAATTTGCATTGCCTAACCTTTGCCTAACAGTTTTAGTTGATATCAATGTAAGCTTTGATGAATTTCAATTGTATATATTCCTTAGAATGTTATCACATTGATTTTGGATACATTATCATATAGCAGTAACTGTAGTCCCTTGGATTCCATTTAGGCTCACATAATTTGTACACATTAATAGCATGTTTTATTACTAGTATACATGTATCAATGGATTAATAGCCTAGAAATAAAGAATATAATTTCAGAGACAGTAGATATTACCATTAAACACAATGAGAAGTAAAGAAAAATATCAATAATTACATTTGGATTGATTGATTGTATATTGTTTAACGTCCTTCTCAAGATTTTTTTACTCATATGGAGACGTCTATTACATTTGGAGATAACAAACTCAGAAAATCAATGAAAGGGTTCCTCCTACCTCTACTTTCAGAAATAAAGATTTAAGGAAAAAAATTCTTAATATGCATTCAAATTAATGCCATTAATCGGAACGGAAATCGACAAGTCCGGTCCTACAGGTCAGATCCCTATTTGTAATGAAGTGATCCTTAGATGTTAAATCCAGATAGAAACTAACATCTAATTTTAATTAGATTGGTACCTTCTATTACTGTTATTGTATAATTTATATAATTACGTTGTAGATCTGATTTTGCCGAAATCATTGAGAGCAAACATAACGATTAACTATAAAAATATAAAATGTGGCCAAATTAAGGAGACTGTGTGTGAGAATTGGTGCAACATTGAAATTGGCATCCAAAACTGTCAGAATCAGAATAACACTGCACTCAGATCTTACTTCGTTCAATTCAACCTAAAAAGAGACATGGATGTAAATGAGGATGTGAAACTTCGAATTGAGGAATTTTATCAGGAAGGAAACGGTAGGGACATATACGATTAAAATTCAAATGCTATATCATTATGTCATTTTTAGCTCACCTGAGCCGAAGGCTTTTCTGATCACATTTTGTCCGTCGTCCTTCTGTCTGTCTGTCTGTCCGTCTGTAAACTTTTCACATTTTCGACTTCTTCTCAAGAACCACTGGGCCAATTTTAACCAAACTTGATACAAAGCATCCTTGGGTAAAAGGGAATTTAAATTGTTAAAATGAAGGGCCAAGTCCTCTCACAATGGGAGATAATCAAGAAAAGACAAAAATAAGGTGGGGTCATTAAAAAATCTTCTTCTCAGGAACCACTGGGCCAGAAAAGCTGAAACTTCTGTGGAAGCATCCTGAGGTAGTGTAGATTCTAAATTGTGCAAATCATGACCCGCGGATATAGGAAGGGATCACAATGTGGAATCAAAATTTTACATGGAAATATATCGGAAAAATCTTCAAAAAATCTTCTTCACAAGAACTAATTGGCCGGAAAAGCTGAAACCTATGTGGAAACATCCTGGGGTAATATTGATTCTAAATTGTTCAAATTATGATCCCTGGGGGTAGGACGGGGCCACAACGGGGAACCAAAGTTTTACATAGAAATATATAGGAAAATTCTTTAAAAATCTTCTTTTCCAGAACCACTGGACCAGAAAAGCTGAAACTTATGTGGAAACATCCTTGGGTAGTGTAGATTCTAAATTGTTCAAATCATGATCCCCGGGGATAGGGCGGGGCCACAGTGGGGAATTAAAGAGTTACCTAGAAATATATAGGAAAAATCTTTGAAAATCTTTTTCTCAAGAATCAATTGGCAGGAAAAGCTGAAAATTTTGTGGAAGCTTCCTGTGAATGTGTAGATCTCAAATTGTCTAAATTATGATCAGTGGGGTACAAGGGGGAAATCTGGTAAAGAACAGCATGGCCAAAGCTTCTCAGGTGAGCGATGTTGCCCATGGGCCTCTTGTTAATGGTTTCTAGGGTCATGCATGCAAGTGTGTTAAACACAAGTTTATATATACTAAAATTCATAATGTTCGAAGTTAAACGAACCTTAAAATGTTATTAAATTACCACAAGCTTGATATGTTTTACTTTCAAGAATTGATAATATTATTTCCCTTTCGCTTCATTTTACATTGTAGTCTCCAGTGCACTATTTAATTTAGTTCGCGGTTACTATGCAATGGAAGCAAAGTTATTGGAATTAAGAAGAATTGTGGCAATTACTCCGCATCCAGGCGGTCGTAAAAAGAGCTCATATACAACAAAGCAAAGTAAGATTTTAGCCATATCTTATATAAAAACGACTTCCTCCATTTTACGAGAGAGAGAGAGAGAGAGAGCTTGATCGTAAAATATTTCTGAAGAAATACTAGTAAACTATATATAAAGGTTAAATACTACTGAGAATTATCGAGGTTTGTCTAGAGACCTGTACGTAAAGAGCACGAGGGTCGTTCGAAATGTCCGTGGACTTCTGTAATATTTTTTTTTATTTGACGTCATATGTTTTCAAAATTTAGTAGAAATTTCTAAGAATAAATCCAAATGAGTTGTATTAACTTTTTTTAAATATCAAGATTTATTTAAAAACATGAAGATTTTTTAAAAATGCAAAAATCGTATCGTGAAGCAGATCAAAATCAAGTGAGTAACAAACTTACACAGAATAACGTCTGTAGTCATATTCTCTGTAAAACGGAGTAAAAACGATAAACAACTTAAAAATTCAAATTAGGAATTATTACATCGATTTGTATTCCAAAATAAGGCTTAATATTTTGCTTTGTTGAAAAGAAATTAACTTGAGAAGATAGATAGTCCTCATAGAAAACGACAACAACAGTGACGTTTTAAAACGTCACGGAATAGCAGATAACAGGAACAATCCTGTATAAACTCTAAAAATATTGAAGGACTGAAAAAATGTCACGAGCGAGTTGTGCATGTGTGTACAAATAGTAAAGGCAGTATTCGAGTGAAAGGGACTCTGTATCGGATGAGGACAATCTGTGAAGAGACGGTTTAACTGTTAAAATCTGAACAAAAACTTGGAACGTCAAGGAAAGACAGGCGCTTCAGAGTTGCCTATCCTGTGAAAACAGAGTTATGTAATAAAAGAAATTAAAACCTTTACAAATGCCAAGAATTAGAAAAAGAATTTGATGAGTGGGCATTGGATTATACTGTGTGAAATGTTTAGAGGTAGTATTTTAAAGAAATTCTTGACGATATGTTTCGACGTTACAATTAATGCCGTTGAGTATGCTCCTCGGGTACAAAACATATTGATTTTGAAATGAAGTAAATTGATTTCTAATTAATCGAATAGAATGAAACTTTGAAAATCCACAAAACAAATATTTTTACATATTATATTGTGTTTATTTTAATTTTGACATTGATTGACATCGTTTGCGAACTTTTCGAACAACCTTCATTAAAACTGTGGCCTTCAACTCGACCTTATACAATTATTGCTGTTTTTGAGGTCGATACAATTATTTAGCCACCTGAGGATTAGGATATTCACCGAGTCCGAAGGGCAAGGTGAATATTGTACTTTGAAGATGGCTAAATCATCGTATTGACTGAAAAACAGCAATAATTGTTTTAGTATATGATCCAATCATTAAATGATGCAACTTATTTCTTATTTGAATTTGTTGAAGTCCTAACCAACTATAAAGAAGAAGCAGAGTTACAATGTACCTAAACTTCATCAGTCATGTTAATTTGAATTAATGTCAGGCTCTTTTATATGAAAGAGTTTGAAAGGATGAAGGATTATCAGGGAGAAGTGAGAGCTTTAAAAAAAAGTAAAAATGTTTGTTACGAAAAAAGTATCTGAGGGAGGAGGAGGGTCCCGGCAACCCCAGTTACAACATCAACCACAATTTATACAATAGTCTAATTTTATATTTACATGAATAAAAGTCTGTAGCTGGTGTAATATGGCGTTCCGAAACTATTTGTTAAAATTTCCCGATCTATTTTTAGATCAATGTAGAGAAAATAAATCCTTATATTCACCTGGAACGTCACGCCCAGGTAAATATAACAAACTACTCCCGAAATGATGTCTATCAAATTTGCGATGTGTCTTAAAGTCAATCATACATCATCAGTGATTATTTGTTGAAATTTGGCATACAGTACATTAGGTGTTATAATTTTTATTAGCAAGATCGGAACCAATTTTCGCTGCCCGTTACATAATTTTTTATTATTGAAATCCACCTGCTCATTTGTCTATAAAACAGACATCGGTTGCCGTAAATTTTACATATTTCAGTATATATTTCTTTGGAGTTCTTACAAGTTTTACAGCAGCTTTAATGAAGCGTTTATTTTCACTCTAGTTTACTTATTCTTTACCATTCATTATTAATGCAGTGTCTCGAATAGCCCTTGTTTTCCAGCTTCTCACAATGAAACTATGTGATGAAAAGTAGTCACATTAATTGTTATAAATTCATTAAAGATTCAATTATTCGAGCTTGAGATAAAAGATACCACAGAGTCTGTCACATCAGTTTCATATTTGGACATTTTACTTGAAAAAAGATGTTAATGGTAATTTAAATACCAAGCTCTCTAACTATTCGATCGTCAACTTCCCTTACTTATGCAGCAGTAACCTTCATCACTTGCATACGGAATAAACTTTGAATCGATTCGCAAGAACATGCTCTACGTACGTACAAATTCTAAAACGTGTTAAATTATTGACCAACAAGTTGATGAAACAAGAATGTCAGAAATCTCGTGTTAAGTCATCATTTCGTAAGTTCTGTCGTAGAAACAATGACCTTGTCAGCAAATAAAAATTATCATTCATCAAATGCTGACTGACGTTTTTCATACTTACCCTTAGTCCATTATTTACACACTGAATTGACGACGGATTTTCCGTTATTTTCCGATCATGACAAAGAACACACGGCAGGTGTGACCGGTCGGCAGGGGATGCTCACTCCTCCATGGCACCCGATTCCACCTCTGATGTTTTCGAGGTCTGTGTTTTCTGTGCCCTTATTAATTTTGTTTTGTTTAATGGACATTTGAACTTGAATACTGTTCGTTTTCTCCATATATAACATCGCAATTAATCCTTTGATTTACAGATATTGTCGAAGTTTCCGGAATCATTGTAATTGTAACAGCTGAAACCATCTGCGAGGAGGGAGCTTTCAACTATTTCGGTAGTTGTGGTAAGATTTTTTGTAAATATTTTAAACAATTGCGAATTTAAAATAATAAAAAACACTTATAACAACAGACTATTTCAACAATTGTACAAATATACTTTAAATCTGATTTTTTTTCATAGAAATCGGCTGAACACATTTTAATGGAAAAAATAATGGCTTGTTTGTAACTAAACAAATTGATACTTTGATGAAGTTGTCACTGCTGACTAAAAATAGATAATTCCGATTACATTTAATACACTTCACAACAATTGTAGCAAAACTGTGATAAAATATTCGTTAAGTATTATTATGTTGTCAGTGAAGTTATCATTTCCTTGTGTTTCATTCTCTCCTATTAAATTGTATTGTATTCTATGACATGTATTGTAAATGGAGAAAAAATCAAAGAATTCAAGCTACATTTACTATTTTTGATTATAAATAAGAAAAAAAATAGTTTTCAGTTGTCTTTTTAACGAGGCTATTCGGATTCCTTGTCCAAATAAGCTTTATATCAAATTCAATTATATTTAACTCCAACATTCTTCACTAAAGAAATAAAATAAATTACATTTGAATGGGGGGGAAATGCAAACAAAATGTTCCAGTTTTATCATTTTGCAATGATACGTATTTATATATTATTAAAATTTCAAAATTACCTGATTTCATTATAACAATTTTTAATAAGCTACAAGGGGAATCATGCTGAAAATAGGAAATCCGTAAGATTTTCAAATCTAGGGGTTTAAAATACAATTCAATCATCAACTGCTTCTATTGTCAACTTCCTATTTATGCATGGTCATGTTAAAATAATTCATGGAAAAATTTAATTATTATTCATGTTTTTGTACTACTTATTATTTCAGTTTATTGTCCATCGGGTACCTACCAGATTGGTAATGGATGTCAGATGTGTGGAACAGGGTACTTTCAAAATTTGTTTGGTCAGACAAATTGTGAACTTTGCCCTCAGGGACATATCTCACCTGTCGGAAGCAATACAATTCGGAAATGTTACGGTAAATATGGCGAATCTTTTGTTTTTAATCCAACTGTATAACAATAAAACATTTTCAATGTTTATACAGCAGAACTCGGTTATAACGAAGTCACTGGGACCTATGAAATTACTTCGCTATATCCGTAATTCATAATAACTTTAAAGAAATTAACTAAATTTATATAGCTGGGATCTCAATTGACTTCGTTATATCCGTAAATTTGCTAAATCCATGTTCGTACTAAACGAGTTTTGCTGTAGATGTCTATTTTGTTCCTTGTTTGTATGTTCTTGATTTGTTCTCTGAGCTTTTCATTCCGTATGAAGATGACAGGACACGTATTGAAAAGCTGAAAAATATTGTGTTTGTTAATTTTTAGCTCTACTGGTCAGAAAAAAGACGAGATTATTCGATAGTAATGCGTTCGTCTGTCTGTTAACAATATTTTAAAATGCTACTCCCCCTACAGTTTTGGTCTGATTTCAATATAACTTGGCACACAAGTAGACTATAAGTGTACGTACAATACAATGTACGAGGAGTGATAAAAATATAGAACTGATCAGAATGAAATTGGGCACATTTATAGTCATGCACATGTTCTATAAATAGTATATGGAAAGTAATTATTTTCTCCATCATTGTGACCTCACATTGTAAAAATTGCGTCAATGTAGGTAAACATGACGAACAAGAGGCCCATGGGCCACATCGCTTACCTGAGAAGCTTTGACCATTCTGTTCTTTACCAGATTTCCCCATTGCAATACAAATTGTGACCCAAACCTACCCCACTGATCATAATTTAGACAATTTAAAATCTACACTACCCCAGGATGCTTCCACATAAGTTTCAGCTTTTCTGGCCCAGTTGTTTTTGAGAAGATTTTTCCAATATATTTCTATGTAAAACTTTGATTCTTCATTGTGGCCCGGCCTATCATCGGGGGTAATGATTTGAACAATTTAGAATCTACACCACCCCAGGCAGCTATCACATAAGTTTCAGCTTTTCTGACCCATTGGTTCTTGAGAAGAAGATTTTAAAATATTTTTCCTATATATATTTCTATGTAAAACTTTGATTCTTCATTGTGGCCCGGCCTATCCTCGGGGGTAATGATTTGAACAATTTAGAATCTACACCACCCCAGGCAGCTATCACATAAGTTTCAGCTTTTTTGACCCAGTGGTTCTTGAGAAGAAGATTTTAAAATATTTTTCCTATATATATTTCTATGTAAAACATTGATTCCCCATTGTGGCCTCGCCCAACACCCGGGGAGTCATGATTTGAACAATTTAGAATCTACTCTACCCCAGGATGCTTCCACATAAGTTTTAGCTTTTCTGGCCCAGTGGTTCTTGGGAAGACGATTTTCAAAGATTTTTCCTATATATTTCTATGTAAAACTTGGATTCCCCATTGTGGCCCCGCCCTACCCCCGGGGAGTCATGATTTGAAGAATTTAGAATCTACACTACCCCAGGATGCTTCCACATAGGTTTCAGCTTTTCTGGCTCAGTGGTTCTTGAGAAGATTTTTAAATGACCCCACCCTATTTTTGTTTTTTCTTGATTATCTCCCCTTGTGAGGGGGCCTGGCCCTTCGTTTTAACAATTTAAATTTCCCTTCACCCAAGGATGCTTTGAACTAAGTTTGATCAAAATTTGCCCAGTGGTTCTTGAGAAGAAGTCGAAAATGTGAAAAGTTTACAGATGGACGGACGGACGACGGACAAAATGTGACCAGAAAGGTCACTTGAGCCTTTGGCTCCGGTGAGCTAAAAATGGTTGCCCCAGTCTTACTCTGGGAAAGAACGGCTGTAAAGTTTAAAGTGTATAACTTAGAAATTCATTTGAAGTAATTTATAATAATTTGTATAAGGTTTATGAAGACAATATACTCTGTAGACGTTCAATAATGAATTGTATTGATTGTTTTAGTGAAGGGTGTGGGTGTTCAAAATGCCTTTTGTTTTGTAGCCCAGCGAAGGCAAGCTGGGGAAGAGATCTCTCTGTTGTTGGGCAATTTGTAATGAAAGATCGCGAAGTTTCAGCCAGAAAATAGTTGAATATCTTAACAATTATGTATATAATAATTAAATCCTAAAAATATTGTTTACTTTAGACTTTCAATATATTAAATATGATAAAAAGAACGCCCCCATGTTATATATCCATATCGGATAAACAACATTCCTAAGACAGTTGACTCGGGTTGTGATGGCCCCAATGCTCTTTCTGGCAAAGCATATCCTTGTCCAACCATCTTATATCGGAGATTCGGTCATTTATGAACTGACAAATGGAATGTTCTTGTTATAAAAGTTACTTGCATGGTAAGAAATATAAAACTCTGAAAAATATGCTAGCGCCTTTGAACGGACTGCTTCGGAGCATGTCACGTGAACGCCTGGACCAGATGATTCGCACAGGGTCGGAACGTGGCAGATGTGCACTAAAATCAGAGAAGGCTGCTTTAAAAAATAATGAACACTGAAACACAATTTTATTTCTGGAAGTTATTCAATTTGTTCGCGAACTTTTTTATCACTCCTCGTACATACATAATTCTGTGTATCCGTTTTTTTTTTCATTTTTTGAACGGTGTTGCCATGGTTACTAAAAATAGAAATTTCTGTGAAATACTTTCAAAATGCTACGCCTCCTACAGTTTTGGTCTGATTTCAATATAATTTGGCACACAAGTAGACTACACTTAGATACATGTACATAATTCTGTATATCCGTTTTTGATTTCTTTGAACGATGTTGCCATGGTTACTAAAAATAGAAATTTCTATGAAATACTTTCAAAATGCGACTTTTCCTACAGGTTTGGTCTGATAACTAGGTACGAAAGTCTACTACGGTGAAATACATAAATGTCATTTTTGTTTTTTGTTTTATTTTGATGAATGATGTTGCCATGGTAACTAAAATGAAAACAGGTAAAAATTTATTAAAAGCTAGTTATACAGTTGAAGTCTTATTACAATCTCGCCACAAAGAGAGAATAAATTAAGGATCATTATTCTATTGACGAGTATTGCTGTTTCAAAACCCAGCTGCTACTTTTCACTTCCTTTGTTTTAAGTACAGTGTACATACCAGTAGAGCTACAGTTTCGACAGAGACTTCTGGTTCTTTATTTATCAATGAAAAGGAAGCATAAGAGGAATCGGGGACCTTAGCTAACATATGGTCTAAACAGCTGATTTAGGATAAATAAAGATTGATTGATTGTATACTGTTTAACGTCCCTGATATGGAGACGTCACCATTGTCGGTGAAGGGCTGCAAATGTAGGCCTATGCTCGGCACTCAGGGATAAATTTTGTACATATGGAATATCACAAAGATATTTTGATATAAACGAGGGTTGTCCAAAAAGTTCCTAGACAATGACGTTTTTGTTAAAATAAATGGTTCTACATATACTAGTCAAAATTTCTAAGTCCCCAGGAAGTTTTTGCTTTACACCGCTCTTATATTGATTTTTTTTATCAGTATAAATAAACAAGTATATAGGATAAAATATTAGAAAAAACAATTTTCTTAATTAATTTATTTTATTGAAGCGCTTTAACACAATATGCAGAAACGTTAAGGCACCCTAGAATTAAAAATTCACAACGTTATATACTGCATTTTCTCGCATTATTTCCAAAATAACGGCCTGTCAATGACGTCGCCATGATAGGTCTAAAAATATAAAAAATAAAAAATTCTTTTAATTTTCCATCTAATTAAAAATCCACCATCGGATAGAGCGTACCTGAAAATGATTTACACATAGTGTAAACTGATAAAATGAATTTCAGTCAATGTAAATTAATTAGATAGATAAAAACTGGGAATAAAAAAACTTATCTATCTGATACCGTAAACTTTCATTCAAGAAGAACCCTCCGCGATGTAAATATAGTGCCATTTAAAAGTAAAAATATACGACAATATTTTGAATGAAAATAAGTTTATCTTAATAAATAAAATGACAGCATTTTAAGCATATGTAATTTTTTTTAACATTGTAACAATTTCCTTATATAAAGACGGAATGTTTACATTATGGTTCGCGGCGTAGTAATACACAGTGTGAGACAGAAAAATCTCACACTGCTGTCTCACACCGGAAAAGTCAATCTTACACTGGTGATTATGCGAGAAAAATAATCATTCATTACATACTCGTGTGGGAATGGGGGCCAAGATTCACGGTCTAGGACTCGGCAAAGCCTCGTCCTAGACAGTGAATCTTGTCCCCTCGGTGGAATTTCACTATCCCACACTCGTAGTAATGAATGATTCTATTAATCATCCATTCAAATAAATTCACAGCAAGACAACTGTTCCTCAGAGAGTTCACACTACTTAAGAAAAATTCTTTTATTGAATGTTTTTTCATGTGGAGCTAACTAAGTCGTTCTCTAGTTCCGCTAGATTCTGCTGCTGGAAAAACTCTCTCAGACTCCGGTCTGTCTTCTTCAGTACATGTAATTATGGTTGAGATTAGAATAACAAGGGAACTTGTCAAGCTGTCCTTGCCTTGCCGACAATAGTTACATAATGTCTTCTTACATGTACTCCCTACTCCTTCAGTTTGACATTGAGGGGAGGGCACTACCGGTTCTGGTTCCATTGATTTTTCCGGATAAAATCTAGGATGATTTTGTTGTGTTTGTTGAAAATCTAGCGATTTCTTATGATTAAAAGGAATTCAGGTATGCTTTGTGGGTTTTTCGGGCGGTAATTTTAAAGGGTTTAAGTAAAATAAAGTCATACAGTGAAAGGAAACAGAACTTTCTTTAACTACCACCAGCTTGGGCCATTTGAACTTCACTTGCACATTGTTGTGTGGAGAACACACGAAAGTAAAAAATATGAAGAATACCGGTACACCCGAAAAACATATGGAACTCGAACTTCTTGCTTTTGAACAAAAACGGTTACGGTCGGATAATTACACATTCCATTACAATTTTTTTAGCCTTGACCGGTAAAAATTGCAAATTAAGGGCAAATTTATAAGCAACTAGTGAATTGATGTTAAGGTTTTTAACTTTTTGAAAAAAATAAAAGTGGGACTTAGAAATTTTGACAAGTATATGTATCGTTTGTATATGGAAATATTTCTTATGAAAAACCAAGTCAGATAGATGTCATTTTTATTGATGTATATGTAACTTTTTATGTAAAAAATCGGGATCTTTACATGTCGCAGATAGTGCGCACGCACCAAGGTTAAAATGCCATAAACTTTGCGATAAAGTGTTTGGATTAAAATGATTATTTTGTTTATAAAACAAGTCAAAGCTTAAAAAAATTATATGTAACACAAATAAAGAGGCTATAATCGTTTTTGACGTAATGTACATGTACACGTATCATGCATCTATGCATTAAATAGTTTAGGTGTTTATTTTTTGTGAAACATTATTATGTTATAGTACCCCCTAGGAAAAATGGGCATAAATGTTACAATTTCACAAGATCTTTCAAACTAAATGAAAAAAAACCTATGGACGTGTTTGTAAAATCTGACCAGCTATGTTCAGCCAACCAAATCATGGACATTTAAACCATAAATGTTTCGTACAAATGATTCCTGCAGATCACTCGCCAAATGCGCCCATCTTCTTTACAATAATAGAATTCATAGAACTTCCATAATTAGGTAAATTTTTTACATTTTATGGAACAAAAGTGTCCCAAAACATACATGAGATTATCTAAGTTACACTTAGGTAAAAAAAAAAAGTCGTTTTCGAGGTTGCGCCGCCTGGACATACATGTACCATTGCTTACAAAAACTTTACTTATTATTTAAAAATAAAATTTATAATTTTGGTTTATTCTATAGATAGAAAAATGATGATAAATAAATGTTTTGAAATACATTAATGTACATAAAACGGTTTTAATTTTATGGCGCTAGTCCACGAACTTTTTGATAGCCCTCGTACAAGGTTTTGAAAACACATCTGATTTGATGAAATGAATATTTCTATTCATGACGTTATAATCTAGTGCAACATCGGACTGTGCAGCATGTGTATACGAATAATTTATATTGATGACTCTCGTGAATTATTGTGTATTGTTTTGAATTTTAAAAATTAGATAAATTATAATCTATAATTAATTTTCGCTAGCACTTTGCAGTGTGACAAAATATTAAAGAAAATGTAGTGTTTGTCCATGTTCATGTTGTAAAAAATCAAAATCCAAAAGTTTGACGTAAAAATGAAATTAGCTTAACGTCAGACTGGTCCATGCTCAATTTTGTGACTTTTAAAGACCCCACATTTTATGCAAAAATATAAGGTTCAATCAAAAAAAAAATATTAAAGTTTTCTGACTTGGTTTTTCATAAGAAATATTTTGATATACATTAGAACTATATATAACCATCTATTTAAACAAAAACGTCTTTGTTTACGAACTTTTTGGACAACCCTCGTAATCAATATATGTCTGTTAACAGTTCCTAATGCCAAAAGCAAGGAGGAGGAAGGAGGTCTCTCAGCGGAAGCCATTGCTGCTATTGCTTCAGCAGTTATCGCATTCTTTGCTCTTGTGCAAGTGACGTTGGCATCGATAATAAAGTTTTTCAGAAGTAATGGAAGTGATTTGGACAACCCAGACAATAATAAAAACAATAGGCCTAATAAAGACATACCTGATCAGAGTAACGACGGGATTATACCCTTAGACTGGAGGTATTCTGACAACAAAGGACATAATTTACAAATGTGAAATATCCATCCAATATTATATATTCTGAAACTAATTCAAAGCAGTTTAGAGAAGAAAATGATTTACCAGGAGAAATTTTCAAAAATATAATTACCCGAGCTGTAATTAATTAAGAATGCATTGAGGTCTATGGGAAGAAGCACATTTTTAAAATAAAAATTTAGGTACTATGAATACCAAAGAAATGCTTTGGTTGAAAGATGCATACAATTATCAAGAATAGAAAAATAATTTAAAATAATTTTGGATCGTATGTCTCCATATACCGAGCATTCAGCCTATATATATATACTGCATATGTTACAATGGAAAAACTATATGTACATCCAATCTCATGAAATAAGAAAATCCATATGCAGATTTAGAATAAGCGCTCATGACCTAAGAATTGAAAAAGGCAGATATGAATCTGTAAAAGATAATGCTGGTCAAAGAATTCCCTTAGATAGAAACAAAAGAATATGTTTAATGTGTAACCAAAACAATATAGAAGATGAATATCATTTTCTTACTGAATGTCCATTATATACTGAGGAGAGAGATAAATTTTTTCGTGATATCTCATTACTCAAAAAAAAATTCATATTACAAAAATTTCATATTATTATCAAAAGGAGACAAATTTTTCTGGTTAATGTCTAATGAAGACAATTTAATTATTACAAAGCTAAGTGAATATCTTGTCAAAGCCTTCAAAATAAGGCATAATGCCATGAGTCTTCATAAATGATGTTATATATTTATCTGTATAATGGTATATATGTATATTCATAATATTGATTTTGAACGCATGTTAATTAGCGATTTGATAACCCCAATTGCTGCATCTACATGTACAGTTACTTATATATATTATATAAGATATATACATGTGTGTGTGTTTATGTTTGTGTATGTTTACTAACCTTTATTTCAGAACTTTCTATCTTGTCATTGTAAAGAAAACCTTTATGCCTTCTGGGCCCAAAATTGGAAAATAAATTTATCTATCTTATCTTATCTTAATATGTTATGCATTCATATTAATTGAATCTGAGGCTATTTTGGATTGGATACCTTTAGATGCCTGTAAATAGAGTCAATAAAACAAGTCTACATGTATATATGTTTTGGCGTGCTTGTCATGGCTATTTAATATTATTATATGATTGAATAATTTCCATCTCTCTGATTGGTTGAGATCCAACTATGTTAGAAAAATACTACGTTGTATTGACCTGCACGTGACGTTCCAGGTCAATACAAGGATTTATTTCCTCTACATTGATCTAAAAATAGATCGGGAAATTCCAAATTGTTACAAATTGTTTTTGAAAGCTATTTAAAGGGGCTATGACTTTTTCATGTGAACAAAACATTAGCGAATATATATTTTCGGGTGAGGGTGGTAAGAGGGGAAGCAGGGACATCCCTCCAACACATTTATTGAACAATTTTTACTTTTGTGGCAGTCAGTTTTCCCTGATAATACTCCTTCCTTTCAAAATCTATCCTATAAAAAGACTGACGTTATATTTTTTTTCATGGCAACTAAAATTGATTAAAAAAAAAAACAACTTCAAATTGATACGACTGGTAAGGCTTAAATTATTTACATTTTGATTCGCTTCTCTTTTGTATTTGGCTAGGACTTAATTAAATACAATAAAGTAATGGGCTTTATCATTTTATCAGTGAATCATATAATAAAACAATTATTGCCATTTTTTCGGTCAATACAATGATTTAGCCATCTTCGAAGTACAATATTCACCTCGCCCTTCGGTGAATATTGTACTCCTCAGATGGCTAAATCATTATATTGACCTCAAAAAGCAGCAATAATTGTATAATATATTAGATATAACACAATGTATGCGCCGATGATGATTATATGGCAGGATAGGTAATTGAAAAGAGATAATGAGGAAAAGAAACAACATCTTGATCCAAGCAACCAGAAAGAGCTAAAAATAGTACCCCCCGGAGACAGCATTCTTTGCAAAATTATGCCACAAGGATCAAGGGACAAAATGTTCTATGATTACAATATCAGGGTCATGAGGACTATTCAATCTCTCACCAGAGGGCGTTGTTTGAGCGCGACCTCTGGTGAGAGATTGGAGGACTAAAACAACATTTATGAGGAATGTTTGGTTAAGGAAACAGCGAAAGAATATGTTAAGAATATACGGTTAGTAATATTTTGAGATCACATTTTGAAAACATGGAGAAATATATCGAAAACCGAGCGCACTTTTTTGTGCGCAATAAATATACAGTTTTTTCAATGGGTAGCTCTGTAGCTCTCCGGTCTATCAATATATTTTTTTTCGGAGAGCTACAGATCTGCAGCTACATTATGCCCTGTTCATACAGAGATTTTAATTCGCAGTAAATAAATGCGAAGTAAACTAATGCGAATCATACTACTGCGAATTAAATTGCGTTCACACGACAGTTAATGCGACGTTAACTAATGCGAATATTTTTTTTAAAATTTTACTTCTGCAGCCCGGCGCCAACACGGCTATTATGACGCAATAAACTCATAGATGACGTCACAATAGATCCTGTAAAACAGTTTGCTATTTTTCTAATTTTTTTTAAAGTTGCTACTTATAATATTTATTTAGAACTTTAAAATTGCTTAGGAAAAGTAATTTGAAAGATCTATGTCAATTTATATTTGTTAAGAGATCCTGAGATTATGTGGACGATGACGATAATTGTTTTCACCATCAATATGGAGGTGTCTGGTTGTTCAAGTAAATCGATCTACTTATTCAAAATGAAAAATAAAATATTCTTAAAATTGTTAATAAATAATTCCAATCTTTATTTTATTTATTGATTCCCTGTGTTTTGATTGGACGAGAACAAATTCCAGAAAAAGTTTACACACCGATGAATTTTTCAATCAGAACTACTTTCTTGACTGTTGTAAAACAATGAAAACAGATACTTCAAGTCCGTCTCAGCTAAATTATGATCACAAGAAACTTGAAATAAAAAAAAAAGAATGAATGAATGAAAAGGAGATAAACAGGACTGACAGACGGGAATATTATGTTTATGTCACTGTCGGATCACGAGTGTGAATTTTAAAAAATCGCTGATCATGCTGTCATTTTCTCGACGTTCCATATCAGTTCGATCAGTTGGTATCGTTGTGATAGGGAAAAGAAACGTACCTCAGACTCTTGCCTTTTCAGCATCAAATTCATATATTTACACCCTGCAGTCTACAGATCTCATATTCTCCCTAAATCTTTGAACGAACAAGAGCAAATCGAGGACGTCGTTGGTCTGCAACTTTCGTTTTGACGTCATCATTATGTCAACATGGCCATTGTCAAGGACGAACTATTCTGGAGAATACGCGTATGTACGATATTTGTTGACTTAAACAACATTCAATGAGTTTTTATAAGTTTATTTATTGATTGTTTTGACAATTTAAGATAGATTTTATCGATATTCATCTTGTAACGTTTCTTTGCAGCATAAAGTATTCCTACGCCGTACAAAATAACGGATTGTATGGCGGCCTCAAAGAGAAATAATTTTAATAATTTAAAAAATTCGTTAAGTGGAATTATAAGAATAAAACGTTCTTTTTTCAGAATTTATCAATGTGTAAACTCTGCCTTTTTACTCACAAACTTTACATAAAAGTGCTTTGCACTTTTATTCAGTTTGTGAGTAAAAAGGCAGAGTTTACACATCGATAAATTCTGAAAAAAGAACGTTTAATCCTATAATAAATTGCTGCATGTTCCTTCTGAAGTAGGTTCTGAAATCTATAAAAAGAAATTATGAAAGATTTATTTTTTCAAGGTAAGTTGTCCAACAGAAAAGAATATAAGATATATGGGCCTTTATTTTTAAATTGGTACTGGTCTAAATATGACGTCATATTTCTTTACATTGACGTTGAATTATGAGGTTTAGGAGTACGCTAGAATTGTAAAATTTGGCGCGCCATAGCATTTTTTTAATGATCCATAGTCCTCGGACAGTTTGCACTTATTTCCTCTGGCGATACTTACATGCATATAAATATTTTATCGATCGATTGAGAGAGAGAGATCTGTGAATATACATCTAGTCTTTATAAAATGTATTTATCATTTAAAAAATGAGATTTGTTAAAATAAATTGAAATTATGATAGATTAAATACATTTAAAAACGGTAGTTACTGATATTAATGTTGAAATCTTCCGATAAAAAAGTCACTTTGAAATTGTATTGAACTTGTAACAATTTTTAGAAATAAAATGCAGCTAGATACACGCAGTTTTTATTAATTTATTTTTGTCCCCCGCTTGAAAAGTGGGGGATATTAATTTGGGTCTTGTCCGTCTTTCTGTCTGTCTGTAACGCTTTTGTTTCCACACGATATCTCGAGAACCCTTTGAGCTTTTGCAATGAAATTTACACGCAGTATTTAATAATTTATTTTTGTCCCCCGCTTGAAAAGTGGGGGATATTAATTTGGGCTGTCCGACCGTCCGTCTTTCTGTCTGTAACGCTTTTCTTTTCCACACGATATCTCGAGAACCCTTAGAGCTTTTGCAATGAAATTTTGGCTAGCAACTCCCTATGGACTAAAGAAGAACCCTATTGATTTTGAGGTCAAAAGGTCAAAGGTCAAGGTCATAAATTCGCAAATTCTGTCTTTTACAACACTTTCGTTTCCGCGCAATATCTCGAGAACTCTTAGCTTTTGCAATGAAATTTTACATAACAACTCCCTGTGGCCGAAGAAAGACCCCTATTGATTTTGAGGTCAAAAGGTCAAAGTTCAAGGTCGTAAATTTATACATTCTGTCTGTATGAAACACTATCATTTCCGGGCGATATTTCAAGAAGATTTTGAGTTTTTGCAATGTAATTTTATACCAAAAGTCCCTAGGACCTCTTTCACCCCTCTTAAAGTGCCCCTCCCCGTTTGTTTTATTAGTATTTCTTGTATTACATGTTGCTATTTTTAGCACAGGGGCATGAGGAGAATTATTACGTATAAAACAGGTTCTCGGTGGACTTTATATACTTATTACATCTATCAGAACTGATTAATGAAGGTTAAATTAGACACCGTGCATTGTATAAAATTTTGACAATATCGAACGTGAATATAAACATGTATGTCACTTCATGTTTGTATACAATTTTCGCCAAATTAAAGCGGCTCCGTGGTCTAGTTGTATGTCTCTCGCTTCACATGTGAGAGGGCCAAAAATCGCATCCCGGACGATCCATTTTTTTCGAAATGCTTTTTTTTTTACCAAATGACAGTATTCTACGAAAGCCGGAAAGGCTCATTACTTAGGGGATAAATTTTTTTTTAACTCGTTATAACGAGTTAATTATCTCGTTATAACGAGTTAGTATCTCGTTATAACGACTTAGTTATCACGTTATAACGAGTTAATTATCTCGTTATAACGAATTAGTTAACTCGTTATAACGAGTTAGTTATCTCGTTATAACGACTTAGTTATCTCGGTATAACGACTTAATTATTTCGTTATAACGAGTTACTTATCTCGTTATAACGAGTTAAAAAAAAATTTATCCCCTAAGTAATGAGCCTTTCCGGCTTTCGTTAATTTTCTCGTTATAACGAGTTAATTTTTCTTGCTATAACTATAACAGGTACGTAGCAACAATTCTCAATTTTAAGAGTAAGGTCAAAAAAGGGTTATGTAGTACATGTATATTAGGAAAAAAATTGGCACAGAAAGAATTTGAACCTTACCCCTTCGCACACACACACACACACACACACCCTCCCTCACACACACACACACACACACACACTAGATTTTCGAGTTTGGGCTATATCATTTAAATTTCCTTTTTGTTTTTGCTTGTTAAGTTTTTAAAATCTTTTTTTTTCAGCTAGATTGAATTTTTTTCTTTGGTTACCCCCTCCTTTTAAAAACGATGCTACGTCAATGTATAACAATGCAGTACTTTCTTTTTGCATTATTTTACCATAAGTACAATGTTAGATTTAGCTATTTTTATGAAGATTTTGATAAAAATCTTTTTTGAAATCAAATCATTTTTAAGTTATAAATTTTTATAGAATTTAATTAATTGTTCATTTTTTTATTAACACCACCAATTTTCACTGAAATACTAATTCAATCTTTTTGAGAAGAAACATCTTCTCAATATCAATACCTTAAATATCTTTAAAGATACATGGACACAGATTTGAAGTTAATTTATTTCGTCTTAAAGTTATTGAAACAAGATTGCCACTTTTCCTAAGTATTAAGAATAAAATTAAAATTTGTGAGAGTGCATGGATGTGTCAATCAAACCCGTCTTAAAAATTTAAGTTTTAATAAAGTTCTTTTAGATGAAATAAGATTTTTAATATATTTTTTGTGTGAAATGCTATTAAGATATATAAGTAGTAATATTATACAGAAAATATTAACTTCAAATCTGCCTGAGAAGTTTGAAGAGTTTCTGTGCACCGACAAAAAAGAAATTTAAAAAAAAATCCGATACCGTCGGGAGCCGGGAGTCGGGAAGACTAGATTTACTGCGTGCACGTTGGTTAATTAATTTATCATATGTACTAGGAACACGTGCTTTTGTTTATTATGTGCTAATAATAGCGACAGTAGCTATTGGTCAGTATTTACAGGTCGATACCTGTAGAACGGGTGAACAGGTATTCACTTTAATCACGATTTTAACTCATTCGAAGGCTTTGCTTTGCGACATTCACACCCACCCACCCACCCTCTTATTTACTTCAACCTTTTACTAGTATTTTGTTTAATAAAGAAAGTAATAATTATTGTTTTATTTCAAGAAAATTAAAAGTTTTGTACACAACAGGTTAATTGTCAAAGATGGGAAACGCTCTAGATAATTTTATGTAAAATTTGATATAAATGTAAGATTGTTGTGTAAGGGTACATATTAGCTACATATAGTCGAAATGTGTTTACAGATAGTTCTAACTTACATTCATTTTGCATAGGTTTTACTTAAACTAGTCGATTAATTGTACATTATAATATATGATACGTACGTAAGTTTGTGAGAATGAGTCCGCCATTCA
>PRKT01000030.1:2257093-2282608 GCA_003671525.1 Saccostrea glomerata
CCCCCCCCCCCCCACTTTCAATTTCCTTCTGACGCCTATGTATGAGCTTGAAGCGAAACAATTGCCTGTGGTGCTTGAACTATATAAATTTCATATGAAGTAAAAATAGACCATATAAACATTCTGAAAGTTTTGTTTCGTTTCGTTTCGGCAGGTTTCGTTTTGATTTCGTTTCGTTTCTTCTTGATTTCGTTTCGTTTCGGTAGGTTTCGTTTTGTTTCGGTAGATTTCGTTTCGTTTCGGCAGATTTCGTTTCGTTTCAGTTCGTTTCGTTTCGTTTCGTTTCTATTTCGTTTCGCACTTTACAGGTACCCGTGGTAAACGCCTGCCCTAGAGTCATGATGTAAGGAGTTGAATCCCACTGTGGGACGTGGAGACTATAAAGTATAAACAGAGGTCCCGTGCCGCAGAAAGTGTTGACAGGAAGAAAATCCCTCACTGCTCAATGACGCTAACTGCCGAGTATAGGGCAAAATTTGAAAAGTATTGTATACAAATCACTTACCCTATATTCGATGGAAATGGTCAGAAGGAGCGTAAAGCATATAAAATCCAAATGCATCTTTGAAACCAAACACTTAATGTTTCAATCGCGAACTAGTCTGTCCGATTCCTAAGCTGACTTACATATGAATGATTTTTGAAAACTATCAAGTCATTTACCCCATATCACACTGTTGATTATGTGTAGATACCCGATGGGTGTGGTCATAATGACAACTCGGGAGCTACGCTCCCTCGTGTCATTATGACCACGCCCATCGGGTATCTACACAATACCAACAGTATGATATGGGGTAACTACTACGTATACACTGTATATCTAAGTGATAGGAAGTATAGCATATAAAATCCAGTCGATCAAGTTTGATTAATGATGAAGATTTTATTGAAAAACAGCAAACTAGTTTTTTTTCTTTTTTCTTTTTTTTTTTCGAGGGGTTGTGCCTGTGATTTAGTTCGTTTATGTATAAACGATTCAGTTGATTTGTATTGTTTACATAAAAGACCGAAAACAAATACATGTATACGGCAACTTATGACTGCCTCGTGATGTTGTGTTATGAGTGGGCAATAGTAAGAAAGCCCAGAAAGCTCATTCGAGATTCAAGTTTCGAAATACGAGATTCGAAATTCGAGATTCGAAATTCGAGATCCAAACTAACCAATCAAAAGCGGGTTCAATATTTGATTACTCCCCTTTGTTACGTTTTTACTATCAACAAGAAATCGTTGAATATATTTATAACAAATGGATCATTTGCTAAAATGATAATGCAAGAAAAAATGTTTTATGCATTAAAACGAAATAAAAATAAAATTTGGATTACATTTTAAAAAATACATATATAATCTTATTTTTCTAATTAAACAAAATAGTAAATACGTATATATGGAATATTATATGGTATTATCGTTGACTTGCGGAACAAGTAGGTCAACTAATTTTTTATCAGATCATTGTTGAGGGAGAATATTGCCTTTGATTATAATTAGATATGAAACATTATGAATCGTATCTTCACTGCACAGTATTCAAAGGGTATATATTTCATTACATTTATAAATATTATACTTTCATGTAAATTACTCGAATCTGATTCGTCGAGAAACACTTGATAAAAAACACTACCCGTTGAATAATGAAGCCACGCCCTCCTGCGTAGCAACAGTCAACATTGCTTGACAACGGGGGGTATTCCAAAAAATAGCGACTGCGCGAAATTTATGCGCGCACGGTTTACTGTAATATGTATTTTTATAAAACATTCAGTATAATATAATAAATATTGCTGCGCAACTACATGCAATATTTATATAAGGGTACATTTGTGCAGTGAGACTTGACTGCTGAATCGAACTGTAGCGTATAAGTTTTCACGAGTATTTTTTAGTCTTTGGCCATAACGCTGTGACCAGAGACTAAAATATATAGAGAATAATACATACCCTTTTCCATATCGCATCCTGAATCAGCCCGTGACACCAATATCAGCCAGAGGGCCGAAAGCTGATACAGGATGTGATGTGGAAAAGGGTGTTTTATTATATTCATTACATTCTTAGTAATAAAATACAGAACACATTGAGTTGAGAAGAAAATAAGTAAATAATCATGCACGGACTTCTTAAAATGTACACAATCTATTGTCTCATACAGTTTCGGTTTGTTTCTGTATGTACTTCTATTTCAGATGTCCTCAATCCGTAATTTTAAAATAATCTATTATCTATCAGTTAGATTATCATTACATTCAAAAAGTTTAAATTTAGAGAATTATGTAACCCCCAAAATATGTGTATGATCACAAGTACTGTTTTTTGAGGTTTAATTTACTAGGGGTGTGATATTGATCCATATCAGCCCTGCAGGGCTGATAACCTATATCAGTCCCGCAAATCCATATCAGCCCTGCAGGGCTGATGCGGCTATTGTGACGTCAGCCATATCGCATATGCAAAAATCCTGTATTTATTACTAAGTATGTAATAGAACACCATAACGCTATATAGTTCTGCATCTAATTTAGACTCATCTACTTTTTGAAATAAGATAAAATAAATGCCGCATTTATTTTAATTCATATTGCCAAGCTGTATTGTAGATATAATTTAATCAAAGCCTCCTTAGATGAAGATAAGTAATTAAATACTTAATTTATATGTATTTCCTCTATCAGGAATACGAACGCGATATTTGTTTATCAATACTACGTCACCTTTCAAGTTTCAAGCCTTTCAGTGTGTTGGAAAAATGGGCAGGTGGGGTGGGGTGGGTAGGGGTGGGGTTATTGTTAATCTTTAGGCACTTTACACTTATTTATAACTTTATCTATATGTCATCAACCCCGTACACTAAGTAGACAATACAAAAACATATATTCCTGATATACCCCGGTATGTATTCTACTTATTATTATTATTGACAGCAAGATAGTTCAGGATTAATATAAATTAAACCATATTGCAAATTAAATGCAACATTTTATCAATTTTAAAGTTACGTATGACTGATAATTATCAACTAAACTTAAATCACATTAAAGCTACAGCCATTTTTAATTCCTATATTGCTATTAAATTTGGAAATAAAGGGACAATTTATTATTTCGTTATAACGAGAAAACTAACTCGTTATAACGAGATAATTAAGGGGGGACCTATGTCGTTCGACGTCAAAGCAGCGTTATGTGACGTCACAATACCGACGTTTGTTTTTTTCCCGCTGACTTTTGCAACTGTGATTACAGGCATAACATTGTTATTAATCAAAAACGTACACAGTTTACAAAAAGAAAATTTTTTCATCATTAAAACAGTTTTATTTGATTTATGGAGTTTGTTAATATCAGAATTCCCTTCCTTTGGTTGATAATTCATAGCAATTTCAGTTGTGAAGGAATACATCTATGATATGCTGTTATAAAAATGCAAAAGATAAGATAAAATTCGGCAAAGACAGCGGCTTAAATTAGGGAAATATGTTTAATTTTATGATTACCTTTAATTGTATTTTCTGGATAAAACTAAGAAAAAATTAAGAAATATTACTTGTACTTATATTTACTTATTGATTTATAGTGTATGTAGATTTTATTGTATAAAGTCATTCCTAGGTTCTATTAGGTGTTGGTTGTTGATGGGGAAGGGGGAGGGGGCAGAATGATTAGAATGAAGACGAAAAGAGTTTATCTGTTTAAATTATTTCTTATCAAAACAAAAAACTTGTTTTTGCAAAATAGTTTTATATTCAGATGTTTGTCAGTGCTAACTTACCCTTTTTTTAGTGCAGAAAGGTCAATATTTATGACAGAAGAGTACGAAAATAAAAGAAAACGTCATATTTCTCGTTTATTTTATCATAAAGGTATACTTTTTTCCTTGTTAAATTAAAGAGAGGGGTCATTTCTTTCAAAAAATATGAATTACAACATTTTCACACAAAGACTTTTTAAGATATTACCTTTTATGTATGTCGGAATTGAAAAAAAATACGACAAGAAAAACGGGGTGATACTTACATTGTGCTCCTTTATAATTTTTCATTCGAGATGAATTACCATGAATTTGCCTTCATTTTAAAGATACAAGTCATATAAATTAAATACATGATGATTTCGAATGTGATTTGACATCCTTGGTTCTTTTTAGCGCATATTTGGAGTAGAACAATAATGTCTGAAAATAATCTATTTTTAGTATTTCACACTGTTTTTGCACGTGCTTCTGTGTAAAAATAAGCACATAAAGGTATTGTTTTTAATACCTAAAAATTATTATCAAGTGGTCAGGAAAGAAATGTCAAAGTTTTGAAAATTTCACACAAAGACTTTTCGGACATAGGTCCCCCCTTAACTCGTTATTATAACGAGATGATTTACTCGTTATTATACAAATATGGACTCAATGTAGGTCAATATGCATTTATAATGACCCAGGATGACAGATATTGACCGAAGATACATGGAGTATATCGACCGAGGGCGCTAGCCAGAGGTCGATATACTCCATGTATCTGAGGTCAATATCTGCCATCCTGGGTCATTATAAATGCATATTGACCGTGCATTGAGTCCATATTTATTATATTATATAAATAATAATTTCCCAAATGTATTAGTACTATGTATATCTTCCTAATGTTTACAGAGATGGTGTTTACCATAAATAAGTTGAATATAAACGTTTCAGAAATTTTCGAATATTACTCACAGGAACTTGTTTCGGTAATAAATTTTAACCTATAACTAAGCATAATAATAACACAAGGTATCTATCTCTGAATAAACACAGAGTACCCCCTCCCCAGATTTAGAATTTACACTTGCAAAGGAAATGCACTGACAAAATATTAACATCTGTTGATGTCTTCTACGCTATAATTATCTATACAATCGTACATGGCATGCTTGTCTTTATTTACTTTAGTCTCCTAGTCCGTAATCGCGTAAACAGCGTCAAAAATCTGCTCGCCGAGTGGAAAAGTCAAATTCAAAAATGAAATGGTATATGTAGTAAGTATTCTCGAAAAATACTGAAAGACATCTCTGATAATTGTTTTTGTATTCTCACCTTCAGAGTTCTTTACTATATCTTTTAAATTTTCCTCGCCTACAACTTGCAAACTGTTTGACTAAAGCGAAAGTGAAAACGAGGCAGCTCGTGCGAGTCATTATTCGATTTCAGCGTTCATTATTAAAATACAATTACTTCGTATTGACCAATCAGATTATCGGATTTCACAAAGTTATATAATATAACGAGATAACTAACTCGTTATAACGAGATAATTAACTCGTTATAACAAGATAACTCGTTATAACGAGCTAACTAACTCATTATAACGAGAAAACTAACTCGTTATAACGAGATACTAACTCATTATAATGAGATAAGTAATTCGTTACAACGAGATAATTAACTCGTTATAACGAGATAATCAACTCGTTATAACGAGATATCTAACTCATTATAACGTGAAAACTAACTCGTTATAACGAGATAGGTAATTCGTTATTTAAGGAATGACTCTAATTCTTGGCCATATTATCGAGTATAATCTGGTTTGGGTCAGTTTACGCTTTATAAATCCGCGAAGCGGATTATAAAAAAAAGAATCAAAGAATCAAAGTCATTCCTTATAATTTAATTTTAAAATAATTAAACAACTTTTGATGTAAAATTGTGTTGCTTTTTGTAAGTTCAAATTTACCGCGCAATAATACAACCGTAGTAACGGAAGTGATTTGAAGCGAGGGGAGGTAATGACTGATACATAGATCTAGCAGCCATGATGTTTGTTTACATGAGGTAAGAACGAGTAATTGATTAAAGTTGAAGGTACATTTATTAAATCTGGAATTTTCCATGGATTCCGAGGACTGGAAATGAGGGGATTGCATGGATATGATGATTAAGCTGGTCGTCAAGGGGGTGTGTCCCCATACCAAACCAGATTATACAAAATGTTATGCTTTCCTTTTTGGAAATCAACCAATGAGAGGCGAGAATACAAATAAAATTAAATTATAACGAGATAAAACTAAGTCGTTATAACGAGATAATCAACTCGTTATAACGAGATAATTAACTCGTTTTAACGAGATACTAACTTGTTATAACGAGATAACTAAGTCGTTATAACGAGATAATTAACTCGTTATAATGAGTTAAATATTTTTTAGCTTTTCAGAAATGGGCTTATCCGGCTTTAGTAGTATTCAGCATGTGAAATGAAAAAATTATGAGGTCTGGCTTGTACAAACTCATAAAATCATCATTACAATGTGATAAATATTCCATATAAAAAGAATCTTCTACACACATAATAAAGAATAATCAATCAAACCTTTATACCCATATTGGTATATGCCCTAAGCGGGGGACACAAATTCTCTGAATTGGCTTGTTTACTATGAAATGCTTAAATCTAATGTCAGTATTATGTACTTGATGGACATTTAAGGGTAGAGAAGTTGGTCCTATTAGGGATGGAAATAATATGGAGTTAATATACAATACTGGATAGTCTAGTTCTCTTTTGAATTAAATTAATTATAAATGAAATATAGTTAAATACAATGCATTGTACCACAACATCAGTATTAAAATAGGTAGGTCTACTCCAATGTTTCCAGCGAGACCTTTTGACCTTTAGTTAAATAAGACTCTTTACTAATTAAACCCCTCTCCCTAAAATTGTGATCGTCTACCTGAGATTTGTCTAGTTCATGATTACGGAAATTCATTTGATCTATTTACTGATTAAGTTTTATTTGCCAGCCAGGGAATCTTTTATGTTGATGTACTGACCTCTACAATAAGCTAAATTACATCCTATTTCCTAGACATTTAATTCATTAATGTGGGTTCAATAATACAAGAAGCCCAAAGGCCGTAACGGTCACCTGAGTATAAAACAACTCTCTAAAGGATACATAGGTTTACTAGTCTATAAAGCAAATTAATTAAAACATGAAACTATATTGCCCCAAAAACTTTTTGAAATTATCCTTTCTTGTTGTGACGAACGAGCTCGCTGGGATCGTACTTGGTTTGCCCACGTACGTCTTACAAGGATGATAATGAATGCAAGAAATACATATACGAGGGTTGTCCGGTATAATCGTAGACAATTTGTCTAGAGTAAAATTTAATCAATGCGTACTTAACTACTTTTTTCATCAATATGCATTGCAAATGTCAAATATAATATATGCACAAATAAACAAATTATGAGATTTTATGGTATATGTTGTTGTCTTACGGCACACGGATGATGACGTCAGTGTCTTAATCAGCGTCACATTTCCTCTGTTTCCTTTTTGCTTAGAAAAATTGAATAAGGAAGAAGGAATTTCATTGATGCACATACTTGAGTTTCCTCCATAAAAAGTCGAGGAACTTATCTCCCACATACTTGGAGCTTTTTGAATATTTAATACTATTCAGTACTCTTTACTACATTTTTCATCAATATGCATTGCAAATTTCACAAAGGATACACTGTATATACATAAATAAACAAATTATGAGATTAAATATGTTATGTGTTGTGTTGCCTTACGGCGCACGGATGATAACGTCAAAGTTTCTAAATCAGCGTCACGTTTCCTCTTTGCTTAGAAAAGTTGAAAAAGGAAGGAGGAATTTCATTGGTGCACTTACTTGAGTTTTCCTTTATTCCTCTATAAACAGTCGAGGAACTCGCACATACATGGATCCTTTCGAATATTTATTAGTAATTTATTAACAGTATTCTTTCAACAGCTAAGTATGTAGACAATCTTATTTATCGACGTTCTACAGTGACAGTGTCTTCGCTTTTGCCACAGCTATTTGTCCGTATGTTTTGCTCTATCGGAGCGTTTAGAAAAAAGTGTGGAAAACCAAGTGGGACAGACTGACGGGGACAGACAGACGGACGAACGGACGCAGAGGAAACCTATAGTCCCCCCGGTTTCACCGGTAGGGGACTAATAACGGCACTCTTTGTCCTTTGTCTTGAAGGAAAGAGAGTTGTCCCTTAGCTCAGCAAGCAGGAAGCAAAGAAAATGTTCGTTTTTTGTCGTAAAATCCTGGCAGGATGTGATTTAATTCTTTTTGGACTCCTTTATTCCTGTGTCAGTTCATATCTTTGAAAGAAGCACAAAGAAGAGAATCAAAAGTACATATAGGCGGTTCACAAAAACGACAAGGAGACCAAGTGTTACAAGGATCAAATACGACACCATGTTAACAGAAGCCAAATTGGTAAGGAACACAATCTGCTTTTCTTGCACTGTTGGATTTGTGTTTTCTCTTCTCATTTGATCCAATTGCAAGTGGGGCGCTTGATTAATATTTCCAAAAAATTCCTTAAAACAATATTTCAAGAACTTTTTAGAATGTTGATATACTTTTTTCTTTCTAAGTTAACATTCTTTTCTGTAAATAATTGATTTTGTTTTTGTTTAATACCGGTAAAACAAGAAATATTAAGATTGACATAACTGAAAGTTTAATAACATAATATCTTAACTTCATATCTCTAAAACGGATGAATTTCTCATCCATTGGTCGTTTCAATCCTGCGAGGCAAACCATCCCCGTTTCTGTGAAGCAACAAGCAGAATTATCAAATATTTAGCAAATAAAAAAGTACTTTTTGTGAGACAGTCAGCACATTGTTATAAAGTGCATATAACACCTTTTTATTCAATTCCTTACAGTCTGCTCAGACACAAAAAATTATAAAAGATTTTAAGAGTAAATAAATAAAACACATTAAATGTAAAATTTTATGAGTAAATGAATAAAACACACTAAATGTAAATCTACGTGCGTTTCACCGTTTCCCGAATTTGATGTCAAACATCACAACTGCTCTCACTTTTCAACATTTTGGGTGTTTCATACGTACTTTTAAGATTTGTTCCTTTAGTTATTTCCTTCTTTTCCTTAAATATCTTTCTGTACATCTGAATCGTCCTCTTGTTGAAAACAAAACCCAAGAATATGAAGACGCCCTGGGATGTGTTTATGACGGAAATAATGTATGTGAAATAACTTGGCGGTAAAAGACCATCTAAAATCTGCAAAAGCCAGATAACCCCTGTTATAGGAAATAAGCAAACACATATTAAAAAATCATTCCGTTCGGGTTGATTGTTGGAAACTGTTGAAGAACGTTTAATTGTACGTATTGTCTGTAAGAAGAAAAAGACGTTACTGATGCAGAGAAAACCAATCGGAATTAGAAAAGTAAAAATCAAGGCCATTTTTCCATCTATGAAACAATTCTGCTTTCCATAACCAACATCCCCCTGAATTGAAAACATTGCAATCAAATACCCTAAAACAATACAAAGTGGCAAGAGAAAGATATAAACACAATACTTTATGAACAGTAACTTATCATTGTATATTTACAGAGGTATTCTGTCGTGGAAAACCCTATACATATGAAAACAACAGATGTTCATGCTTGTAAAAGACGAGAGCCAGAAGTAATGAAGGAGAATACCAACAGCAATACATTTTCTGTTATTTCTGTTTCCTCTGTAACTCACCAAAGATACAATATTAATGACAAAGATGGTAGAAACGAGGACCATTATTGTTTTCCCTGCAAGGGATCTTAGCTCCCCGAAGAAGCAGTACGTGAGAAAAGTGATCAACAGACAAACACACGATAATATGGAAAATGCAACAGAAAGTGTAAGTAAAATTCTTCTAGAACTGTTTCCAGTATTGATATTGGATGGCAAGGCATCAACACAAACTCTGATCGCCCCATTCTTCGATATATCGGCAATTACAGCAGGTAGAGAAATATCGTAACTCTTCAAAAACACCACATTTTGAATGCTATCAAATTCATACTACTCTAATTTGAATTCTACTTGTTTGCACATCAAAACGTTCCCGAGGTATACTGCGCGATATCGTAATATATGATTCCATGAGGAACCATTAGTCGATTGTGAAGATGGATCTTTTTCTGGGTCTAGTTCCGTTTTGTTGATGATGTTGTTGTTGTTGTTCCCTAAAGAAAAATATTTGTTCTTGAAATCCAATAAAATAAAGGTATCATTGCAGTTATACTCCAAATTAGTTTCAGTAAATCGTATTAGCAATCTTTCCGTTTTCAATCGATGAACAAATTCATTGATGAATATCGTAGAGTGAATCCAGCCATGGAATCTTCCGTAGTCCTCCTGTACATATTCGAAACGGAAAATGTTAAATAACAAATTTTTTGTTGGCTTAACGGTTTTCTTTATGTTGATTGGTATCAAATCTGTGATTATATCTTGAAATTTTTCCTCTGATATCTTGTATTTAGAAAATCCCCTGAAAGTTATATCCAAATTATATCGAAGATTTTTGGTAATTGAAAAAAAGCGGGATGCAACTTTCTCCACGAATTAAATACTAGTACTTTCCCGGAAAGCATGTTATATTCCTACAGATTCCCTGAAAAAATTAAGGTGTTGTAAGTTCAATTATTTGTATTATTAAGACACATTAGTTATTTTTTCCACTACGAAGAATACTTTAAGTTCAAATTTTAATTGCTTTTAAAGTCGCTATCTATTTTAAATATTTTATATTCTATAATATAATAAATCTTCGAAGAAAAATTCGATGATGAAATACCGGTAACTTACAAGGTAAGAGTCGTAAATTTGGTCATTTGAACACCGATGACCAAGCATCGCATCAAAATCCAACTCTTCATAATTACCACTGACGGAAAACAAACTCCGAAGCAAAGGATACCAAACAAGGGAATTTGATACCAAATTCTCTTCCTCCTCTCCTTTTCCCCCACCTAAATCCCTTTCCTTTGAGATGCCGATGCCATTGCATAATGCACAATATATATTCTTGTAAGGGGAATATAAATACAACTTTGGGAAAAAAATCGCAGTCATCAACTATATCAGCTGTTTTTGGACATTTATCAAAAGTTATCTCCATAGCTCTATTCGGGTTGCACATAGCACAGTAAACGTTTTTATATACATCCCCTCCGAACTCATTATACGCTTTCCATTTGTGATTTTGTGTATATGGAATTTCCTCGCATGCCCACTTTACACCTGGGTCTATCATTGACCAGTGTCCCGTTTTGTTGCATTTCTCGACTGTATCTTCCTTGGGTCCGACACATTTTTGACTTTTTGTTGGAGGATAAAGAGTCATATTGCAATCACCTTCACGTAAAGATTTGATAAAACTGCTTTAATGCAAGAAGTTTGTGTGTTCAATATATGAAAAACAATGTGACTTCATTGTCCAGGGTTTGTAGAGTTTTTTTTCTTCGATTTACATTACACAGTAAACAATACATATTTAAATATGGAATGCCTGTAGACACATCCGTGACTGGGTGAATAGAAAATGCATCTCCCGCTGGTTTCCTACACCCTTGATCTATAAATTCGGGATAACGATCTATACCATAACACCCATTTGTCACTAAACTTTCGTTAATTTTTCTATTTGGATCAGATTTCGAAAATATTCTTTCGTTTAAGCAAGTTGTAGGATACATCAGAAACAGATCTTTACAACAATACGTGGCTCCAAGGCGGAAAATGCAAGATGCGTCACATGAGCAGTAAGAGCCGTAATTGAACTGTGTTGGAATTTGGTATTCTCCACACGTGCCAGATACAAAGTCCATTGAATACAACTTATGCACAAGGTTTGTTAAATCACTGTAATTGTGTTTCATCAAAACTAGATCACGTACGTGATTGATTTATCATTTTGATTTCTCCGTACTGTTTAAAAACTTTTTGTTCAATTAAAAGAAAATATTCCTCTGAAAATTTCTGTACATCAACATGAAAGTAAAATATAGGTATGGAGGATCCATTACGAAATAAAAGCTCAGTATTCATGTCCAAGCTTACATCAAAAAATGGAAATTTTGATGAATTCGGACGATTACACAAATAGCAAAATAAGTTCTTATATGGCAAAGTTCCAGAGCTGTCTCGATAATATAAGCATGCGTTATTTACGGTACGGTTAAACTCGTCCCACATTCCACTCACGTTGCATCGAGATATTATGTTGACAGCAGTGAATGTTGGATTGCACATTTTACAAAACATATTTTTGAACAATGTATCATTATTAAAATAATCGGCATTACATCCATTTTCAACACTCTTGATATTATGTTTCCATGTCCCTGTTTTATTACAAGAATTGAAATATTGCTCGTTTTCTTTGTAACAGTTGTAAGATGTATTTTCATTTGGGGGATATGACTGTAACACGCATTTTCGCGCCATTGCATTTTTGATGACGTCTTCAAAAGTTGAAATAAAATTGAAGTCCAAAAACTGTTCACAGACTATATCAATAGGTCAGGTGAAAAAATTTAAATCAGCGTTGCAAATCGCACAAAACCGGTTGTAATACGTTCGAGAAGTATTGTAACTTGTAACTGGTGGGTATTTCAGTTTATCGACGTCATTTGTGACGCTTGCGCATCTTTTGAGATCATTACTCTCTGTGTTGTGTGGACAAGAGTCGATCATTAAATATGACGTTCTTTGTTTTCTTTCAATGTAGTTTGATGACGCATTGACAATCGTAACGTTCTTACAGGTCGGTACTGGAGGAGAGAAGAAAACATCCGGGCAACAGTCACCTCTGACGTAACACTCCTGATCGCAAAAACATGGCGGGCAACGCGGGCACAGTGCTGAATCCTTGACCTCCCATGGAAAAAGTGTTTTATTTAGGTAACAAAAATGCCCAGTTCCACACAGTGTCAAAAGAACTTTATTCGGTAATAAGCAATATTTGCCCCCAAAATCAAACTTTGATGGAGATATATTTAATTAAGTTCTTAAACAGAGGAGTACATGCTGACTTCAAAGCACTGAATATTTTCATAAGTAATGAAGCCATATGTACGTAATGACGTCACAAACATGACGTAAATTTCAGTTTTTTATGAATTTTACAGAAAAATGTACATATTTCGTCGATATTTTGAGTAAAAGTCACCGAGCGCATGTGTTTCAGGAACAATATTTTGATATAATGTGTAGAATGATAATATTAATGAAATATGTCAATATTGTTCCTGAACAAACTTGCGCTCTATAAATTTTAAAGCTAAAATTGTTGAAATTTTGTCCATTTTGTCCTCTTTCTGAAAAAGGATATAAAATCGGACTTGTTTGTGACGTCATAAAAACAAAAATTGTGAATACACTGCTTTGACACTGTAATATTTTCTGTTAATATATATTTCTCATACAATTTATTGAATTCAGCACATTTCAGGAAGTTTTCAAAATTTGACTTTTGAGGGGGGCAAATATATGCAATATACCGCATATAGTTCTTTGTTCAAGTAATTTCGGGACTTCTATATCTTGCGTGCTCATGGATGGTCGAAACATTATATACAGAAATAAAATGTAGAAGGTAACCCCTTGCATCATTGGTAGATTGGTTTATGTCGGCAGGTTTTTGTTTTTCGTTTATAACACATCGATTGGTATAAAGATTAAAATGGATTAAAGTTCGTGACAATATAGTGAATTATCTCATTAAGTATTTATGAGAAAACTCTTCCAATCAATAAGTTTATAAATACAATAATGGTATGTCTGGTTTAGTATTTATGCACACATCCCTTCCAATCATCATATAAACAGACTACATTACATTAACAACCAGCTAGTGCTGTATTCTTGTCCTGATAGAACCTTGGTAATGAAGAATATTTTACATGTAATTTTATTTGTATTCTAGCCTCTGATTGGCTAATGTCCAAAGAGGAACGAAATTTATATCTGTATAACTTGGTTTGGTATGGGGACTACCCCACCCCCTGACAACCATCTGAATCATCTCTATCCATGCAATCCTCTCATTTCCAGTCCTTTGGATTCAAAGAAGATTCCAGATTTTATAAACGTACCTTAAACTTTAAACAGCAACACGACCTTACCACATGTATGTAAACAAACAACATGGCTGCCGGGCCTAAGTATTAGATTTAACTCCCCTTCTTTCCATCGCTTCCGTTACTATGGATGTATTATTGACCGGCAAATTTGAACTAATGAAAGCAGCGAAATTTTACACCCACAGATTTTTAATATCAAGATTTTAAAATTAAATTATAAGAAATTACTTTAATACTTAGCCAAATTATTCGTGTATAACCCGGTTTGGGTCAGTTTACGCCTTATTTAATGTTTCGCGAATTGTAGTGCGTAAATTGACCCAAACTAGGTAATATCGAAAAATTTAACTTTAGTTGTAACACGTCATTTGATTGGATAAAAGACGTATTACTCCGCTTAACGCTACTTTTAAAAATATGTTCAATTTGAACTCATTTTGGAGGAAAAGTGTCTTATATTGTATACACTGAAATTAAGTTATAATGAAGCTTATTGGAATCTACGTTTTACGATATAACATACTAGTAATTTGGTGCAGTCACACTGTTACATGTAATAAACCAGTTCGCGGTTTATAAAGCGTAAACTGCCCAAGTTTTGTCACTAGTACATATCATTTAACATATAGTTTACCATAAGATTTATACTTAAAATACTTTAATTTTGGTTGTAAGGTGTCATCTAATTGGATAAAAAATTTGTATTTACTTACAGAAGATGGTTACCTGCTAACTTTTAGATTTGCACTATTAAACTTGTCTGTCGCTATCTGTAACTTCCGCCCCCTGTTGCTCGCCTGTGGGTTCCGATTGTCGTCGTATGGTGCCCAACTTTCATTGAATGTTTCGAATCTTGACCATGACATCCTCCAGTTGATGGGTCAGCAGTGGTGACCAATCCTCTATCGATGGATCCCGACTTCCAGCACAGATCGTCTCGGCGGTGCTACGTCAAGCAGGATTACTTTTCTGCTGCTTCTGTCAGTCTCCTTGATGCCGTATTGCTTGCTCTGCCTGACACACCTAATCATGTGAGCAGCTTTCATACTGATTGCACTGGGAAACATCTGCAGCCGACTTCTATTGGAAACAGCCAGACACCCCATCCTCTATCCCTGCAGTCTACCATGAGGTCTGCATACTTTAGACTCTTCCTCTCAAGTGCCTCCTCACAATTTTCTTCCCATGGCACAGTCAGCTCTGTTGCGACCATCGTCTTCGACTGCTGGGACACTAAAACTGTGTCTGGTCTTAGGTTGGTTTCCAAGATGTTAGGGAAACTAGCATCCTGTCTAGATCGACTCTGAGCTCCTAATCGTGCCCTCTATCCAACACTGATGTCCGCCTTGCTGCTCTTGTTTCAGCCATTGCTTCACTCTGTCTCACAAGCTGTATCCGTCTATGTTTTTGTCTGCTGTTCGTTTCCTTCTCTCCACCTCCAGTGCATCAACCAACTCCCGCAGGGCATCAAGCCACCATCTATATCTTCCCTTGGTCAGCGCAAATTGGCATCCTGATAGAATATGCGCCATTGTCCCTCTCTTTCCACAGCTAAAGATTTCGCTAAGTCCCACTGTTGGAAGTTTACAGGAGATGGGAGTGTGTCATACACTGACCTCAGCCGGAACGAGATACTAAACTGGTCCTTCTTCCACACTGTCGAGGTTAACCCCCGCTCCGGTAAGTCCCACTTCATCCAGCCCCCTATTTTCTAAGTTATGTTGATTTTAATTTCCGTTGATCTAAGTGTGCCGTACTTTAGGCCGAACCGTGGAGCGCCTCTCTGATGCTAATGCTTTTAACCACTGCTGGAAGTGTGACATTTTCACACCCTGTCGCATTAAGCTTGTGTTTCCAATGATTTTTCGTAAGTATGGCATAGTCTCCTCTTGATCAACCTATGTTTTTGCTGACCCCTTTCTTCCTGTCTTTGTCTGGATACCTGCTTCTGCGATCCTGTTATTTGCTGAGTCACGTAACGTCATTACCAAGCGGCATTTTGTTATCTTGAATTCTTCAATCTGTTGCGGGTTCTTTCCCTAGTATTCTCCAAATAATCAAGAAACTCAAACAAGAGGCCCATGGGCCACATCGCTCACTTGAGAAGCTTTGGTCATTCTGTTCTTTTCCAGATTTCCCCCTTGTAATACATATTGTGACCCCACCCTACCCCACTGATCATAATTTAAACAATTTGAAATCTACACTACCCCAGAATGCTTCCACATAAGTTTCAGCTTAGATTTTCAGATTTTTTTTCCAGATATATTTCTATGTAAAACATTGATTCCACATTGTGGCCCCGCCCTACCCCCGAGGGTCATGATTTGAACAATTAAGAATCTATTCTACCTTAGAATGCTTCCAAATAAGTTTCAGCTTTTCTGGCCCAGTGGTTCTTGAGAAGAAGATTTTAAAATATTTTTCCTTTATATTTCTATGTAAAACTTTGATTCCACATTGTGGCCCCGCCCTGCCCCCGGGGGTCATGATTTGAACAATTTAGAATCTACACTACCCTAGGATGCCTCCAAATAAGTTTAAGCTTTTCTGACCCAGTGGTTCTTGAGAAGAAGATTTTAAAAGATTTTTCCCATATATTTCTATGTAAAATTTTGATTCCACAATGTGGCCCCGCCCTACCCCCGAGGGTCTTGGTTTGAATAATTTAGAATCTACAATACCCAAGGATGCTTCCACATAAGTTTCAGCTTTTCTGGCCCAGTGGTTCTTGAGAAGAAAATTTTAAAAGATTTTTCCTGTATATTTCTATGTAAAACATTGATTCCCCATCGTGGCCCCGCCCTACCCCCAGGAGGTCATCTTTGAACAATTTAGAATCTACACTACCCCAGGATGCTTCCAAATAAGTTTCAGCCTTACTGACCTAGTGATTCTTGAGAAGAAAATTTTCAAGGATTTTTCCTATATATTTCTATGTAAAACTTTGATTCCACAATGTGGCCCCGCCCTACCCCCGGGGGCCATGATTTGAACAATTTAGAATCTACACTACGCTAAGATGCTTCCACATAAGTTTCAGCTTTTCTGGCCCAGTGATTCTTGAGAAGATTTTCAAAGATTTTTCCTTTATATTTCTATGTAAAAATTTGAATCCGCATTGTGACCCCGCCCTACCCCCGGGGGTCATGATTTGAACAATTTAGAATCTACACTATCCCAGGATGCTTCCACATAAGTTTCAGCTATACTGGCCCAGTGGTTTCTGAGAAGAAGATTTTTTAATGCCCCAACCCTAAATTTCCCCTCACCCAAGGATGCTTTGTACCAAGTTTGGTCAAAATTGGCCCAGTGGTTCTTGAGAAGAAGTCGAAAATGTTAAAAGTTTACAGACGGACAGACGGACAGACAGACGGACGACGGACAAAATGTGATTTGAAAAGCTCACTTGAGCCTTCGGCTCAGGTGAGCTAAAAACGTTTTTCACATTTATATAGTTAATATAATATTTATAAAAACAATACAAACGAATGAACATTCAAACGGATAAACTAAAATTAAAATACGTTGAATTAACAAAGTTATCCCAGGACCGTTTAATTAACAAAACAGAGAAGAAACAGAGAAGAAAATGTAAATAAAACATGTTACTCACCTCAGAAGTCTGTGTCTGTAATTACGCTTAAAAATATACTCAGTACTTAACAAAACTTAACAGCATAAAATTGGACAATTGGACAGAGCTCGTGCTGCTACATCTCGATAAGCCGGTTTTAAGAAGCATGGAAGCCTAAACTCAGGTGAATAAATACAGGAAGTGGAGAGGTACCAAAAAGGGTGTTCGAATAAGAGGTCCAGAATAGGATAACTGAAAGAAACTATGGAACAAAAAGAAACAATAATTACAGTAAATTTAAAATACAAATAGACCAAATAACACCGTAAATGTGACACTACTACATAGGAAACTGGTATGCTTAACTGGGTTGAGTTGGTGTAAAGTCAAATCGATGAAAATGATGTTAGAACTCCTAGCCACCTCCTCAGATACCCACTAATTTTCCTTTCCATGGCTTCGATTGTAGTATTGGCAATTTCGTAAATGAGGAGCAGCCACATAAGTCTTGGTAAGACCCTATGCTCGTAGACCCATGCCTTATATTTTCCAGGTACTTTGCTTCCATCGACCCTTTTTAACCAAGCAAGGAGCTTCTTCTTTGTGCATGTCCTCGATGCTATCCTTGTCTGTGAGAGATTCATTGAACCACTTCCCAAACCACCTAAGGTAGTCCAATCCTCAGGTTTATAAATTAGCAGTTAAGTAATCAAAAATGCTCATATAGGTATCTCTGAATCCACAGTTATGTTAATTTATCCACAGTATTTATTTAAAGTTAAAGATTAAAGTTAATCATATTATATTGGGAAAACATTTTCAAATCTCCAATATTTTTTTCATAAAAAGCTAATTGGAATATCAGCAATGCATTTTCTAATTGCAAATTGATCAACAAATATATTTTAGTTTGAAAAACGATAGGTATCCAGGCATTCAGAAATATTGTCATGATTTTTCTACTTATTTGGTATTTTTTATCTTCTATTTCCATCATGTATGCTATATTACATGTGTAAAAGGCTTTTGCTATCATTGCAAGACACCACAAATCACTTCTAAGTCATATCATGCTAATAGCACTGTTATCTAAAGGCTGGATTCAAGAAAATCTTATTTCTCTAAAACTGTATAATTTTTTTTATTCCTTTTATAGAGTACAAAAGTCAACTTTTATAAGACCTTTTCTAAGACTTCCAAAACCCTTGAATCTTATAAAGATGAATAAAATGAAAATTGTTGCATGAAAAAATTTCATTTTCAAGCTTCATTTTGATGCATTTCAAATTAAATATTAATTTTTGGAGTTATCCTTCCTGGCTGATGATCGGATTTCCTACTATTGATTGGATCTTCTTTCCTTAAATTTTTATCTTGACTTCCCTGTTGGTTCTCCCCTTCCTCAAAACGAGATATATCCCTCACTGCTCAATGGCCCTGCGTGCCGAGTAAAGGTCAAAATTTGAAGCCCTTCACCGGCATATGGTGACGTCTCCATATGAGTGAAAAATTCTCAAGAGGGACGTTTAACAACATACAATTAATCAATCAATCAAAACGAGATAACTGGATTTCTTTGGCTTGATCTTCATGCATGTCCAGAAAACGCTATATTTTAATGCTGATAGGACCAATCTCGCCTGTATTTGGGTCGTATTGTTACAGTGAGATCATCCTCTGATTGGTGGCTGATAAATCCCCGAGTCCATCCTTGGCCCTCTTGTTCCTTTCTCTGAAGTCTTGCTCACCATCCCCATACCCATACCAACAGGAAAGGAGAGAATGTACATCCTGTGACTATCGCCCCGTGGGGATCCGGGTTAGAATAGGTCCTCAGTACCCCCTTGCTTGTCGTAAAAGGCGCCTAAACGGGGTGGTCCTTCGGATGAGACCGTATAAACCGAGGCCCCGTGTCACAGCAGGTGTGGCACGATAAAGTTCCCTCCCTGCTCAAAGGCCGTAAGTGCCGAGAATAGGCCTAAATTTGCAACCCTTCACCGGCAATGGTGACGTCTCCATATCAGTGAAATATTCTGGAGAGGGACGTTAAACCGTATACAATCAATCAATCCTTTCTCTACTCTTTGCCAGGATGTGGTGTAGTCATCGACAGATCAATCAATCCTGTGACTATCCCTTTCTCTACTCTTTGCCAGGATGTGGTGTAGTCATCGACAGTGAACCGGTTAATTCTTCGCTCCCGCCTATTTAGGGTCTGCTCTTTTCTCCCATTTCTTGCCTTTCGTTCCACCGTCCCAAACCGCTTTTTCTCAATATTATGCACCATGTTAGTAAGCACCTTCATCTTCCTCTCTACATTCCCCTGTTGACTCAAGGATCATGCTGACATCTTCATCGAAGCCACTCCATGCCACTTCATCATCTCCTCTCGGCCATGATATCTTTGGCCTCTTTTCATTGCAGTGTCTTTTTGTCTACTGGTCCTGGCTTTTCGAAGACGGAGTTCCTCCATCAGGTCGCCGCTGCTGTCCTGGAACGACTCAGACATGGAGAGGTTTCCTGGCTCTGATGGTTGTGTCCTGACCAGAATCCTCCTGTGTCTCAACAGTTAGTTCTGTGTCTGGGTTGTCACACTACCACATCGACTCCTTGCTTGGTGTATCTTCAGTCCTAGAATGTTTTGCTGAATTTACCACATGCACATCTGCTTTCAGCCTTTCCTCCATCTAATGTTAATTGCACCATCCTTCTCACAGCCTGTAGGTTGTTCCTTGTCGTAACCGTTTGATCTGCCTGTTTGAGCCCCTCATCCTCCCCCTCTTGGGAGGCTCTGGAGGTGTTGATCATTTTGTTCCGTCATAGCTAAATTTCAGTGTCCCCTTTACAAAGGGAAGCTGTCCCTTAGTACCTGTATTCAGACTATTCCTGGCAGTCACCTGCCTCTCCAGTGTCACCAGTCTTTCCTAGTCTCCATCCAGTCTTTCCTGGATGTCTTGGTCTGCTAACTGTCAGCTTGGCACTCTTTAACATGCCGGTCACTATCTGTAACTTCCGCACCTTGTACTTGCCTGTCGGCTCCGATCGTCGTCAGATGGTGTCTAACCATTACCGGATGTTTTGATCCTTAACCATGACATCCTCCAGTTGATGGGTCAAAAGTGGTGGCAAATACACTACTTGATGGATCCCGACTTCACACGGATCGTCTCGGTGGTGCCATATCTAGCAGGATGACTTTCCTGCTGTTTCTTCCAGTCTCCTTGCTGCTGTCTTGCTTGCTCTTCCTGATACACCTAATCTTATGAGCAGCTTCCACACCGATTGCACTGGAAAACCTCTGAAGCCGACCTCTATTGGAAACAGCCAGACACTCCAGCCTCTATCCCTGCAGTCTACATTGAGGTCTGCATACTTCAGGCTCTTCCTTTCATATGTCTTCTCACAATTTTTTTCTCATGGCACAGTCAGGTATATTGTGATCAAAGTCTTCGACTGTTGGGACACTAAAACTGTGTCTGGTCTGAGGTTGGTTTCCACAATGTTAGGGAAAACTATTTTATTGTCTAGATCGACTCTGGGCTCCCAGTTGTGTCCTTTATTAATCTATATTGTATAACCTAGATTGCCTACATCACAATGGCTTACATCAAAAACGTATAAATCTCCTTGATTTATGTTTAAAATATGAACAATTTGAAGGTGTTTCTAAGGGAGAGATCGTCCTGTTTTCTACATATAATGATTGAAAATAAAATAAAGAATGAATCAAATAGCAGCCTGTTATACTGGTATAATCTGGGTGAACAGTTTACGTTTTTGTAAACTGCCTCGCAGTTTATATAGGGTAAAGTGTCCCAACCCAGGTTATACAGTATAACTTGTGTTGCTATTTCATTCATTTCTTAAGTAATTCACACAGACTTGTCATGTAGACATATTTCATTAAGTGCGAGAACTCATTCCTAAAATATTTTTAAGTTTAAGATTGCATTCTTTTTTATGGTTTTAGCCCAACCGCTGATGCCCTTGGGAAGGTGTCTGCAGAGGCTATAAATTTTATATTAACTATTTGCTTCCTTTGGTGCTATATGCCAAAACCTAATGAAATTTATTAAGTGGTTATAGAGAAGAAACTGAAAATGTCCAATAGTTTACAAGTGATGGACAACAATGGATGAAAATTGATAGCAATATGTCTACCGAATGACTCAGGTGACCCTAAAAATGGACCTAAAATAAATATACCCCTCACACTTCATAGAATTAAAAAGTTTAAATTTAAGGCATAAATTTATTCTTTTTCTCAATAGAAATACATAAAATATAATATATATCTTAATGAAATTACAGAGAAAGGTCAAAAATTGTCAGATGCTGCTAGCTCATTCTGAAATGTTATGATGTTGTAATTTATTATTTTTAATCAAAATGGACAAAAATTCAATTAATTCAACAAACCGTCAAGCTTGATGGAACCAAGAGAAAACTTTTCCAGATATAAGAGAATCTGAGGTACAGAGGATAATAAAAATACAAAAAGAAATGATTCTGGGACTTCCATCTTGCTTATACATATCAATGAAATTTGAGATTTCAATATCTGTGATACTCTAACAAAGCTCAATATAAATACATTCACTTCATATGGTAAGTAAATCACTAATGCATGTATATATGCTCGTAAACATGGATTCAGAAAGGACTTAACCTTGCCATAAACAGCCTAACATAAAAACAATACAAATATTATTTTCACACACAAAAAAAAAATATCTAAAAGTGACATTTATCACATCTATTTATTATTTTGATTTTCAAAATAAAGCTGATTGAAAATTGCACATCTGAGGACTTCATAGTAAATAAAATACTGAGAGAAAAAAGGGAATAATTGTAAACAAAGATAATAAATCACTTGTCTATCACACAAAGTTCGATCAGGACATTTTTGATTTAGTTCATTTTCCTAGACCACACAGTACAGTGTGCTACGGTCCACTGATTTTTCCGGGCAGTTTCACGGATGAAGAAAGGCATGTCACATGACTCCACCAAATTAAAATTTGGTCCCAGTTCTTTTTTGAGGGTAGAGAATCCTGTCACTACCTGCCCATTCTTTTTGTACCCTCCCATCCAATTTTCCTGCAAAATATTGATTGTTTTATTAATTTAATGCACACTTATCAAATACGACTAGAAAAGAAATCTTTAATATACTATCTACTATTCAAGCAATTCAGTACATATCAATTGCTTTAAGGAAATCAATGTAAAATGACCATTTTTTTTATACCTTTTTCATAAATAGTCTAATATTTTAAATCATGATAACATTTTGAATGTGTCATCAGATAAAAATACTCCACTGAAGGAATTTGCCATAATTTTGTTAATTTAATTAATTGCATTTTTAACTTTACATTGAAGTCCTGATTTCATATTTGACCTGGGTTTAAAAGCTCAATGCCTTTATGCTCATTTACTAGATATTGTTGTTTTTATAAAAATACATTTGGAGAAGTTAATTGAAATAAGGATTTTTTAAAAGACAAAGCTTTGAATTCGACACATCACTTACTTTATCTGTGAATTCTTCAAGCCACGTGTAAGGGGAGGTAATGACAAGTATTCCCCCTGGTGCCACCAGTTCTGTTAGACGTCGCAAGAAGTCAAAGGGCGAGTGTAAACGACAAATCAGATTGGCAGCCAAAACACACCCAAATGACCCAAGGTCGTGTCGAAGGTCACAAGCATCTCCTTGCTCAAAGGTACATCTTTCTTTTTCCTTCCAAAAAGTGAAAAGGAATTTTTGGTAAATTTTTAGGTTAAATAACTAACAGTTTTATAAAAGTTTGAGGTACAAAACCATAATTTTATTAGTGATGATCACAAAAATTTGTAGGGACTTACCATTTTCTAATAATCTAATTGTTTTAAGATAAATATTACATTTAAAGAAATGAGTCTGTTTTCTGCTGCACCATGTTTTCATGTACAACAACAGCATAAAATGAGACACTATAAATGTAAGTACCCCATACTGAGGTCAATCTTAATATGTAAATGTATTTTGAAATGAATTATCTGTGAAACATGCAGTCTTAATCTCATTCAATGTAAAATATCTCCATCTTATATTTGACAAGGAAGTAGAATTAAGTTGCATACTTGCATTAACAGAACATCGAAAGTAAATGATATGACAATATATTCTTACAATGTCCTGTGGCACTCTGGCTACAAGAGGAGTGACTAGATCCCCTTCATCTTGTATAAAGTACACTTTCTCTCCCAGGTCCCTCATGTGCTCACAAGCATCTACAAACGACTGACTGTAGTCAATCCCTATCACCTCTTGGAATTCATGTGCCAGTTCAAATGATGATCTGCCAACAGCACATCCAATGTCAAGAGCTCGCCTCAGAGTCTTACTCTGCAATATACGCATGATATAAAGTCAAAGGATTTCATTTGATGAGTTTCAAAAAACTTCTTTTGAAACACACATAATAAATTCATGATGTTCGTTTCTAAACTTAAAGAAAGTAACATATTTCATCTATAATGAATTAAACATGTTTATCCCTGTTATAAAAGTTTTTAATTCAATGCACTTGCCCGTGTCGTTGAAAAAAAAGAATAATACAAAACGCAAATAACGGTCAAGCTCTAACATGTCAACGCAAAAAAATATTAATTACATTGTGAATTGATATTAAAGAAAATTATTCAGTCTTATCTGCATACCTTGCCAAATCCTTTACAATGTTTTAAACACATGTCGGCGCATCTTTTAGGAAAGTCAAGGGCTCCTTTTGGTCCAAAGTCATATTTCAGAACTTCTTCCTTGGCTCCGTAGTGGAAAACGAGGTATTCATTCAGTAATTTCTGTGATTCATAAACAGAACTTTTGAGTCTTCTTCTTCTTTCACTTAACCATTTATACGTCGTGAAAGCTGCAACACCTGTGGTGCATGCTAAAGCACCAATTGCAATATATTTGTGGTCAATTCCCGACACAAATGGCATGCTTGCTGCTTTCGCTTTCAGGAATGATATAAGGTAGAAGCCAAAGGTTTTCCGAATGATCTCCGGTTACTACTGAATTCGATCCCCATGCTATTGCGATCATCAAGTATTAACGATTACAACGTAAATTTATTCTCCCAAAAGTACTACAACTATAAATTTACTTAACAGTAGTATATTAACTGTGATGGATCAAAGCATAAACTGATAATATAAATGGAGAGGGTCGTTAAGGGGGCGAATAACGCTGTTTGTTTGTTTGTTTGTATGTTGTTTAGCGTCCTTCTCGAGGATTTTAGATGAATACGGAGAATCAGTTGGAGAGCTGCAAATTTTGTTCTATACTCGAAAATACTGAAATTGGATAAAACAACCTCTACTGGCAGAAAATAAATAATCTGATCTTGACTGTGACCCATTCGAACACCCACTCAATCCCCACTTTGTAGTGTAACAGGAAAGGAGAAAATGTATGGCTGGACCGGGAATCGAACCCGGGACCCCTGTTTCACTAGTCAGGTGCTTTTCCGATTGAGCTACCCAGGCTGATATCCACGACCCAAACCATTACACCCCTCCCTCCTTAAATTGTCTTCGCCCTCGTAGACACAACCCAAGTTCTTATTAGCCCCTGGCAGGACTTTCACCTGCAAGTCCAGGGGTGAACGGCACCAAATGTATGATGTTCACGAGAAAGAGGGCTGTTTGACTCTTGACATTAGCTTACTTCTAGCACCTTGACTTGAACTTAACCTATCAACTCTAGGGGTTGATGTAGCTCTTCCTACTCTATCAGAACCTGAATTTAGCGAAGTCATGGTTTCTATTCAGAAATCCTGGTCACTGCACCAAATCTGTAACAGGATAGGAGAAAATTATGGCTGGACCGGGAATCGAGCCCGGGACCCCTGTATCACTAGTTAGGTGCTCTTCCGATTGAGCTATCCAGGCCGATATCCACGGCCCAAACCATTAAAGTAGTTTGAACGTTTTATTTATTTTTTAATTAGGCTTTTTT
>PRKT01000030.1:2294755-2318494 GCA_003671525.1 Saccostrea glomerata
GGGGGGGGGGGGGGTTACATAGTCTGAAAATAAATTAATGCTTTGAAATCTGCTCTTTAGTATTAATCAACCATTTTATGATAAAATTTGCAAAATTTTGAAATATGTGGCCCCAGGGACAGTGGTTCCTTTGGGGTGAGGTGCACAACTGGTTATAAAGTGGAATTGCATTTTCTCTTTGTTACTCTTATCTACCTCTGGGTATTAGTAAATAGAGTAAGCATGCTAGGTTTATAATTATGATAAGCAATGGTGCCTCTTTCAAAATTGTGAATTGTGAATTTCATGGCCAATTTTAATTGTTTGAAAGTTGTTACACGATACTCAGGTGACCTATAAGGCCCGTGGGCCTCTTGTTTAATTTACTGAATATTTGATGATTATAACCTATTTATTTAATGAAATGATTTGCCCTAACATCAATATCAACCATGCAAACGTTTCTCTCTTGGTGCAATGACTTGTTTTTTTTACTTTAGCTGTACATTTTGTTTGTCAATTTTCATCTTAAATATTGAAAGGAAAATAAACATTTTCTCTTATGCTATTATATACGCAATGAAGCTGGGAGTGCATCATTTAAAATTTGTTCCAGCTAAATAGTGTGTGCAAAGAAAGGTGCCAGTTTCTTTAATAAATCATGAACCCCCATCTTATCCTTTGACAATCTTTTGAAAAAATTACATTTTCATGATCAGTAATTGGTCTGTAAACCCCTAGATCTCGCATCCTCAAGCCACTATGAACCCCTCCCGTTCAGTAAAAAAAATTCTTTCCAAAAAATGGAAGTACATAATGCTCAAATGGTGACAGGTTTTGTGCAGCATATGTTACTACACAAAAATTCAAAGGGTGAGATTAATAATTAAACGTATACTAGCATTGTAAATTAAAGCCTTCCGTTGCAGTTTTTTTTACCAGCGATAGAGTTTCTTAGACCTACGTGGGTAGTTTTTGGTTTCACAGACTAACAAATTAAAGATACAACTGGAGAGAAAAGTAGAATGATGACAACTTTTAATTGTACATTAATTTTAAGTTATTGCGGTTCATGTACTCATGAATATCGTTTTTGAAAGTGGGGGAGGGAGGGGCATCCAGGAAAAAACTTCCTTGAAAAAAAACTGCACATACAATGTAGCCTAATTTTTTTTTTATCAGTACCTTATCTTAGTCTTGAGAATAATGTACAGAATACTGATTTTAGGAGATTTTATTTGTAATTACAAAATCCGTATATCAACTTGATCATAAATTGATGACTGAAGTTTGTGCATTATTTGTAGGAACGAATTATTTTTGCAATAAATGCAATTATGGTATAATAGAAGATGAGATCCATTTGTACTGAATGTGAAAATTTTTTTAACGACTTTTTTTAATAGAGGAAAAAAGTTCATGCGTATACCTAGCACTTGATAGTGAACAAAATTTTAATATTTATTATGTCTAAAATAAATGTTTATTTTCAACGCAACTGGAAAAATATTTTGAACAAAATTTGTAAGTGGGCCCTATTTCTGTTTTTTTAATCTTGAGATCTCTCACAATCAACATCCTGTTTCATCACATTTTTGTAACACTTGTATCCCTGGAGGGCTCTTGGTTGATAAAGGATCTTAAAATATTCCGCCTCGAAAATGAGTTATGCGGAGATTGTTCATTGTCAATGACAGATTTTTTACTAATTATCAGCAAATTACCCATTCCTGGAAGTTGAGTTTTTCCCCCTTTTACTCTATAAATAGAATTGTTTCCTGACGTCATCAGTGGTCCCAGAAGACGAGGGTTTGCTGACGGAGAAAGATGAAAATCCACGTCTAGCGCTCCTTCTGTGTGTAAACAATAATCAATTTCTATAAATTGTCGTCTAATTAACCTTGTAACACAGTTAAGGAAAATCTCTGACAGAAATAAACCGGGGAACACTATTGCGAACGTGGTGGGCGATTCTACTAGTTAGTGGAATTATAACGGATCATAGCAGTGACATAGCATCGTTTTCTAAGGGGGGGGGGGGGGGGGGGGCATATGACAAAAAACGACAAAAATGCTTATTTTTTTCAGCATTTTCCAAGTGCTGTACAACTGAAACATCGTAATTTACAACCTTAATTTTGTATGCACAAATCATATGAATATATTTCAGAAACATTTATTCATATCCAAGACTATTTCAGCCCGATTTAGTGAAAAATATCGTCTACCCCCCTAATGTCAAGAGCTGGAATTAAGGATATTTACTGTTTAGCACTGGTATTTTGAATAATTGATCAATTATTATTGAACTGATCTTTGTACTAAACAAAGATTTTATGGCCAAATTGTCATCAATATTAAATTAAATAGTTTTAAAATGTAGGCGGGAATCAATAGTTAGCGTGCGTAGTTCTTTATGACCACCACGAAATGTAAAATTTCATATGCATTGCTACTAAACATTTCCCAACCACGAATTCAAATCCCCACATAGTACAAACCAATATTTTTTCCTCAAATCTCGAAAATGTGACCCCACGAAAATATGTGATTTTACAGTAACTTGGAATTGATAAATGCTCTCTTTCTGCTGCTAGATCTTCCATTTTTTTTTTTTTGTCTTTCTCTTTTTCCCCCCCTTTTTTTTTGTTTTGGTGGTAGTAGTTCTATTGGCCAGAGACCAGAAGAGCTTATGCAATAATAAGATATCGGTCGTGCGTCCGTCTGTAACATTTTTTTTTTCTTCAAAATGTTACTTCTCTTAAAGTTTTGGTCTAATTTTTATGGGTTTTGATTACGATAAATGCTGTAACCATGGTTAATAAAAACATAACGTTCTGTGAAATCCATTGAAAACGTTACTCCTCCTACATTTTTGGTTTGGTTTCAATATGGCAAACAAGACTTGAGTAGACTAAACTAAGAAACATGTACATCCATGTAAATCTTTTTTTTATCTGTTTCTGTATGGTTTCGATGAACGGCGTTCTCATCGATATTATAATTAAATCAAAAGGTCAGGGAAAAGAATCTTTTAAAAGGCTACTCTGCATTTAGTTTTAGTCTGATTTCAATAAATTTTGCCACAAAGAGAAACAGTCTCATCAGAGAATTCTGTTTTTTTTCTCTCTCTCTCTCTCTCTTTTTGACGAGGTACTATGAGTGAGCTAAAAAAAATTGTACCCCTGCTGCATTTATTCAATTGTCCAAATAGATTGTTCCAAAATTTAATGCATTTTTAGCTCACCTGAGCCGAAGGCTCAAGTGAGCTTTTCTGATCACATTGTGTCCGTCGTCCGTCCGTCTGTCCGTCCGTAAACTTTTCACATTTTCGACTTCTTCTCAAGAACCACTGGGCCAATTTTAACCAAACTTGGTACAAAGCATCCTTGGGTGAAGGGAAATTTAAATTGTTAAAATGAAGGGCCAAGTCCCTTCACAAGGGGAGATAATCAAGAAAAGACAAAAAAGGGTGGGCTCATTAAAAAATCTTCTTCTCAAGAACCACTGGGCCAGGAAAGCTGAAACTTTTGTGGAAACATCCTTGGGTAGTGTAGATATTAAATTGTTAAAATCATGACCGCCGGGGAAGGGCGGGGCCACAATAGGGAATCCAAGTTTTACATAGAAATATATAGAACAAATCTTTAAAAATATTCTTCTCAAGAACCACTGGGCCAGGAAAGCTGAAACTTATGTGGAAGCATCCTTGAGTAGTGTAGATATTAAATTCTTAAAATCATGACCCCCAGGGGTAGGGCGGGGCCACAATAGGGAATCCAAGTTTTACATAGAAATATATAGAACAAATCTTTAAAAATCTTCTTCTCAAGAACCACTGGGCCAGGAAAGCTGAAACTTATGTGGAAGCATCCTTGGGTAGTGTAGATATTAAATTGTTAAAATCATGACCCCCGGGGGTAGGGCGGGGCCACAATAGGGAATCCAAGTTTTACATAGAAATATATAGAACAAATCTTTAAAAATCTTCTTCTCAAGAACCACTGGGCCAGGAAAGCTGAAACTTATGTGGAAGCATCCTTGGGTAGTGTAGATATTAAATTGTTAAAATCATGACCCCCGGGGGTAGGGCGGGGCCACAATAGGGAATCCAAGTTTTACATAGAAATATATAGAACAAATCTTTAAAAATCTTCTTCTCAAGAACCACTGGGCCAGGAAAGCTGAAACTTATGTGGAAGCATCCTTGGGTAGTGTAGATATTAAATTGTTAAAATCATGACCCCCGGGGGTAGGGCGGGGCCACAATAGGGAATCCAAGTTTTACATAGAAATATATAGAACAAATCTTTAAAAATCTTCTTCTCAAGAACCACTGGGCCAGGAAAGCTGAAACTTATGTGGAAGCATCCTTGGGTAGTGTAGATATTAAATTGTTAAAATCATGACCCCCGGGGGTAGGGCGGGGCCACAATAGGGAATCCAAGTTTTACATAGAAATATATAGAACAAATCTTTAAAAATCTTCTTCTCAAGAACCACTGGGCCAGGAAAGCTGAAACTTATGTGGAAGCATCCTTGGGTAGTGTAGATATTAAATTGTTAAAATCATGACCCCCGGGGGTAGGGCGGGGCCACAATAGGGAATCCAAGTTTTACATAGAAATATATAGAACAAATCTTTAAAAATATTCTTCTCAAGAACCACTGGGCCAGGAAAGCTGACACTTATGTGGAAGCATCCTTGGGTAGTGTAGATATTAAATTGTTAAAATCATGACCCCCGGGGGAAGGGCGGGGCCACAATAGGGAATCCAAGTTTTACATAGAAATATGTAGAACAAATCTTTTAAAATCTTCTTCTCAAGAACCACTGGGCCAGGAAAGCTGAAACTTATGTGGAAGCATCCTTGAGTAGTGTAGATTCTACAGTTTTAAAATAAAAAAGGGAAGGGGGTTGTTGGGCATGATAGGTATAGCAAGGGGGGGAATCTGGTAAAGATCTGCATCACCCAAGTTACTCAGGTGAGCGATGTGGCCCATGGGCCTCTTGTTTGTGGACCAGAACTTGTCCCACAGAGAGCAGAAATGTGAATAATCCTGTAAATTATCCATTATACTCGTATGGTATGAGTGCTGATGATTCTCCATTAACAAAGTTATAGCCTGGACAAAAATACACATTCAAATAGACAGGAGACTAAGATTATTTTTAATACCACCATCCCTTTCCCTAAACCTCAATTTGTAAGGTCTATAGTTGTTTTTGTTTATTTTTTCCAAACATATAAATGATCAACTTCTTACATGTATGTTATTGTTTGCAACTTTTAATTTGAAGTTACTTTGAGTTATCCTTCTTTCGAAATAATTCTTTAAAAATTTCTACTGATCATCAGAGGTTCTTGCAGAGGTAATCCTCAATTGCTCTGAATGCACAAATCATAAAACTAACAAAGATTAATAATTGAAACTGTTTTTATTAAAATACATATTAAACTACAATATGAAATTGAGAGGTTGCAGACGTGACATTTATGCCACTTCCAACACCCTTTGACCTATATAACAATACAAAGTAAGGTTTTCTGACAACCTTATTAACAAACAACATAGTATATATAATAATAATAATATAATCTGCACCAATGTTGAGAAAGGGGGGGATAACGGCCAGCACACAGAAAACTTGGGAGAATTGCTGTTCAAATCAAAAAAGGTCATGACCTCCATGTCTAATTGAGGGCAAAACATGTCTCTGAGAGAAATTTTACTATTCATTTTGCTCTTGCATTTATGCGATATATATATAAGGATAACATTTACACCAGCACAGGTGAATATGATTACAATGAAAATTTATGTGTTGCAAGCAAAAAAAAAATTTTTAATGCAGAGAATTGATATCTCTTGCATTGACCACATTTACAATATAATTTTATCATTCTCATTTTGTTGTTAACATTTCACAATTTCCAAAAAAAAATTTAATCTACAATGCTATTCTTCCAGTGGCTTTCTCATGCAAACCAATACCATTTTATCTTACAGAACCCCTCTATTTTTGCCCTATCTAAATGCATATAACAGAACAAAAAAGCAAAACAAAACATGGTGAACATTTTGTACAGACAGATATAGCTTATACAGAATATCTAAATGGCAGAAATGTGCTTGGACCAAGGTTAACAAATAAGAGTTACAATGATTCAAGGCAAGGCATTAAAATACATAGCTTTTCTCTGATAAATTATTTTATGACATTGTGCAATATGGATTATTTTGATAATTAAAACAGATTTTAATTGTATAAAGTTTGTGCACAGTTATAAATTTCCAGTAAAATATTAAAATCTAAATGGAATTTACATGTTTTTAAAGCAAAACTACATATAATGTGATTTAATTTCCAAAATAGTGAAGTATTAAAAGATTGTTTTGCCCCCTTCACACCAAATGACTAAAATGGCCTGAGTGAAACCTTTATTTAACCTCCAGGAAACAAAATATTTTTTTAATCATTCTAGAATTATCTTATCCTTTAAACAGCTTTTTTTGCACTTGATCATTATAATACTAATGTAAACAATTGAAAAATTTCCCTTCCTACCAACCCATTTTATTTATCTTTTGTCAGAAAAGGGCAAGCAAACATTCTTCTAAATATATATAGCCTTGGTTTCATACGCCTATTAAAAATTCTTTCAATAAAAATCATGAAATGCTTTCAAAACTTAAACTAGCACTTTTGTAAAAACATAAAAATATACATATAAAATCAGTTGAATTCAGCACTATCAGTAAAATTTGAAAATACTAAAACTAGCATCATATTTTCCACATTTATTTCATATTGCTTGATGTAAATGTGAGGAAGAGAATTCTTTTTTCCACTTCATTCAGTTGTTCTTAAAAATCATATGGGGAACAGGGTAACCATTTTTTAAATTAACAAGAAAATTTAAAAATTGCAACAATAAATTTGATCCTATTATCTGTTGATTCGAGAATCAATAAAAAAATTTTACATACTCACTAAATGAACGACATTTTTAAGTAATTTTAAACTTTTTTATGATAGCTACTACTACTTAGTACTTTTTTTTCTTCAATTAATAAAATGTAGCCAGGTGAACACATACATGTGTACTATGTACAAAAAGGTTATTATACATAAAACAGGTATGGCTTAAACAGGAGAAGACAACTCTACACAAGAATCACAAACTCTCTAAAGGATGACGTAAAAATTCGACAAGTACATGTATTGTGTGTGTAAAGGTAATTGTTCCATCTCTCCAAAATGTCCCCCGTTTGACATTTGAATTTCTTTTTCACTTGCAGCTTTAAGCTGCTACATAAAGCACTGTTGATAAATAACAATTTGTTCTCCCCTTTAGACATAATGTACAATCTAAGAAAAAAAAAAAGTTTAGAGCTGGACTTTTATTTCCAGCTTTTTTTTTTTTTTGAAAAAAAGACAACTAGTTAACATAAAATCCACTTGCTGAAGTTCTAATTAAAAAAAAATGGATGCACAAAATATATATACATGTAATGTTTAGGTTGATACGATGAAAATGATAAAATGCAAACATTAACAATATGGTGTCTCACTCGTGTTATGATCGAAACAAGAACTCGCAATAGTTTAACATAATACTTCTTTGTTCAAAGAGCAACATACTTATACACCTATGTATATATATCTTCATAAGCAGTATGTGAGCTGGTATATAATGTAAATCATTATCAACAGACCGGTTAGCTGCTCAAACATCTTATACCTGACAATGACAGACGTGTAGAAACCATTCTGAATCTTAGTAACAAGAGAGAGGAAAAATGTGTCCAAAAAATGAGATAAACATTCATAACTGATACAGTAACACAATGACAACAATTGGAGCTCATTAATTACATAATAAATTCATTTTGTAGCATCCATATACAAACCTCATAAGGTTTTTCTTATTTATCGTTTCTTAAGTCTGTGCATAATTTTCAATTTAATTTTCTCCTCCTCTCTCTACATAAATATCATTTAAAATTGCATCTGCCAAAAGTTAGGTATATCACTATAGTTACAGGATCACCATGGTGACTGAGACAAAACATATATATACTTTTTCAATCTCCTTCATTTGAAGATTTCTTTTCCAAGAAGTCCTGTGCATCTAACATTTCTTTCAACAAATCACAAAAAGTCACAATTCCCTCGGACTTGAGTCTCTGAAAGTATGCGATCCCCCGCTCCCCTGCCTGCCGTATATGTGTCAATAATAAGAGAACAGCGGGTACATGTCGTACATTGTCCGGGTGATATTTCTGTGCAGTGTCCACTATGGCATCAAGCAGAGCCTGTTGCATATTGTAAATCTGGTTACAGCTGGCCAGTCGGCGTACCTCTACAATGTATGACATTATCACAGTCAGTCATCTCCATATCAGACTCATACTTTATATACTTGCACCTTCGAAGCCTTATAGCCAAGAAACAATATACATGCATTTTTTATACAAAGCTTTAGAAGAAAATTGGAATTGATGTCAACAGAGTGAAAATACTAAACATAACTTGCTAATCTCTCTTCAAAACACTACTGCCATCAAGGAAAACCTTACAAATTCTAAGACAATATTAATATGAAACCTATACTTTGCAAGCTGGTGGGTATACAAGGTATTTACAAGTCTTTAAAGCTTGTTTACTAATTACACATCTTTGGCAAATTGACAGCAATTTACATGAGCATTAATGAGCTGAAAAATCAAATACAGCCATTGATTTTCATTTTTCAGTGACAGCTAGTATATTGATTGATACTGGGGCTGAGAAGAATAAAATTTGTAACTTTTATAAACATATCTGCTGCACAAGATCGAGTCAACAAACTTGCTTGTTATTTTATCTTTGATAATAAACAAGCTGTTACATGACCTCGCTCAGTATATCTGGATTAGCATACATGTAGTACAATTCTCTGAATTTCCTCATATCTGTTTCTAACTTTTTCCAACAGTTTTGTCCAACATGTTCCGTATAGAATTATACATTCACCAGCAATAACCTCATGCATGAAATGTGTAGGTGTAAAAAATTTCAATTCATTGATTTTCAGATAAAGTTTACAGTTCTTTATCAAATTATTTTAACAGATGGGACTTCTCCATGATACTTGTAATCAAGAACCATTACTTTTAACAGTCTAGGGTTGTGTGTGGTACTTGTTAGAATTTGTACTACTAACATTAGAAGTCCAGGAAACCTTTGACATCAAGTACATCCTTTATTTTTGAATGGGATGAATTACAACTGTGAAGAAGTCAAATATAAACGTACTGACCTTATTCACATAAAATTTCTGCTTTTACACAATTTTAAGAGTACATCCAGTCAATTAAATACCAGTATACCCATAAAACTTTATTAGCCAACATGTGACTTGGTGTTTTACTGCTTACAGTGAACATAGGCAAACTCTGTCTAATTCAATCTTATTAAAATTAGATGTTCCGAATCTGCCAGCTCCTAGATGCAGTAAGGGATTTGGAATACCGGTATCTAATTTTAATTATCAGTAGATTGGGTCTAATACTAGCTTGACCCAGAGTTTTCATTTTGGCTGTTAAGGCATTAATTCAGTCATCAAGAAGTAGGTTATATTGAGTTGTTAATCAAGTTTATTTTTAATTACCTGCATTAACGAGAACCATGGCCTGTAACAGGAGAAGTTCATCCTTGTGTAGGTGGTTTTGCATCATCTGTTCAGAAACCGCTGCCACTTGTTCAAAGATCTCCGCCATTTCTATGGTACTCCAAGATGACCTATTCATAATTTATAAAATATTGGTTAACATGATAACATCAAATTAACATTTGTACTTGAATGCAATGTCTTCTTCAGCCAATTATGTGCAGAAATGGGGTTTATTTTCATGTCAAATGCTAATCTAAACCCATTCTGACATTTAAATATACCATATTAGATGTTAAAAAAATATGTTTTTAATATACAGTAAATAGGCCGAAAACATGACAAGAAGTCATGCATTATTGCGCAACATGTATGAAAATAACACAAGAAGCAATAATGAAAGAAAGAAACTATTAGTTCAGAACTCCATTTTCCTTCCAATTGACTTCTCAGAAAAAGAAAAATACACACCGCCCACCACCACTTACTTGATGAGAAAGACTGATAGCATATTGACAAAAATGGTGTCATTACCTGTCTAGCACAAGGTCAGGGGCAAAGGCCAGACTTTTGCCCCCATGTTCAATAGATCTAAATGCACAGTTCAATAGGAGGAGTTCCATCCAACAGCATTCAATCAAATGGACCTGGTCACTCAATGATAGATCTGTGTAACCTAGAAAGAGAAATAACAAACTGGTCATCATAATGGTCAGGTCATAAACAAATCACAAACTGCAATCAGTCTCAAAAATATCTAGAGTTACTACCTTGTACATGAAAAAGTTTTTTTTAGAAACAACTTGTCATTAATAATTCATTTCAGTATTTTTTCTTATGGTTATACTTGATATTTTTTTTACTTTACTGTTTATTGTTGCTTTTATGTGTACTACATGTATGGATCTGTTAACCGACTTTGAAATTTTAAAGTTCATTAATTTTTTTTTATTCTTCATATAAAACTTAACACAAATTAAGCGATGAATCAGCATACTTAATGAAATTGCAGAATCCATACAGTCATTTCATTAAAAAAAGAATTAGTGGCAGCTAGAGTTTTATATGCATTGACTTCCTTTCACTGAAGAATAATTTTATGGCATCTCTGATTTCCTTTTTTTTTTTTATTTTACTCCCTTGTGATTGTAATGGAAATGCCAAATATCTTTTAGCCTTAAAACATCCCTTATCGGAAGTCAAGTGTAAACTTGATAAGGTACAAAAGAGACGTTACATAATAAACATTTTAACGATTATCTTTGCATCTTTCATGACCACTGGGAGTTTTCTAACATTATATCAAGCACCAGTGCATGACTACAATGCAACATCTTATCAAATTAATTCACAAATAAGGCCTTCCCATTTATACACTAGTGTCTTCATAATCACTGATCAAAATCGGCTAGAATTTCCTGATGTGCAGCCCTGATACTAACTGTGTCAATTTGACCTTGTTTTAGATCGCCTGGTGTAATTAATCATTTGTTAGTTGGGTAACAATTTCATCATGAACACATTTTTTCCACTGAGCTTAATTATATTGACTATTTTTCAGTGAACATCTTCCATTCCATTATAAATTAAACCATCTATCATATTGATGGTACGTATAGAACAAAAGACGTCTGCAACACTTGTGAAACTTTGATGCTCAATTCAACTTAATGGTGATTAGTTTTCCCTGTATATATTTTCCCCAAGATGTTACGCAATATATTGCAAATTAATCGCCTTTGGCGGGATGTCAATGGTTGGGAGTACATGTTGTATATAGTCTATATCTATACGACCTAAAGACAATCGATCTATATCTAGAAACCCAAAGACAAACAAATATCACTGTGTTTATGCTCCTCTTTCCTTTTTTTAACCCAGACTCCACCTTGATCTAAATGCATATTTAACTGCAATTTCGACACAGTTGAATTCCCGATTGAGGGCATAATAGGCTAAAATTGTTTCTGGTTCACTTTCATTAGTTGTTTTGATGATCATCAGACAATTTTTATATCCTAGTTGTAGATCACACAAGATTTGAGAGATGTGCGATTCTTGGAAAGAAAAAAAAGCCATTTCCAGCATAAATCGTGTTCAGCTGTTTGAATATATTATGTACCCTGAGGAATGTGACCGCTTTCTATTTATTTTCTCCACACACAATTCTCATGTTAAGTTATGCAAAACTTAATGTTTTGATTCTCTTAAACTTTTATCCAAATTATTTTTTCCCCTTTTTCAACTCTGTTTTTTTGTATCATTAAAATACAATTTTATGAAACTCTGCATCAATATTCTTTTATCATCTCTGTTTCAATACCAACAGGAGTTGTATTTGATAAACCAATTTACACTTTTTATTGTTTGAAATTCTGTCGATATTAAAATTGCATGATTTCAGTAACATTTTAAGGTTGAGATAAACAGTACGTGTCATAAAACCCCTATGCAGGTTGAATCATGCTCCTTTTTAAAAACAATTACTTTGTTGAAATTTCAGTTTACTGAAATTAGATAAGGTTTTTACATTGTAGCAATTAACAGGGGAAAACATCGTAAGATTAAATAGTAAGCGAGAGAGATTTATTCTCCTTAGTTTCATATCAGTATGAAATAATGCATGAATTACTTGACTTTTGTAAAATAGCTTTTAAATCAGCACTCAAAATTGCACTTTACACAAAATAATATTATCACAAAATATATTGGTCATTCTTCTCGTTTTTGGCTCCTAGTACAACATGAATTGATGCAATTTGAATCAGATCTACATTTAGATTTAGCTGACTGACTGATGAATATTTCTTAAATCATTTTCTACCAGATTTTCTCTAGATATAAATTTTGCCACCAAGCTTACATAAATGAACATTAACATAAGTTATTTAGGGACTTCAGTATATTACAGTGCAAAGCACCTATCATCTGAATCACTTTGAATGCATTTCACAGTCCGGTTACCTAGGACAATTGCAGCCCAATTGAGAAAATATACATGTGTACTGCTTACCACTGGCCAGGGACATTTTCTAGCCCTGTTGAAAGGATGTTTACTGCTTACTTTAGACATTTTTGGCCCAGTTGAAAAGATGTGCTGCTCACTTATTAAGGACATTTTTTTATCCCAGTTGAAAGGATGCTTACTTTAGACATTTTTGGCCCAGTTGAGAAGATGTGCTGCTCATTAATTAGGGACATCTTTAGCCAAGTTGAAAAGAATTTCAAGTACTAGCTACCTACTTGGTATATTTTCTCCCAGTTGAAAGAAGGGATATTTTTAGCCCAGTTGAAAAAGAAGCAGTTCTTACCAGGGACATTTTTGGCCCAGTTGATAAGGTGCACTAACTCCCTCTCTGCCAGCTTGACCAGTGAGTTGAGGAGGTGGACCTTGGTGGGCGGCTGACCATGGTTGTGGTGGCTCTCCAGGACTGGCAGCGCTGCCTTGTTCAAGGCCTGAAGTATGGTCACAGTCTGGGACTTCCTAGCTGACTGTAAAAGAAAATTGATCAGTTCCTAAAGATAGGCTAGCTTATTCTCTTTAGAGTATAAAAAATTATGGAAACAACTCATTTCTGCATATCAGAGATGACTTCTTAGTCAATTTCTTGAATTTAATTTTAAAAAACTTTTGACACCTTTTGTAAAAATTCATAAAGATTGAAATTGTTATCATAAATGAGCTTCATATATAAATGTCATTTCCCTACAGAAGAAAACTGAAAAGGTTGAATTATCTTATTTATACAATACGTTGGTTATAAAATGTATTTGAAATTACAATCTTTGATCTGTTCAGACAAGCCTTTAACCCCCCTTGTAAAAGACAAGCCTTCAAACCCGGAGGTAAATCTTACCTTTGCTGGGTTGGGGCTGCCGCTGGTAGAATTGACCGTGTTGTCGGACGAGTCCGCACGACTCCGTTTGGTGGCCGTTGGTTTGGACATAGAAATGCTACCTTTCCTCTCCTTTCTCTGACTCCCTATAAAGATAATATTTAGTTAGACCTTATAACTCTGCCTACTATATCAGTGCAAATCAATAATGCAAAAAATTTGAAGTTATGTAACTTTGTTTCTAACAAAAGTTAATTAGGGATTTCCATTTAATCTTTAAAAAAAACTGAATATGATCAATTGCTGACATTTTAGAAAAAAAAATTCTTTTTTCTTGATAGAAGGTAATTGGAAGGAAATATCAAATTATATTTAAAAAAAAAAAGAAAAAAGAAACATGCTGTAAACTGTGATAAGAAAATCGTTCAAATGTGAATTTCCAAGAATATATGAATTGTACACATGGATAAGGAAACAAAGTTCACACCAAGCTGCAATGGAAACCTGTCTCTTAGTTTCCCCAAACCATTGTCAACTTTTCCAAATGAAGTCTCTTTTAACACACTTTACGATATATGCCAGAACAGATTGCTTGCCAATTTTAAACCACTCGGGGAGTTGCATCAATGCAAATTTGCAGACTTTGCACCAAAAAAAACGGTGTTGACATTTCTCACCTTACAACTGAGTTATCTGTTCCGCAAATCTGTGATGGCTTTGTACTTTGTAAACCTGACTATTGACCAACTTTTTTTAGATGTATTTTTTTTTTTTGAAAATTTTGCACAGCTGAATACTCAGCGTGCGGAAATTTGACACTGAGTACACATCACTTTTATATACAACACAGTTAAACGCATTATGAGTATTACCAAGGGTAAAATACTATAATATTATATAAGTCAAGTAGATTTTTCTCTTTGAAGTTATGAACTAGATCCAGGATGCAGATGGAAAAAAGTTTTCCTTTCATGTCTCATGTAAAATAATTAATATGGGACTAACTGAGCCATTAATTCAAAAATGTGATGTTTTGCCTCTAAAAGTACAGATCCTTTTTTGATAGCCTTAAACTGATATCTACATATTTGATCTGCTCTCATATTATATTATTCAATCTGCACATTTGTTATGTCAGTTGAATTTGCAACATGTTTAAACCAAATTCAATGTTTATTCGATATTTTATCATTAAATAGATCCAGAATAACCATGATAACATACCAGGTACTTTTTTAGCCAAAAAAATGTTGGAAAGTTCATTGCACAAAAAATTGAGCCTTAATTCCCTTCCTCCCTTCCTAAGTACCAAAATTTTTTTTTTTAATCACGATTTGCAATAAAAATAAATCAATTAGCATGTTCTACAAAAATTAAATTCTAAATTTTTAATGATCTTACAGAAAGGTTCAATCAATCATCATCAACTCCAAATTTACCTTTTGTCTTTGGTACCCCAATAATAAAAAAAGGCATAAATATATTTTCTTATACAACTTAATCAACTCTTTTTTGCTTAACCATGCATACCAGGGGGGGGGGTATTAATTAATTTCTGGGACTCTAGGGGAAAAAAGTAAAAGTTTTTTGTAAGAGAGACTACAAGACGTGCATTAATTTATACAGATTTTTTTTCGAGACACACATGACCTTGACCCAGTTGTTTATAATTATGAAACACATTAGCAACCCACATCTTCCTGTTAACAGAAGTAACTGTTAATTTCTTTTGTTATTAGTTATGAAAACATAGTGATTTGTAATCATGGTATCGAATACTGCATGCGTACCTTAAAGGGTAATTATCACGCCGTGCTTGACCTAATTTGTCACCTCAGGCAATTGACCACTTATTAGAAAACAAATTAAAAGAGGGCAATTTATTTAATCAAATCTTACACACTTACATAAGTTTTACAATCTTACACGCTGTGGATTCTGTACAAAAATTAAGCTTTAATGAAAATCCGCCGCCGCCTTTGTATCCCTGTGAATTCAAAGATACATAACTCTGGATGAAATATTTCGTCAAAATTAACACTCGTCAATTTTCGTAAACTTTTTCAACTCGTCAATATAACCACGTTTACAGTAAATGTTCCTTATTCTTAACACAGTGTACGTTATTCAACACCCTGTCTATTCCATTAGATTACAAAATGTCTCCTATTGCAATTCATTTTAAACCTTTATTATATAGTTAAAAAGAACAATGGTTTTAATTATTGAATTGCCTAGATCATTTAACATCAACAGTTCCTAGACAAAAAGTTTAAAAAGATGGAAATGGGAGACCATTTTTTTCCCCCATAATTCAGCAGCATTTTTGAAGTGAATTTTTATTATTTTCAGAGATCTACGTAGAGTGGCAGAGGTGTGGTTAGATGGGTACAAGAGATATTTCTACGCCAGCCGTCCTTTAGCCAGAATGACCTCACATGGCAGGTACATACAGGTATTTCTTACCTCTGTTATCCTCAGAATCTTTCTAAAAGGTAGACACCATAAAAATATTTTAAGATATTTTAAAATGTTTACTGATACATATCTATTGATGCAACCAAACAATTCATAAGCCAATCTGATGGTATCAAAGAAGTTCTGTATACTATGAGGTGGTTTTTTTTTTTGCCCTATCACACTGACAAACATTTTCATCCATGAGTAATTAATTTATCCAGACACTGTATCTGCATTTGTCCACTGACATCAAAGGGTGATAGGGACAAAAACTTTCAGAGGTTGTTGTCAAATAAAAAGACTTTTAATATAAATAAAAAAGGATACTCATTGAATGTTTTCTTTGAAAAAAAATACCAATGATAATTTAACAAGGATTATTTAAACCCAGAAAAAATTAATCTTTAGTGTAGCGGAAAGGAGGAAGCTGCGTAAGCAGTTAAAGTGTCGGCCATTTAAGTGGTACCTGGACACCGTTCTTCCTCAGCTGAGGCCGCCGTCAGACGAGGACTTTGTTTACGGGAGGATCAGACAAGGGTCAGGGATGTGTATGGACATCGCCCGGGGGCACGTCCCGGTTATGGCTAGTCTGAGTGAGTGTTCAGAGGAGAAAAGTTCTCAGGTAGGGGAAATATAAACTTATTTTAATGATATTTCCACAATGCACAGTACTGTTAAATCACATATTTTCGTGAGGGCAGATTTTGAAGGTTTGAGAAAAATTATTGATATTTGGGGATTGTATGAAGTGGGAATGAATAAAGGTAAGTTTATAGAGAAAAATCTTTAATTTGGAATTTGTTCTTTTTCGGTGATTTTATTTTTTTGTCAGAGTATTATGAGGTATGCAGGGGAAGGTTTACAAAGTTTTGATAGCAGTTTCTGCCTCTTTGAATCCACACTGTGAAGGGTAGCTGGGTACCCCCAGTCCTGGGGGTCAGGGAATTTTCCTGCCTATAATGTCGACATAATCCCTTGGTTATTCTGGTTTTCTCCTTAAACCTCCTAATACGAGAGTAAACCCCAACCCCCTTTTGTTTTTTAATGTCTCTTGCTATTCAAAAGCATTGGGACAACCTTAAACATGTTAAAGACCACTAAAACAAATATCCATAGAGAACAATCACTTAGTTACAAAGCAGACCAATATTTGATGAATTTTATTTCACTCCTTAATTAATAATAACTACAGAAAAGCAAGTGCCTTTTCTTAGAATGTCGTTACAGCTAGGGGCTTTTTGATTTGTTGCATGCATGCAAGGTGGCTTAATTGTTACAAATTTTCTTTTCCTTCTAAGAATAGATGCCAGTCTGTGGTCATTGCAAACGAGAAAACATGAGTTAAGTGTTCTAAATCTGGTTATATGAATAGTGAGTCTAGCCAAAGGCCAGACATTAGTAAAATCAATGTCCAAATTGTCTCCTTTGCAACACCAAGTAATGTAATACTTGATTATATAGTCGAAGGGAAAGGGCTCTACTATAGAGGTCCTGGGCTGATCTAGCAATTCTATTATAATTACTGGTTATTGAATGCTGATCGATGTACCTATATAAATGTGATTCACTGGGAATTTACTTTTTCTTCTAACAAGTTTTTGTATTGGTTTTGGATCTCTTTCTACCATGGATTGTCTGGAAAAAAAATTTAACCACATTTTATTAATTGACAAACAACCTGACAGTGCATCGTTTTCAGAAAATATCATGTTTAAAAAAAATCTTTAAATTTCAAAATAACAGTTTTAGGAACAATTAATTTGTCCCAAAAAAATGATAATTGCGTAAAGGTAAAATTGCAGGTCATTGATTTTCAATAAATGCTTTGGTTAAAAAAATATAGTTCCATCCAATAACTACAGAATCTCTTGTATAATGGGAATTGGTGTTTTAATAAGCATTTATCCTGTTGGATGGCTAATAATGTGTGATTAACATTTATTGTTGTATCAGTGGGACTGGATTGACAAGATAGATCATATTCCTGTAGGAAGATGTGGGTTGCTAATGTGTTTCATAATTATAAACAACTGGGTCAAGGTCATGTGTGTCTCGAAAAAAAATCTGTATAAATTAATGCACGTCTTGTAGTCTCTCTTACAAAAAACTTTTACTTTTTTCCCCTAGAGTCCCAGAAATTAATTAATACCCCCCCCCCTGGTATGCATGGTTAAGCAAAAAAGAGTTGATGTAAACTTACCTTTATTCATTCCCACTTCATAGCACTTGCGTAATCTGCATGCCTGACAGGATTTTCGACGATGTTTGTCTATAGTGCAGGTATTGGTAGCTGGGCATACATAATCGACTGGCCCTGAAGAAAAATAGGCAAAATATATCACAAATTACAAATTAATAATGAAGCAATCTTGATGTCTGACTCAATCGAGATCTGTCATACATGAATATTTCATTAGACAAAGAATCTTGTAAAAAGATGATCAAAAATAAAAATAAAATACAGAGTCAAATTCCTGCTTTAATTGAAACACTGACAAATCATTAAATTGTTGACTGCACTTTCTAGGTGAAAATTTCACCTGTTTTTCTTGATGCACATAAATAAGGTGCCTAGCACTGGAGAAAAGACTCTTTGTATCAGCTCCCTAGTGCATCACTAACAAACTGCACCCAGAGTTCAAAAGACCGAGGGTGGTATGGAGATGAATGCCTTTGTGATTATATCCATAACTTGACCCCCGAGGTCAACAGTTAAATGTTAAATAATTTGAACCAGTAGCTCTTCGGTGCAGTCTAGGTTCACAGAGTAGAGTAATACTGCATTAAGTGCAATTTGTTTGTTAATGTCCTTGCACCATCTTATTGATGTAAATGTTATAATTACCATGTACCCAGACTGTTACATATTAATTCCTGTCACTTTTACATGAAAAGAAATTTTTTAAAAAATTAATCCATGCACTCATGTTAAAACTAAGCACTCCCTTGTAATACAACTTTCAGTCCATTCTGCGGAGAAAGCATTACACAAACCTGAATTTTTAATAATTTTATCAATATTGTGGAGGAAGACCTAAATCAGTCTGAATTATCACACGAATCAATAACCCTCTTGCGGATAATTTCGCCTGTCTCACGCAGTTGTCCTGGGAAATGTTAAAAGTTAATTCTCATTTCCTATTGCCACTCCTTCCTAAAAACTGCACTTTCAATATTCCAATACAAACTACAACTAATTGTGATGAACCATAAATGCGAACTAAAAAAAACATTTGTGGGTCGAATTCATGTAAAGAATCACATATCCTGGGTCGTTGACCTTTATCTATCTAGGTCACTTGTGCAATTCACTTTTTTTTACCCTTATCTTCCTAAAAAAAAATATTTAAAAATGTTTTCTCATATTTTTTCGAAAATCAATTGAATTGAACGACACAGTAACATGTATGGCATGAAAATAACACCTAGAAACCAATAGTCATAGGATAAATATATATGTATATACCTTAATTGAGTTCATCATGTTCAAATATTTTACTTATATAACTTTAAATCAATAATTTTTTTACAAGTTCAATGCAAATGAATTTTAAAAGTGAAAATCTGCAGAACAGAAAAAAGTCAGAATTAACATTGAATTTGTATGCATACCTTTAGGGTTAGAAAAGAATAAATATCTAAGTCCTGTACACCGTGAATATTTTGTTTACATCTAAAACAGGAAATGCAGATCCTGAATGAATAAACAAACACAATCTTCACTTCCGTGGCTTGTATTTTTTTAAAATACAGCACAGTGCAAAAATAAGCTCCAAATTAGTAACTTGGCTTGGGCAGCCCCGGGGCACTCAAGTGCAGTGCAACAGAGAGAGTGTATTATGGCCCTGTCTGTCATAGTTTATCTCAGAAAGGCACATCAATTACAAATTACACAACACATTGCCCTATATTTTACTGTTTGTAAGCCCATATCCTTTAAGATTATCATAAAAGCCTGCACCATTTTACAAGCTACAAAATCCATTATTGGCAAAAAATAATGGAAAGACTTTTTTTTTACACTATCAGATAAATCACAAGCACTGTACAGTTTATTGTCCCAAATGACCTGGATTATAAAGCGTGGAAGTATGTTGCCCAATCACTTAAGCCCTGGCTAAAAATGGAATGGTCTTTATATATATGCGGACTGGTAAATCATAATGTCTTTGATGTACTACGCTCTCTCCAAGAAATATGAATTATGTACTTGTTCACCCAGAATTCTTATCAAATATGAAAATGATTAAATCTAACAACCAATTTTTTTATGCATTCAGATTATATAAAGCTAATATTAAAAAACAAGTTATTGAAATTAATATCAAGATCATGATGAGCAATGAGCATGGACGGTATTTGAATGTCAACATTCCATTAATTTCTAAACTGAAAATGTGACGTGCAATATATCTAGGACAAGAGCTTAAAATTAAAAATCAAATAAATTATTTAATAATGATAAAATCTGACAACTTTATAATTATGCATGTATTATGGAGCTTATAAATATCAGACCATTAGACCCCCCACCCACCCCCGCCACAAATTTCCTTTTTAATTCGTATGCACCAGTCTATAACATCTTTGCACATTTTTTTAATTTAAAGAGGACATTGACTTGCACCACGCTGATGTCTGTGTAAAGCTGGAAAACCGCAAATTGTGAAACCCAACAACAGTTTGTAGACAGGATTTATTAAAATAGAACAGACTGATTACATTTATAGAAAAAAATTACTTTATCCACATGAAATTTAGATAATAATAATCAGGATATCGGCTTCAATATAGGGTGCAAAATCAATTTCTCATACAATTTACATTCACAAGGGACACAATGTGTGTTGATTATTATTGTATTAAACAAATAAATCACAAGCAATGATATGAGAAAATAATATTGACAAATTTTAATTGGTTCAAGTTAAGAATTTCAAGAAAAAAATTATTATGCTGTACTGTTTTCAAGAGAAAATGATTTCTTTTTTTGTGTTACAAAAAAAAAAAAACGTATACAATGTATGGGAATTTTCTATTCAATTAATGCTTGCATCTGTCTTGTTGGATGTTGAAGGACGAATTCTTATTTACATTTCAGACATCAATGTCATGAATGCCATAAAATCCTAAAAGTACATCATGTGACAGGGGCACACCAGTTTGTCTGGAACTGCTTGTCTTAGAATTAGTAATGGATTCAAGTCACTAGAAGTATGCTCCCTGCAATCTCTTAAGGCTGCACCTGCATCTTTGATAGCATTATGGGGGACAATAAATTGTGCACTGCATCACTTTTCTCCTTCTACACACATACAGTTGAGCTAGGATATCTGAAAGCCTTGATATCTCAAACACCATAGATATCTTGAAGTGATTTTTCAGTTCCAGGCCATAATTTAAGTATTTGATCCTGGATATCTTGAATCCTCAGATATCTCCGTCCCATCAAATTCAAGATAATGGGTTTTGACTGTACTTATCTGATTATTTTAGACACTTAATTATGCATACTGTCTTAATTATCTCCAATTTTCATTTAGGTAAGTCTTACCTTGTATGCTTCTTTTGAAGAAGGCTTTGCATCCTTCACAGGACCACACCCCATAGTGGAACCCCGAGGCATTATCACTGCACACCTGGCATAGCTTGTTTGGTCCATGACCTAGATATTGGAACACAGTGAGCAATGAATGAGTTCTTCTTTAATTACCAATACTGAACATGCCTATAAATCTATAATATGTAGGTCAAGTTGATGTGTCAGTCTGGTCCTGGGAGAATCTTTATGTCTGTGGGGACCACAATTATTGATAATTACTGAAAGTCAGTCAGACATTGGTTCAGACCAACATTAACGCTTATGCAAGACCTAGCAGGGGCTGTAACTTATTGGAAAACTACAATAGAATTGTCACCAAATTGGATCATTTGTCTGTATTAACTAAAACATGATAGAACTACATGCTTCTGGTATTTTATGAAATTAATTGTCTCTATTCATTTTGACTGGTATGATGAATCTTGAACACAGTCAATATGTCAGTTACATAAGTCATATCATGAATTATAGTTCATCTTTTGACACTATAACTTAATATTTCAAGCTTTCTTTTTGATATACCTCCTAAAAATTAATAGTTTATAGAATGATGGAGATTGAATTTACAGACAAAAATCTTAATATTACCCAAATAAGCCATTTTATAATTATGTGTGTACCTGTAACTGCACTATGCTTAAGTTTTCTTCCATCTGCGAATGAGAGGGAGGGGTCTAATAGGGGGAGGATCCGCCCGTCATGATCGCGGAACTCCAGGGTGGTGGAGGAGGGGACTTGATTATGCATCATGTAGGGCATGGACAGAAAACTGCCCTGGGGTACCATGCTGGGAGAGTGGTGGGATCCATGCTCCTCCTTAGGAACCAGTTTTTCAATGGACTCTCTGCAATAACACATAAAATATTAGTTTACATTGTAATTAATCAGCTGTTAATTAGTATCATCTAAATTATCTCTCTAGAATTCTCACTCTCTCTTTCTCACTGTCTGTCTTTTTATCTTAGAATTGCACTGTATGCCTTCTGATGCTAACATATCCCCCTCCATGCCATCAATTATATTTTTGTATTTTTATCAAGTCATGCTGGCTTCTGTGCAACTTTTTGGCAGTTTTATCCATCAACTGCACCCTACTTCAAACGGTAGCCCTATCATTATGCAATAGGGAGGATAATGGACTAGCACCCCAGTAACATCAACATAATCACAAAGAATGTCCAATTTAACACATAGCAGCCATTTAAATAAAAATGCACTGTAGGTTTCCCAGCCATAAATCGTAATAATGAGTGACATTCAATCTCTTTAGTCTGGTATGACTTGACTCGCATGTTTCATTGTGTTTTCAACCCCGGAGTCATCAAAGTCTTTAATCTGCTCATAAACTACCAGCAAGAGATGTCAAAACCCATCAGAACAGCCAATCAGTTCAAATTCAGCCTTGCAACAACTGTGCTTTGTGTTTGTAATTGATAGAAAAATTTGAGCCATATTTCTTAATGTGTTACCATGGCGATGATGATTACGGGATGGGGGTCATTCAGTCAGTGGCCAGTGTGGAGCATGTGTAGCATGCAAATTCTGTAAAATTGCTTTTCTTCGCTGGGTCATTTCGACCTTTTGGATGATGAGAGAGAGTTTTTCCCACTGATCGGAGCTTATTGTGAAGTTGTACTCAATCGACTTCTGTCCTTTGTACAAGGAAGCCATATTGCATGCATTCAAATGCTTTTCAGCCTTCCATTATCAAACATCTCTTTGATATAAATTTTTAATTTTTTTTTTTTTTCAATAAAGATTTTATTCAAAGCCTCATGACCTTATTAAGCAATGGGCTTTTTCTCCCTTTTAGAATACAAAATTCTTTCACAGTATAAATTTCTTTATATCTTTTCTTCTTCTTTTGGAATTTTTATTTGTTCTTTATATCATTTTATCGAATTTTTAAAAGAAATTATTTTATAATTAAAATATATTATTAATCTGCAAATGCCACCAAGGTAAACTAAATAAAATTGAAAAATGTATACCAAAAAAAAACTAAAATTCTTCAATTAAAATTATTAAATTCTAGTTAATTCACCATAGCATTTGCTATTTTAACATGTAAAATGTAGCAACTCATAATTTTTTAAAAGAAATCTATTTCATAAAAAACAATAGAGCATAACTTGGGACACAAATCGGACAAAAAAGTATTTTGAACCTTACAAATTCTTTGTACAGGAAAAAATATCATTCA
>PRKT01000030.1:2321222-2333390 GCA_003671525.1 Saccostrea glomerata
TCCCCCCCCCCCCCCCCCCCAAAAAAAATGAAGCATTTGTCTTTAAAGTTTGGACATTTTTCAATTTTTCTTTTTTAAAATAAATCTTATTTATTTTCTATTTATTATTTCATTTATCTATTTTTGCTTCTCAAGTTTTATCCTTTTTTTCTCTCTAACACCCCCACACACTTTAAAAAAAATGTTTCATCCCTGATAATAAAATCTACATCATGGAGTATTTAGATTTTAATTCACCCAATGTTAAGATTGTTAAGACCTGTTTCTGCCATTTATGTTGAGGATGTTGTAAAGGAAAGGCAGACAAGAAAGAGAACTTTTTTTCCTTTTTTTTAAGGCAATGGGGAGGGGGGGCTGACTTTCTTTATATATATGTTTAGAAAATCTTAACAAACATCTTATGCTCCATGCTTTTAACTGTTTTAGATTGGAAGCTTAATTACAATGTTGTTGCAAACTTAATAAAATTTAAGAACTAAATTAATGAATGAAATTTGGAGGCATTTAAAATAGGTTCAGTGCTGTGTCCATATAGCTTAAAATGCACTTTGCTGCTTTGATACAAATAACTTAATACAGGGACCTATATACAATAGGTTCCTGCTAAATATCACTCTCTCTCCCCCTCCTCCCCCCTTACTCCCCCCAATTACTACCGCGTATTACTTGTTAATTTCAACCTCTAAAAAATCATACACGCAAACACTCATGACTTATTTCATTAATTTTCACTTTGGTCCCATAAATTAATATTATAACTGCAGTCCTAACTCCATCGAAATTCTTAGATCCGCGCCTTGTACAATAATCCTATTACCGACTGGTAACAGGTGGACGTACCCAGACATAGTCGCGCTGTTCCCCGCCGATTCCCTGAGTATCCTGTAAACAGTGCCACCGGGGTCCGATAAGTCTTGTATAACGTTCAAAGCATCCTCAAATTGTTGATCGTGATATTTTGCCTCCATAGCACCATTGAAACACACAAAGACATTGAAACATGAAACAGTAAAAAATCCCTGAGATACGACATTGGTGAGCTGTTTTTGGTTACATCAAAAAAGGTATTTTTTCCTGAGGTTACTAGGACTACTATTCGAGAGGGTTCAAATGCGGTTTCCTCCCTCGCCCTACCCGGCCCATAATTCACTCATTTGTTCATCTAATGTCTGATCGATATACACAGCCACCTAGCTGACCGCTGACTAGCCGCCCGCATGACCTGAATAACACATGTGCACTTTTCGACCGATGGTCAAACATTATACACGCAGTGGCCTTCATAAACCAGCGGTTTAAATGGACGTCTCGTCGAGCAAAGCGCGTCTGCTTTTAAACACATAATTTTTAATCAAAGTGAAAATACTTAATTTTAAACAATTAATAAAAGTTTTATGTAGAATAGAAAAAGATTTAATAAAATTAAATGTGGTCCAGAGTTTTTTTTAATATAAAAACGAGCTCTATATACATATAGATTAGTTATATGTACAAAGCTCACATGCATGATGACCGTTTTCCCAATCTCACTTTGAATGTACATTTCGTATCTAACCTGGTTTATAAAAAAATATATTAAAACTTGTTTTTTGTAGCACCCATAATCAGATAATTTCAGTTCAAACTTTCCAGGAGGAGGGGGGGGGGCTAGAACGGCGATGGAGTTTCGGACAGACCAAACCCCAAGCGGGTTCAGGGCAGTACCATGACATGGATTTCGATAGATAATGGATTCCATGGGCATTTAAAATTCTTCAACTCTTTTTTTTTTTTTAAATTGTAATAAGAAAAGCTTTTTAAAAAAGTAAATTGCAATTTTTTTTACCAGAGGTCTTAAGTTACATGTAGGAGTGTTTATAATTTTCAGGAAAACGAAATTAAAATCTCCAAGAATTTTTAAAGTTTTGAAATTGAAACATTTAATTTCCAGTGTTTCATGCATATGTCAGACCGGCATTTATCCAAATACTGCACCATGGACGGGTATCATATGTAAATATGTACATGACAATCAATATCATACATATCTTGTGAGCGTCGAAAAAGTTTAATATATATTATTTTTACTCTTTTATTTTAGTGTGCATGGTTTTTTTTTTAAAAATAGCATATAAGGAATCTTGCTCTGAAACCTCCGATTAGATATTGCAGGATATTAATTTTTCTTTGCACAGTTTGATCGTAATTTATTCATTGATTCATATCAATGGTGAAACAATATTCAGTCATTTATCTTATTTATTTATTTATTTACATTTTTTTCTTCATAATTTACTAGCGTAGGATCGTCATTCGTCGAACTAAGTCCAAAATTGAAAAAGAAGTCCATTACAAGGATCAAGATAGATAACTCTTTTATCTACAAGAAAATACTTCATTTATTATTAGAGTTATCTTCCTTTAACCCTCTTCTTATGTTGGATTCTCTGACTTTTTTTTTGTTTTTTTTTGCAAGTTGTTTAACGTTCATCCGACTCCCTCTCGAGAATTTTTCACTCAGATGGAGACGCCACCACGTGCCGGTGGAGATCTACAAATTTTGCCCTAAACTCGGCACTTGGGGACATTGAGCAGTAAGGGAACTTTTTCGTGCCAGCAACTACTGCGACACAGACCTCGGTTTATATACTAGCATACGGTCTCATGCGAAGGATCGCGGTTTCCCACAGTGGGATTCGAAACCACGACGTAAGGATCAACTTCACGACTCTAGAGCAGGCGCTATAACCACTATGCAACGTGGGCGACTCTATGACGGTGCCTAATTCTTGACTTGACGATTACTATCAAACAACTTCAACCTTTATTATACTGTAGATGAATCTTATTATCTTATATAAATTCTGTTCCAAATCACTGATTCTTGTAGAAGAATTATGATCAAAATGAAATGCAGAATTTATTATTCCCACATAGATCGAAATTGCAAACGTTAATATCTAATCATCATCGAAGATGAAAAAAATGTAAAGAAGCACCGATTTAAAAAAATCAATTTCAAATAATAATCTTAATAAACAGAATCTCCTTCCACTCTGAATATAAATTCATCAAAAATACACATACGTCTCTCAATCAGCGCACCAATATAATGAATACAAAAGGTGAACATGCTGTAAACGTACCTCCTTGACTCGTATCCATTGACAAAGAAAGGGAACGTCGCAGCATCTCTGTCCACAGGACTGACTGGGAACCGTAAGTGGTTATATCTGGGTTCCGTCAGAATTCCAACCAAATTTTTCCGTGAATCCAAATCCTTACGATCTGTCAGGGAGTCATAAGACCCAAGTCCAAAATGGGCGGACAGTCGTTGTTCAATGTCCCTATGAACTTGTGAGTCTACGGAACTTCGATCAAACAGTCTTTCGCGATTTTGATTTTCCTTCTGAATTTTGGTAGACAGATCTCTTGGTTCCGAATCAAAGTTGTTGAGATAGTATGAACTTTGCAAGGATTGCCCGTACAAGTAGGAGGGGAAATATGCAGAATAGGACGTCGTTGTGGGGCTGGTGGGGAAAGCTCCCGACATGAAACTCGAAGCCACCATACTGTTAATTAAGCGCTCGTTTCCCCGTACCGATGTAGCTGCAGTTTGGGGATTTGCACTGTTTCCAAAAGGAGGCAAAACGCTTCCCGCCATTGGGGAAATTGGCGAGGATGCGCTGGGAGGGTGTTTCTTTCGCTCCTCGCTCGTGAGACTGGCCGTCGTGCTGGCTCGAGAATTTTCACGCGAAACGTCCTCCGACTCGTTGCTTGGAGACAGACTCTGACATGAACTTCTACCACTCGAACACGACCCAGGAACCCGTTGTTCATCGTTCACTTTCTTCGTGATCAAGTCTCTCAACAGTTTAAGTCCAGACGGACTTTTCTCGTCCTCGAAGATCTGCGATTCCTTGTCACTCTCCGTTTTTTCGCAAATCACGGACACGTCCGATGAGCAGGATCCGGTCCTCTCCCGCATATCCTCGTCATCGCTTGGTGTTCGGATTTCCTCAGTAGACATGAATTGCTCTATAGATGTGGGACCACTTTTAGGCTTTTTGGGTGGAGGCATATTGGCTACTTGCAAGTCAACACTTCGATGCTACGTCAAAGTGCTCAACCTCAACTGAAATACAAAAAGTGGAATGTTTAGGTAAAATAATTGAATTAATTTAAATAATAAAATTCAAATAATAAATTACAAGCAAGTATCGAATATGTACTTGTATCAATGTAATTATAAGAAATGGGTTAGTATTCGAAGCTGACCTCAGTATTTTGCATCTTGATTTAAATAAATGAAAAGTTCGAAAAATTTTACGCAAGATATTGATCGAGGGAACGCAGATTGTAGAACAGTAATAACATGCCATCAATTCGACATTCTAAATGTTCTTGTCACCCACAACCAAATTATCATGTGTATAAACACGAGTTATCTCTCTTAGAACGTGATACTTTTTCAAGACGGTGTGTGGATTCATGTCAATACTTCACATACATGTACAGAGTGTGCAGAAACAGCATTTGGAGGCGGCATAATATACACTCGATCAGAAACATAATACTTTAGGTATATTTATCATATGTATGATCTTGTTTTGCTCTTTCTTTGTTTCATCACAATATACTTGAAGTAATGTGTTATAAAATTGACTTTTCATTTTAAACCTGTCTCTAGATAAAATATCATTACTTCTCGTTTTTTTAATAAACACATATTTGAAGAAATTAAGGTTCGGAGAAAGTAAGGTTTAAAATCGTTTCTTATGTTAAATTTGTAGGTTTTTTTTAGAGGTGTCATTTGTTCAACTGAAATTTTTGCATAGAATTTCAATATACATGTAAGTATAATTTAATAGAGTTACCAAAAAGAAAAATCAAGGTTTGAATGGGAAGTGATTTGATAAAATGATAAATATTTGTCTTCACCATATTAAGATTAAGGCTATACAGACTGTTTTACAAATTATATAACATAATTTTTTAGTATCATATGTAAGTACATGTGCATATAATATTATGAAAAATCTAGAAATATGTAAAATCTGCTTATGATATTTCGTTACTTTAAAAGCTATACGGAAGAGTATATCTTTTAACCTTTTAAAATTTTGATTATAAATAGGTTCAAATATCTAAATTGTTTTAACATTTGAAATATTATTTGACCAGCGAATGATACGGTTTCTCGTATAATTTTCTACCTACCAGAATCCTGATGAAAATAAACATGAATTAAAATTCCACAAGTCTTTACATAAGTACACAAACAAAAGTAAAATCTGACCAGCTTCGTCCGTGTATGTTTCCGGAATAGCCTCACTCCGGGGTCACGCGACGGTGCACGACCGAGTCGCCTCAACAAGCAGTGAACAAGGAGAGACAAATTAATTACCCAATGTCGGTATGCCCGGATATATATGTATATGCGTTTGACCGTTAAATAAACCTTCCATAACCCGCTTGACCGTGCGTCACATACTTATTTATGTACAGTAAGACTTTTAATGTATTGGCGATAAAGTGCCACACTCAATATATAAGCTAAACTGGGCTAGCTAAATTATTACAGCGAACTCCCACAAGGAGCTCGGTATTATCTTAGTAAATCATGTTAAAAAAGCTACCAGGTATTCAGTTAGGTGTATTTATTTTCATTCTGATTTTGGGGCATTCAGATCAAATTTATGCTGAAATTAATTCGATAAATTATAACTTTATTTTCAAAATATTTTCTAGTTTAATTTCCAACTTAATTTGTAGGTAGGCGTTAAAACATACATCTAGTCCCGATCTTCACATCAGACAATTTAGAAAAGACACGAAGAATTTGCTTTATCATTCAGATCTCTCGTATATGCCTTCGAAATAACATAAACAATTAGCCTGATCTACATGCATATCAGTCGCCAGAGAGAAAGAACATTTTTCCTATTTGACATGCAGATCAGTTTTCGGAGGAGTGCGATGGACTGGTCTAGGGACAGTTTTTATCGACATCTTATGACGGGTCTTTCACGGAGGTGCTTGTTGAACCTTCTGGTCCGGGACAGGGTGATCTTTGTGGAGTTGACCCCACACTAGATTAAACGCACGGTAACACCTCACTCCACGTTCTACAATAAAACTGTCACCAACAAGTGTCAATAAAATGTTAGTATAATTATGAAGGCATAGAAAATTACTAAATACTTTTGGAATCCCTTATATTTTTTCCTTTGTCATCATTTTGGTTCCCTTTTTTTATTAAAAAAAATAATTATTTATAATATAAATTATTTCTTTCACTTATTTGTTTTATCTAGCGTATGATTTAATTTCAACTGTTTTTAATTTTTAAAGGAAATGTGCCAACTAAGGACGTTAGAACCATTCAATTTTAATGAACAAAATGTCAAGGAATATGATAACTAGAAAATATCAAGGTATGGTAACTTTAAGATATGAAAGTATGGTTGCTTATATTTACAATAATTATATTTTTGCATTACATTTCTTTTAATTGAGAGAGAGAGGGAGAGAGTAAACAAAAGAGATGCTCCATATGCATAATTATAAAAATGTAGAATCCTACATGTTAGTTCTATTAAAACTGTTTAAAGGATATGTAAAAAAAAAAATGTTGAAAAAAGGGCATCAGCAATTGTTGAACTTTTCTCAACAATTTTCTAACTCATCATTGGTTAGTATTTTCCCTCAATTGAAGGCGACTTAATCTTTTTTTCTGAGAACGTGCAATTGCCTGCTCTTCAAGACATGTGATTAAATAAGTTCATTTACGTGTAAATTAAGACAACAACTATGGTGTTTAAGTTTCCAATCGAATATTTTCTTCCATCTTGATGTGTCATGTGACTTTTTCGTGAATATCGTATGGATAAAGATCGAATGAACAGCGCATGCGCAAGAAGTACATCAGAGTTATCTTGGAAATCCTGATTCATTAATTGGAAATTTCAACAAAAATAAACAAGAAATCATTATAAAATTGAAATGAGTAAAAATAATGCAATTTCTATGACAAAATTAAAAGAGAATAATGATATTTTTCTTAAATCTTTAAAAACATACTGAACATGACCTTTCTTAATTTTCATCACTTTTTTTCAATAGAGTATTTTTTACAAAGAGGTTTACTAGTATTTTAATAAGACATTGAATTCAATTTTTAAAGATCGTTAAAATGACATTATAATAACAATCGATATTCTTTATTATATTTATTTGAAAATTGGGGTACATTTCACATTTATTTTACTGTTAATTTTTTGTTGAAAATACCTAAATATCGATCATCCATTAAAGCAATATAGTTAAAATTAGTTAATTCATAAATGAGAATTTTCGAATTTCAAATTTTCAATCTAAAAGTAGTCCGTAAATGATTACTAAAGTTAATGTTTGTTAAAATGTACTGATATCATTAACTTAAAGTAAAGCTAAAATATCTGTAAAGAAAAATGGAGGGTAAAAAAAGAGCTGGAAAACGTTTCCCATCTTAATTTATTTAAAACACTATGGAATTTTATATTCAAACACAAACAAATGTTGACCAGTCCTTTTTCTATTATCCCCATTACTTAGTTTATCCTTTTACAAATACAAGAATCTACATTAGGCGATTTTTGTGAAAGACAATAAATTCTAAAAATAATTCATACAATGATTTTTTTTGCTGTTAAGTTTTTTGAATCTCTCTAGAAACAATCATAATTCCTAAATTTATAAAGAAAGTGTAAACCTAATCATTTTCCTATAATTTACATTTGCTTTCACCACAAAGTAAAAAAAAAAGCTCCAAGTCTAAAACTTTGATGAGCTTACCCTTTTTCTGAGTCTTACTATCCCACAATGAATTCCTTTCGTAATATTGCGAGACTTGGATCAAAAAACAAGCTTACTAAGTTTCGTTGCACTTGGGCTATGTTGTATTATTTGAAATTGTTACTCCTTACACTTACAACTACTAATAAATCATTTTTTAATACAAATTTGTAAAATTGTAACTCTGTTCACTTAGAACTATTTAAACAAAATATCTTTTTTTTTCAATTTAATATATCAATTGCGAGAATAAAAATTTGTAATTAATTACGTTTATTTATACATGCTTTACAAATTGAATCGAAAGTCTTTTCCATTCATTTTTAATTAGTACATGTAATTCATGATTTTAAAAAGTTAAGATTATTGAATTCAACTTAAATCTAATAATGTATTTTTTTTTACTGATTTCAATTTATTTCTTATTTGATTTAAAACAATTTACAATAAAACAAAATACATTTATATTTAAACTTCAATTGATGACCCTATTGAGAAATTCTAGGTTATTCATTTTCACTCTTTTAAAATACCTCTGACTCTTTATATGAGACATTGTTTTAATTATTTTAACACTATATAACTAAAAAAAAAACGGGGGCAAAATACACTACTATTGTATAACTGTAAAATTAAACAAAAAATAATGTACAAACCCATAAAATTTCAATTTAAACATGCAATCCCAAACAGAGAAAGAACAGGAACAAATCTCTTTAGTTCCTCCGGCTCGGTATAGATTCATGGAAATAAGAAGCCATTATATTAAACCAGGATGAAAAATCGGTGGATAGACAATTTGCCGCATCCGATAATTACGTCATCGCTTTCACAAATTTACCTTAGCCACACCTTTTCATAAATCGCTGACCAATTCTGCTGCTGTTTGTGTAACCAGCTCTGGGTAATTTGTGTGGCCGGTTTCATATTGCCAGACTAGTGCACTTTGACCGTTATTGGAACCTAACTTTACCGTGGCCAGGGTATTGAACCTTACGCAAAATTACGGACCCTTTGCTCTGAATGTTTTTATTTCAACCACAAAAGCCAAATGCTTTTGACAAGAGCCAAATAATGGCCCCAGATATGAATAACGTTTGGTAGTGATCACCCTGGCTGTGTCAACGGCAGGTCGCGACTCCCTGCTCTCAACTCAATGCTAAGCATGTGATGGCTTGCTCTAAAACCAAGACCGAGCAGGAAGGACAAGACACAATTTCACCAATACTTTACCTTATGAATAATTCAAAAAATAAAAAACAAAATAATTTCAAGGTTTATAACAAGAAAATATGGGAAATATAGCAAAAACCCACATAAATAGCAGGAGACAGGAAATCTGAGCGACATATGACTAATAAACAGATTTTACAACATGCCGTTTACGTGTATATTTATAGCGATTTGACCGCGCCGTGAACTCCGAGTTTACCTTACCCGAACTTATCCTCGTTTGACCCAGCGCGATCAATAGGCGGTCAGATCTATACGTCTAACTGTTGCTCAACATATTTTACTAAGAGGGCTTTCAGCTATCATGCCATAACGCCATATTATAGAAAGTATTGCCATAAGGATGAGAAAGAGAAATCGACCAAAGTTTGAAAGATCTGTAGCGCGAAAGTACAGAAAAGGAATATTGATCACAAAAATCGTACGAATTTCTAAATATGTCCTTTTTTCCCCTCAATGTGCACTTTTATAATTGTAAATTGTTGTTAAGTTTCTACACTCAGGATATAATTTTCGTTCTGACAGACTGCATAACAAAATCCTCTTACCACTGATCTTAGTTAAGGTATACGCGAGGGTTAGCAGCGATCAGTGACCAGTATACCTAGTAATGTGGACAACCAGACTACGAGACCACTTATCGGTTCTTCGTTTAAGTCGGACACCAATGACCGCGAATAATCGACTTTCCTTGGTCATGTTTTCTTATATTTATAATAAAAAAAAGTTGAATACATCAAAGATTGTTGCTATGGAAAAAAAGGTGGATGTCGTAAAAATAGTACTAAATTGGGATAGTCGTGATAGGTTTCACCTGAGAATCTGTCGCTTTTTTTGAAACGATGTGGTCTAAAGTGAAGAAGCAAGGCAAATAATAAATTTGTCATTTTGCTGTCTCTGACTCTTAGTTTAAAATGTGGGCCGATGGGTCTGTTTCTCTCCAGATTTATTACTTTAGAGATTTTTTTTTTCGATTAGTTTTCTTTCATTTTTTTCCATTTTTTTTTTAAATTAACACATCTCTCTTGGTTATTCTTGGAAAACGAAATTAAAGAAAGAATTTGATAACTAGACTCGCAAGGACAGTAGCATTAAAAAATTAAAAACATTCAATAAAAATACACCAAATAAGTTGACAATTCTTAGAAGAGTACTAGTCTTTTTTTAAAGTCTCGTTGTGATTTTTGTGTAAATCTCAAAGCAAGAACAGGCTTAGCCGCTAAGTAAATTTCTTTAGACTTTTCAACAAGCAAATTGATGGTGTTTCCTGTTGAAGTAAAAGCTATTTCCGCCATTTACTTTTTTCAAAAGCTCGAAATTGTTTTTTTCCCTATACATCCTTTTTTTGGTCAAAGCAACAATATATACTGATTATATAGCTATGATATTTATTTTGTTTTTCTTTTCATTATAAATGGTAATTTCATTTGGTATACTTTTGACCCCGTGAGAATCTTCCTGCTGAGTTTTGTATTATTCACAGCGTTGTGCCATCCAGTTTGAGTAAAAATGGACTCGGTCAGGTTTTATACGTAATAAACAGTTTGGTTCTTGTTATATTAGTGGAGCGTTGCGCAATTTTATTGGAAATCGTAAATCTATGTGACAAAGCAGAAATTTTATCTACAAATTTAATTTCACCATACTTTCATCATATACGATCTTCAGGTTACAATTTCCAATTTGAAGTTGAAAATGATTACATGAGACAAATTATGAACTGCCATTCAAGTTATTATCAATTTCGATTCGAATTCGTAAGATTAGAATTTTTTATGATAAAGGGCAAATACACAGTGAATTACATTTACTAAATATATTTTCGAAATTATTCTGACTCGGTGCATCAAAGAAAGTGAAAAAAATGCGAACTTCAATAAAGTACTGTCCTTCTAAGTTATCGTTACCGAGAACAGAAGGTCATATTAAAATCTTTTTAAATTGTATGCTCTTCGAAATCACTGTTCCAAAACTTAGAAATGAGTCTCAATTCTTAACATCTGCTGAAAAGAACTAATTTTTACCTTTTTGTTTCGTGACTTGGTCGCGTAATATTTAATTTTTATGCTTTTTTGAATAGGATTTTCTATTATTGTTTCGTTACTTTATGTTTGTTTGTGTATGTGACATACATTTTTTTGGTTCGCGACCTGACTGGCGGAGTAATCTTTAAATTTTTATGTTTATTCAATGGGGTTTTCCTTTTTGCTTCGTTTCTTGGTGTTTGTTTGTGTGTCTTGGGGTTCTTGTTGTTTTTTTTTTTTTGTCCTCAATACTGTAGACTATTTTCTTAAGAAAGGGATGAAATGAGATTGGGGGAGGATTCCACGAAGAAAATGAACTTATTGTAGTGAAGCTTACTTCGTATTACTAGTAAATATCTTCATTTGCCCTGCACAAGCCCTATAATTATTCTTTTGACCCAAATCTTTCAGAAAAATTTTGAAAAAATCTTTTTTCATCATCAATGCAATAAACTGTAATTTTTGAAAATTAAAAAAATACAACTGCACAAATATGCAATGTACAAGACGAAGTCAATTTAAAACAGGGAAAGTGCATTTAAATAAAGTGTCTTTCAATTTCTGTTCTGTTCAAATTTTCAGTAATAAGATTTTTTTTAAGTAGCTACTTCAGTACATGTAATCTGTGTCGCCCTTTCCAACGCAGTCTTCAAAACTGTTATTGTCTTCTTTAATAAACTGTGTGATCATATTTTTTTTTCATTTTAAGAGATTTATAACAAAACTCCATTAAAAGTCTCTGAGGAGATTGTAGCGCTACTGGTTTTAAAAGGAAGAGAAAAGGAGAACTTTGACATGAAACTATCACAGAGCCAAAAATATATGATTTTGGTTTTATAGGATCTCTATGTGGCTAGCTTTATTACAATCTGACTTAACTGTAGGGAAAATAAATTTTGAAAGAATTCACAGATTTTTTAAAGTTCAATATTGAGGAATCATTACAACACTGTTTGTCAATTTTAAAAAAACATAACCATATATACATGGTTATTTATTTTTGTCTTATTGATTTGTTTAAAACATTTCTTTTTTAAATCAGACCGAACCTTCAGAAAGAATTCAGAGTTGTTTTTTTTGGGGGGGGGGGGGGGGG
>PRKT01000030.1:2333483-2353689 GCA_003671525.1 Saccostrea glomerata
GTTAATAACATTTTTTTTTTAGAAAACATCGCAACACTGGGGCTGGGGGTTGTGGCCATTTTTATACTATTAATATTAATTTCCTTTAGAACAAGATTTCCATATGAAGATATACCAAAATGATCAAATAAAAATAAAGTGTATGAAATTTTTCTTTGCCAAATGATAGTTGACAGCTTAAGATATATCTAAAGATGAAGTTATATCTGATGGTTAATTTGTTGACTATCCAAGTGGCAACCTCCTTAACAAAGTCAAATACCGAAATATTTATTATAGGAAAATATTAGATTAAAATAGTTTATTTGTTTAACAAGTAAACGGATAAAAATTTTTAGAGGAAATGTAACATTTTTGAGAAAAAAAAACATTTTAACAGACATATGGATGGACAGACGATGGACACATTACTATCGAAAAAAAAACCAGCTGCTCTCTGAATAATAGAGCAAAAACTTACAAACAAACAAATTTTTATATCCCAAGTTCCCAACAAGGCTTTAATTGTTCTTATTTGAAAAATATCAGAAAAAATGGTTATGGTCCCAGTCAAGAATTTTGGGGTTTATTTTTGTGAATATTAAAATGTACATGAGCCTTTGATGAAATTTATGAAGACACGAACCATGCAGTTTCATAGAATCTCTGCAAACAACTGTCTTCATGGGTAACATGCCATGACTGATTCTTTCAGAGTTTAAATTCACTTTTTTTTTCAAGTAAATGTCGCACTCATCTAGTCTATCTATAAAACACTGTTAAACGTGACAAAGAGTTACAATTTAAGGTCATGTGACTTTTCTGAGTAAAATGTATTTTTGCAATAAGCAAAATTTTGTTTTAATAAAGTTCAGATTTCAAAATAAGAGAGGTGAATTTTGAGCTGGTTTTCAATGTATCAACTGAATTTCTTGTTCGAATGAATACAATACTAATACTCAAAATCAATGTTTAACACAACTGATTGTTGTATACGTGTAGTTACACACGACATAGCCCTACACTTATAAATTGCGAAAAATGATTGGACAATGTTTGTACATACGTATCATCTATATGTATCATCAAGTTACAAGTTACATGGAAAGGAATTTAAGATATGTCATTTTAATTAAAAGATAAATCTCACAATAGGTTTTATTCAACTTCCAGTATTTCACCTTTCTTTTTTTTTGAGGTTTTGACAGATTTTTCAAAGGTTTGATTTGATGACCTCCAATAAAAGACAAAAAAGAAAAGAAATCCCATATACGGGTGCATAAGGATTGTTTTTTTAGTTCTATAATAAATTGACTAAAAAATTCAAGAGACTTGGTAAATTTGACAAATTTAAGCTATATGATTTCATTAGTTTTTTCATGTCAAGAAAAGTTATCAATTGCAATTAAATCAACATAATAAATAATTTCAATGAAAATCAGGACATAAGCCTCTTTAATAAGAAAAATAATTGCTTTTAAGTTATAAAAGTTTGTGTTTAGAGTGATCGAATTTGTACTAAATATATAATGAAATGCATTACCTTCAAATTCTCCAGGTATATCGGACTTCATTTCTTTTTTCATTTATCTGGATATTAGATAAAAATATGAATTAGACCACATGAATTGTTAAGAAACTACATCATAGAATGCGTGTTCAACATGTACAGAGAAAGGAGCGTGTCCATCCTTCGAATACATTTTCACAAGTTTAAATCTATGCGCATGTAAGACATAAATATTTATCATTGTTCGCCATCCTTATTATTAAACATTCATTATGAAACTGATAGCATTAGAACTAGATGAATTTTGCATCACGTAAATAAATGCACTTTGAGAAATAGGCTCTGTGTGTTGTTATTTTGCTATAAGTATAAACTGCCAGCATGCGAGGTAATCCAATTTGAAAGTGCTTCTTATTTTTCGACCAATATACTTATAATTAACTTTCAAAATGAATATCAGACATAGTTTTACATACAGGTATACATCAAAACGTTGTTATTACATCGATACTCCAATATATTCAGGCCAATAATGTTAATACGAAATTAAAAAAAAAAACATATCCTGAACTGAAAAGAAACACATTGGTTTGTCTTACTTTTTGTATTTACAAAAAAACTACTGTTACTAATGCAATTTTCTTATATACACAAAAACAATCCCAATTTTAACCAAAAATTATGATTAGTTGATGTTTTTAAAAGCATAACATAATTTCGGGAAAAAAAATTATGTCAACATACCCAAAACTCCGATTAAATAAAACGCGCTAAGCTAGATATAATTCCTGTAAAATATAACCACTTACCCCGAATCCTCAGCCAAAGGAATACAAGCAGGATTCTAATATTAGTAGAGGACATTGCCTTATTACAAACATGCCGCCATATCTAATGGTAAAATCCAGTGGGATTGTTTTGTATATACTGACAAACATGTAGTAAAGACCTTTTTTTTTGCTCCACTCAACAGAACTCATACATTCGCCCCGATAAACCTGGGGTCATCGACAGTTCATCTGAGGTGAGCCGCTCTATAGTGCAGCGCGGAGGACAGATAGTAAAAAATGCTGACCCGCAAAGGCCTTTTGAAGCCTTTGTTGCAGATCGAACCAGAATTAATAAAGGCTATTTTCCTCCTTAGATTTTTTTGGGGGACAGTTAAAAGGGGGTATATATCATTTGAGATGTGTGCAGATGCTTTTTAAGTCTGGGTAGTGGAGCGTGACAGAGTTCGCGTCCCTAAGCGATGCAGGTTGACCTTAATTGAACTCCTCAGGGACATCGGAATCATTTATCATTTAGCTTGTCTAATTAATACACGGTATTTATGTGTGTTTGTGTGTATGTGTCTATTTGGGAAATCGCGGTCACTGGCAAAAGGTGAAGAAGCATATCAAAAACTCAAATTTTGGCAAAAGTGAAAACTCAGGGTAAATGAGCTGTCAGTGACTGGATTTGGGTCTCTGTTATCTCCTAGTTACCTGGTTATTAGACGGTGATAACGTTTGGTCAGCAGTACGAAATACATGTACATGTACATTGATATAACAGTCATCTATGCCTTTTTGAAATGCATGAAAACCCTTGGCCTATTATTTACAACGAAGTAGTCAGTCGCCCGCGTGGAGCATTGGTTTAGGTTAGAGCGTCTGCTCTAGAGTTGATCCTTACGTCGCGGGTTCGATTCCCACTGTGGGACGTGGATACCGGTTCTTCGGATGAGACCGCATTAGCCGAGATCCCGTGTCGCAGTAGGTGCTGGCACGGAAAAAGATCCCTCACTGCGCAATGGCGTACGTCCACCGGCAAGTGGTGGCGTTTCCATATGAGGGAAAAGTTCTCGAGAGGGACGTTAAACAACATACAAACAAAACAAACGAAGTAGCCAATTCTACAAATACTCATCTTCCCTAGCCAAGTGTCCTATCCGTGTAGCCTCATCTCGGAAGAATCGGACACCAATGGCTAGCGGAGATGACAAATACATGTACTATGTCATGTTCTTATATTAGTAATATGGATGTAATGGATCCTTATCTCACGATTAAAAACCAATTTAAAAGATTCGCATCACGATTTGTGTACTAAACCTATGTCACTCAGGCCTCGCGGATTAACATTCACCCGCTATTTAAACTCACCATGCAAGTGCAATTAAACTAAGTGCAAGAAGGCTGAACTTTTTTATTATATTACATGTAGGTTAAAATAACGACCCATGAGAGGTTATGAAAGGCCATTGCATCCTTATAGATTTTGCTATACGATCCTCCATATTATTATATAGCCGCGCTGGATTAACTGTCTAGCTGTTTGGTTCTTATGCCAACAAACCGTGCACCACAATTACGCCTTTGTAGTCATGCACTTCTATTTCTTTAAGTCAATCATGTTTCTTCGACATCAGCCAATAATCTTTTCGACTAGTATATGACAATTAATATTAAACTTTATTACAAAAAGTATTTTTTCTCTATTCCACAGAAACAAAAGTAGTAATGGAAGTTTTTAAAGTTATTATAAACTACAAAAACATCAATAACCCAGAATAATGTAAGCATTGGGAAAAATTAACAATACTGGTAAATTCCTAGGGGATAACTCACTCAACCTTCAAAACTTGGCCTCGAGCGATTGATTAGCATGGAGAGAGTTCGGACACGAATTTTGAACTCGTGGCACACGGCGTTTGGGTTAATGCAGTTAGGTATAAATATATAGATGGTGTTATACAAATTATTAAGTTCGCTGTCCGATTTAGACGCTTTGATATGGAGGGTCGAGACCCCGATACTAGCGGCAATCAATAGACTAACTACAATGACCGGTCAGCGCGGGTCAAACGGAGTTATTTCCCCTATCATGCCAATTACATAAAAATGCCATTATTTGGAGTGACTTTTGCAGCACGGATTCGTGTAACGAGAGTGGAATAATGCTGCCTCGAAGCAGCCGGTAAATTCTATTGTCTGCATCTAAAGTCATGATATCACGAAGGTATAAAGTTTCAAACCGTTTTCAAAAATAAATTCATGAATGGTTAATTTTGTGCATATATTAAACTGAAGTATGGTTTAAAAAATAATAATTCTATAAATACAATTGAATTAAAACTAAATAATAGGAAAATAAACTGTCTAAAAGTTTTTTTTTTTTGTTTTGTTTTTTAATAATAAAAAATGCAAAATTGCAACAGGTGAGGAAAAAGGCATTATAAACATTGCATTAAATAGATTCGAATAAAATGGATTAAGCGGTTTATAAAAAAGCGTAAACTGCCCCAAGTTACTGTAGAGGTACTTTTTTTCCAAGGTGCCATAAATCCGCGGAATCTCAATTTCCATTTAATCCCCGGGAAGTAAATTACGCGGATTTCTCTGACTGTCTCTATATGCCTTACATTTACATTAAGTATATACGCTTGAACAAATTTCCGCGGAAAATTTGTGACCGCGTACATAGCGTAAATTAATACCACGCGGAAAAAAGTACTTCTACAGTATGTTATATCGGATAACATAAGTGAAAAAATGTGTGCATCTTGTATATTGATTTCCCCAATCTGGGGTACACATATATTGAGGGAGAAAAATTTAAACACAGTGGATTTCTCAGAGCACGCCCAAATGTTTGGTAGCATAAAGCGGAAAATTGTCATTTCTTTCCCTTTTGGTTGACCCCACAAAGGGACACAACTTTTGCAAAGTGTGGATTGGAACGAACTCTAGGCTGTTTCAGAAATTTTTTTTCAGCTTTATTATAATGCCTTCAAAATTAAAATAAACTTGAAAGGTAAAAGTAACGAGAAATTATTGATCACAAATATCCTCCAAGCATTATACATGTACACCTGGTAATAGGGCTTAAAACGCGGACCAATGGAAACTGCACAGGTGGGATCAGGTGCCTTAGATGAGTAAGCATCACTTGTTGACCGGTTTCACCCGTTGTGAGCCCCAGATATTGATCAGGAAGATAGAACACTCTGTCCCAATTAGAGTTTTGTTAACAAGATCATTATAATGACGTTTAAACGAAATGCTTACTCCAAGGAACCTTAATATCCGGTAGTTAGACGTACACGCCATTCGATATAAAATACCGGTAGAATAAATTGAAATATGCACAATACATGTATGATAATATTTGAAATAATGCAAGTACTCTATATATTTTATTAGTTAAGATAGAGTAGTTAAAAACATTATCTGCATGTATAATTTCCATTTGAGTAAGCAAAAAATTTTTTTTTCTTTGTTATTACTTTGATTTATCCTGACTAAAAAGACACGCTCCCTATAATTTTAATGAATTGGTCAATATAAAAAAAATCCTCCTTTAAGCTGTGTAACTTTATAAAATTCCAATTTTTTTTTACATCGGTTTATTTAGGGTCTTTAAAGGAGGTTTTGTAAATCGCTGTTAAACTAAATTATCATCTTCGCTAGCCAAGGGTTTTCGGTCCGCACCGCTCCCCATAGGTGCGGACCGAAAACCCTTGGCTATCGAAGATGTAAATTTATTTGCATGTCGCCTGCCTCAGTTTAAAACAATTTTTATGAAAGGCATCATGAAAAAGTACCAAGGTTTTAAAATGTTAAAGATGCCATAAACCAACGAATTATTTTTTTTTATTTGAAATAACTATTCAAGTGTTCGCAAACATGCAGAATTCGGAGAGAGGCGTCGAAATAATACGAGCGTTGTTCGAATTTACGTCACTTGTGAAGTGCTTTCTTCTGAAAAGTGTTCAAATATTGAAATTTACTGGAAACTGTAGAGGTGTAGAAGTCTTAATAACAAAATTTTTGCGACGTTTTCAATGCTAGAAAAACGTGAAAATAAAATTTAAATATTTTACAGTTTTTAAAAACTTCTTTGAAAGAAATATATCATAATGCAATGAGTGAAGAAATTTATCAACCAATGAAAACCATCCGAGTCGAAAGGGCCACTTTTTTCTCGGTATATTTTAATGAATTATTTTCAGCTTCATCGTACCTTTGTATTTCAATTATGTTTTTTTATCGATTGCCCTGGTTTTATCAGGAGAAACCCGGAGTGAGCCTCAGATTAAAATTCAATGTGATCTACGTATTCCGGACAATTTTTTCATATGAAGTTTTTTTATTGAGATCGATACACTTACACCTTCACAAATAAAAATCGTAATCCCTATTGGCATTTAAAATACTATTGAATGGTTGGGTTTAAAATATATCTAGGATGAATACCAGTATTTTATGGTAAAAGTGTACAAGTATTTTGAAGTAACAATGCGTCCATGCTATATACGAGGGCTGTTCGAAAATCATTGAGACATTGTGAATATTTTGCTTTCTAATGAATGTCTTTTGGTGAAAATTGGCATATACGTTTGACATACACTAAAAATTAATAAGAGCAAGAAATATTTTACAAATATTAAATATTTTCTCTACAATGGTATATAAATGAGTCAATAGTAGGGGTACCCGGAGCAGTCGCTGAATCAGATATTGAAAATATGTAACCCCAAAATTCTAACTCTTCGTTGATCCATAATGAGAGAGAAAATAATTCAGTTTAAGTGTATAATTTTTCAGCTTTGATTCAAATTTATGTTGTGCAACTTTGATAGAGTTTTGATCAGATATACCGAGATCATAAAAAAATTAAGCGTGGTAGAGAAATCTGCTAACAACGAAGGAATGGATTTTGACGTCAAGGGCGTCTTAGACCTACGCTACATTACAGACTCGTCGCACTTAAATCTTGTGATATGACCCTGGAAAAAAATGGATTTCAAACATTACTCTGAAATATGCAAACTTGTGGCATGAATACGTAGTTAAAAGAACATGCATTGTGGGTCCTACTATAAAAGTATAGCAAAGAGGCTCCTTGCTCCATGTTTCTGTTTATTGCAAAAATACTTAGTATATATTTTTCGTAATTTTTTATGAAAGACTTTCAAAACAATGTAGAGAAGGCTATACATATAGAAAAATTATAAGAAGTTTGAAAAAAAAATTCCCTTTTCGGTCTGTTGTGCTACTTTGAGATTGTCGCAATTATAGAGGGTTTGCATAAAGATATGTAAATGGAAACTGAAATATCAAAGAAAATTGTATTTTAGTAAAATTCAATTTAGTACTAGTAGATTATACATAAGTCTGTATGTCTACTCTTTTGATGGTTGAGTTCCATATATTGAATGAATTTGCGAGATTTTGAATAATGTACAGTTAGATAACTTTCTTGTACATTCGGAGTATCAATCTCAAAAAAAGACAATATGCAACCAAATAACCTGGCAAAGACCTTATCAAGACTATTATATTATGATTACCGTACGCAAAAGGCTATACTGGGGTACAGTTAGTAGCAATAACACAAAAGTAGAAAGATTGAAAAGTACCAGAAGTTTAATTGTAATGAGAAATAAGAAGTATAGCAACAGGAGCTACAGATTCTAATGATACATGTATATTTTCTTACCAATGATATCAGCTTTAACCTAAAATTTTTGGAAAAAGGTTAACATTTTCGCAGAAAAAATATCTTACATTTATTGCAAAACAAGTTCAGGATTATTGCCATACCTATACGCATTCTTGAAAAATAGATATCATGTTAAATTACCGGGTATATATAAAAACAGTGTATTAGGTGGGTGTTACTACAGGCAAATAGCACAGCTGTATAGTCTTTGAAAGGAAATCTTTGCTAAGCAAAATGAAAAAAAAATCTTAAAGTCGAACATCCTATTTGACGGGTGAAGAGGGCAACCGACCATTAAATGAAGGTTTTCCTAGTAAATTAGCAATATAAGAAAAAAACAAGAGGCCCATGGGCCACATCGCTCACCTGAGAAGATTTGACTATTCTGTTCTTTACCAGATTTCCCCCTTGTATTACATAATGCATCCCCACCCTACCCCACTGATCATAATTTAGACATTTTGAAATCTACACTACTCCAGGATCCTTCCATGTGCACATAAGTTTCAGCTTTTCTGGCCCAATGGTTCTTAACAAGAAGATTTTTTAATGACCGCACCCTATTTTTGTCTTTTCTTGATTATCTCCCCTTGTGAGGGACTTGACCCTTTATTTTAACAATTTGAATTCCCCTTCACCTAAGGATGCTTTGTACCAAGTTTGGTCAAAATTGGCCCAGTTGTTCTTGAGAAGAAGTTGAAAATGTGAAAAGTTTACAGACGGACGGACAGACAGACAGACGGACGGACGGACGACGGACAAAATGTGATCAGAAAAGCTCACTTGAGCCTTCAGCTCAGGTGAGCTAAAAAGTGCATGGGGACTGTCTGTTTTTTATGAACCTTTAAGTCTTTTCTTCGAAATATGTTTTTTTTTTTTTGTCTGTTGTTTAACGTCCTTCGAGAATTTTCCCACTCATATGGACACACCACCACTTGCCAGTGGAGAACTGTGAAGGATCTTTTTCGTGCCAGCACCTACTGCGACACTGGTCTCGGTTTATATGGACCGGTTTCCATATCCCACAGTGGAATTCGAACCCGCGACGTTCATGTTCCTTCGCGACTCTAGAACAGACGCTTTAACCACTGCGCCCTGCGGGCGACTTGAGAAAAAAACATTGAAATATATTATATTTCTATCATAGTTAACTGGTAATTTCTATCATAGTGAACTGGTAAACGTTATACCTTGTTTTATAAAGCAGTAGAATATAAAAGAAAGAATTTCTACTTTTAATCTAAGTAAAATTTGCAAATAGGGATTCCCAACTTCAATATATTGAAAAATATTTCTCAAAATTCTTCACAAAAATAATGCTAATTACATGTATATTTTTTTCATATGTGCATCAAAAGAAAACAAGAAATATTATTAATATTTAAGAAATATAGTGTTTTTCAAAATCGTATTCAAAGATAACTTATCTTACCAATAGTAGGTTTGTCACAATTTGTACCAAAATAAATAGTCTCCATGCCCACATGCTGAATCCAAAAATTTAGCTGTCGCTCTAGCTCATGCATGCCTTATCATGTTTTTTTTCTTGTGTCCCTTACCGTTGCAAACAAATCACCGAGTATAACTGTCACTATGTCGAAAAAGAACAACCATGAGTATCGATTTTTCAGGGGGGGGGTTCGAGTCGATATTTGCTGGGTACTGTAAAGGTATCTATGCATTCGAAGGTTTTAGTTTTGAATGAAGAAAAATTTCAAATGAATTTCAGTTTATTGAAAACAAACCAATCTACTATTTTTGATTTTGATTGATAGATTATTTAATGTTTTACCTCCCATTTGAGAATATTTCACTCATATAGAGACTCCACTATATACCAGTAAAGGGCTTCAAATTTTGACGTTTACTCGGCACTCAGGAACATTGAGTAGTGTGGGACCTTTATCGTGCCAACGCCTGTCGTGACCAAGGGGCCTCGGTTATAAGGTCTCATCCAAAAAACCCGTTGCTTTCACTTCAACGTGCCGAATGCATAAAGGTACAGTTGCAACCCGTTTTTTATCGATTTGTGTCAGTCGCTGCCGAGATTCGAATTGACGATCTCATTAAAATGAATGATCAAATAATTACAGATGCCATAAAAGTTTCAGTTATGCTTAAAGACAAATACAGATTCAACCATCCGTATATACATTTGTCATTTGAACGGATACCCAATGAAATAACTATAGTTTATCTTTATTATCTTACATGATTTTCATTTTTAAGAACATTTTCCAAAAATTCCTTATTTTAATCTATATCCCCTTTAGTAGTTATACTCGGTAAATACATCGATCGATATCGACCGATCCCTCCTGATATTTTTTTCTACTTTCGTTTCTTAGCATAGAATAAAGTCAAACGATTAAATGTATCAAAATTAAAGTAGTTGTGATGTATTGGATGTTTCTTTTTTTTTTTAAATCGATCTTTAACTTAATATGCCCTAACCAAGTTTATAAAACTCAAAAGAAGAATCGACACCTAATGCTCTCACCAAGTTTATGAAATTCAAAGTAAGAATCGACACGTAATTCATATCTATATTGATTTAAGAGCAAGAACATTCCATAACTTTCCTGTTTATCAGTTTAAGTACGATGGTACGGAATTTACTGAAACATTTGGTTTTTACGGGCCTTATTCCTGACAGCGTACATAACCACTAGCCTAGTGGTTCTAAAAAAGAAGAATTTTAAAGATTTATCCTATATATTATTTAATGCAAAACTTACATTAATTCCCTAGCGTGCCCCCTCCTGTCCAACCCCAAGGGGTCGTGATTTGAACTATTTAGAATCTACACTACCTGAGGGTGATTCTATATAGGTTTTTAGTCGTTCTTGAGTAGAAAATTTTTAACGATTTTTCCTTTATAATTCAATGTAAAAGTGGAATCCCCTATTGTGGTCTCTGTCCTAACCCAGGGGATCATGAGTTGAGCTATTCAGAATCTAAACGCCTAAGGATGCTAATAATTCTAATAAGTTTTAAATTTCTGGCAAAGTGGTTCTTCAGAATAAATTTTTATGATCCCACCATGTTTTTGTCTTTTCTTGATTATCCCTCCTTGTTAATGGACATGGTCCTTCATTTTACAATTTAAACTACCCCATTCACCCAAGGATGTTTTGTACCAAGTTTGGAAAAAAAATTTGCCCAGTGGTTCTTGGAAAGACAACAGGTGATCTTGTTAACTTACGTAGTTATAAAAAGTTTTGATCAGCTTTTATTTGATAAACCGTTTCTTCACAGATTGTCTTCATCCGATACAGAGACTCTGTTACTCAAATGCCGCCTGTACCATTTATAAATACATGCACGACTTAATTGTGACATAATTTTTGAATAATCTAATATTTCTAGAGTTTATTCAAGATTTTTCCCGAGTATAACACAAAATTGCAACATTATCTGCTACTCTTTGACGTTCAACAACGTCATAATTTTTGTAGCTTTCAATGAGGACTACCTATCTTTCCAAATTGATTTCTTTTCAACTACATGTAATAAAAATATTAAGGTAAAATTTGAAATATGAATCAATGTAACAGTCCTTAATTTCAAAGTTTAAGTATTTTTCTCATTTTTGCTCCATTTTACAAAGAATATGATTACAGACATTTTCATATTTATTTCGTATGTTGGTTGTCAATTACTAAATTTTGACATACTCCGCTATCTGATTTTTGCAGTTTAAATTCTGTATAGGTTTAAAATCAATCATGATAATTTAATATTTTTAATTCAAATGATTTGGATTTATTGTTAAAATATTTCTACCAAATTTGATTAGCATATGACGTTAAATAAAAAAAAGATATAACAGAGTCCACGAACTTTTCGAACAACCCTCGTAGAAAATGCTGTCCAAAAGTATCCAAAGTTGCATTTTCTTCCAATTAGATACTAGTACATGTATTTGCGGACAACAAAAAATGAGGTCCTGAGGCCACATCACTCAATTGAGCACTTTGGCTAGGAAAAAGCAGAAATCAATTCAATTTTGAAAACTTTATTTTAAACAGGAACTTAAAGCGCTTCAAGGCAGGGGGTGGGAATATGATTTGAATAAACTTGAATCTACACTTCATAAGGATCGCCCGAGCACATACCGCATTGGTAAGAGCGTCTGCTCTATAGTCGCGGATAAAGGACTTGATCCTTACGAAGCGGGTTCGAATCCCACTTTTAGACGTCAAGAGCGGTCCTTCATATAAGACCGTATAAACTGAGGTCCCGTCGCTGTGGGTGCTCACACGAAAAGGTCCTTCCCTGCTCAATGGATCTGAGTGCAGAGTATAGGACAAAATTTGCAGCTCTCTACTGACAAGTGGTGGCGTCCCCATAGGAGTGAAAAATTCTCGAGAGGGACGTTAAACAACGTACACTCCATAAGGATCCATTTCAATTAATAGGACACAAAATGACTTAGCTGTTCTTTACTGACACATCTTTTGCATTCCTTTGTATAATTATGATCCACTATTATGGTCCTTCTATTCTGGTGGGGGTTCATGATTTGAACAAAACCTGAGAACTTTTAACCCCTCACATGTGGCCCCCTTCCAATCCTTGGGGTCGCAATTTGCACAAGCGTGAATTAACACTATCTGAGGATGCTTCCATATAAATATGACCAATCATGGCTTTTAGGTTTTTGCGGCGAAGATTTAAAAAGATTTTTCCTCTTTGTATTCCTATGTAAAACTTAGATCATCCATTGTTGCCCACCATAACTCTAAGAGTCCTAATTTTATCAAAATTGAATCTACTTTACCTGAGGATGCATGCATATACATGTAAATATCAATCATGGCCTTGCTGTTCTTCTTCCATATACACTGTAATTATGACCACAGTGCACGTGGTTTTTAGGAAAAGAATATTTAAATGTGAAAAACTTATTTTTAATCTCATGGGTGTGAATCCCACTGTGAGATTTGGAGACTGGGCCTTCAGATGAGCTCGCATAAACCGAGATTTTCGTGTCGCAGTATGTGCTGACACGAAAAAGATACCTCCTTCTTCAATGGACCTGTGTGCCGAACCTAGGTAAAACATTGCAGCTCTCCACTGGCAATTGGTAGCGTCTCCAGCTCCCCAAGACGATTAAAAGACCGTTACAACGATACGAAAGTGGTACATATAATTTTCAGTTTATTTTTTATTCACTTTTATAAAAATCAATTAAAACGGTTTCAAATCAATTGCAGACGTAAAGCTATTACTTAGGATTTCACCATCTACGGTATTGGAATGCAATTACGAAAAACACCTAACAGTTGAATTTTCTTAGACTTAATCGTTCAAACATGACAAGGATTTTATCTTTACTACTGAAAAATATACCGTAGTATTAACTTTGCACAATTTAAACCATATACCTAATGATTTAGATAGAAATATTTTTAAAAAAAAACGACAGAAATAATTTCGAAATTGTAGAAAAATAAATATATTAGTAAAACAAGAGGCCCAGGGGCCACAGCGCTCACCTGAGCACATCAGCTAGGAAAAAAACACATATCAGATCAGAACTGTAAGTTAACTTAAGTGGGGGGGGGGCGCTTGAATTTTAACCCCCAAGGGGATCATAATTTGAACGAACTAGAATCTACATTACCTGAGGATGATTCCAAATAAATATTACTAATCTTGGCTTTGAAGTGCTTGAAAAGAAGATTTAAAAAGGTTTCCATATATTTCTATGTAAAACATTGATCGGCCATTTTGGCCACACCCTTAGCCCCGGGGGTCATGACTTGAACAAACTTGAATCTACATTACCTGAGGATAATTTCACATTACTTTCATCTTTCCTGATTCAATGGTTCTTGAGAAGAAGATTTTTAAAGATTTTTCCTATATATTCCTATATATGTAAAACTTTGATCGGCAATTTTGGCCCCGCCCTACCCCCGGGGGTCATGACTTGAACAAACTTGAATCTACACTACCTGAGGATGATTCCACATGAGTTTCATCTTTCCTGGCCCAGTGGTTCTTGAGAAGATTTTTAAAGATTTTTCCTATATATTCTTATGTAAAACTTTGGTCGGCCATTTTGGCCACACCCTAACCCACGGGGGTCATGCCTTGAACAAACTTGAATCTACATTACCTGAGGATGATTTCACATTACTTTCATCTTTCCTGATTCGAAATGCAATCACTTCCCAAGTGATCCATTGTTATACGTAAAAGCTAATCAATTTTCGAAAAAGGAATTTGTCCACCATATTCGATTGGGTTTTCATTATATCTGCAGGGCCCTACATAAAGCGCTCATTTAGTTACTATTACCAATCGTCACCAGTTTAGATTGATGCGACACTTGCCGTTGATAAAAAACAACTGTGCACTTCTAATAGACTAATACAGGAGAGTAAGATACCAAAGAAACTTACAACTGCCTGGGTCAGTGCAGTATACAAACACATGCAAATACAAGTAACTGCAATAAATGTAAACAAAGGTAAAGCAAGATAACCAGCACGAACACGAATCGCCAAGCTGATATACCTGTGACAATAACGCAGTCATTTGTATGGAATGCACAGAATATACCACGGTGCTAATATCGTAGAAAATAATAAAATGACGTATGTCTACTGATCACGCGTTCAGTTTTAAAGGTTCATTCTCTTTAAGGCCATTTTCCGGCCTACGATAAAATTGCTTTAAAATGTTATTTTATATAACTATAATCATTCTAGTTCATGATTTTGATGTTTGTTTTTCAACATCGATCATGTAAGTCACGTGATTTAGAGATAAAAGATGGCTGTCAGTTAAAGAAAAATTGAGGGTAGGTCTATTTAAATCAAGTTTCTATGCATGTTTCTGAATGTGAATAATCAAAAATTGCTTATTTATGTCGGAAATACATCAAACTTAAGTAATAAATTCTAAGATGTTTTTAAATTTAAGGTTCGAGATATTTTTATGACAAGAATTCCGATGCATCAACATTTTGGATATTTTGAACGTTTATCTTTACGAAATTCACACTGTATGGTGCTGAAAAAAGTTTGATTTGCAATTTATTGAAAAATATTATATCATATTTAATTATATTGTAATTGTATATCATTTCTATAGATGTGGTACTAATTTACGCATAAAATAACCATGTTAGAAATGGGGTTTCTAAGATTCTGTTGAACTCTAAAAGTTATGTGTAAAATGTTGAAAGCACTGAATGGATTTTGATTGCGATTAAATCAAACTGAAGTTGTAATTAAGAAAAATAATTCAGCTATTGCGCAAAAAAAAAGAATTAACAGCATAAGAATATCAATGTAAGTACACGTTGACTATCCATATACATGTAAATAGTCAATTCATTTAACTCCGAGCGGTTGCATTAAAATATACATCTCTTAAAGTAAAATGAAATAGCGTCGTAAAATGGCTTTGCTTTTATTTAATTACTCGTGTTGCACGATATATTCAATTAAAAATGCCATCTAAACTTTACGTATTTACATGTTTAAAAGTTGAGACTCCCCACCGACCCCCCACCCCTTGTCTAACGGCACAACATAAAATGGAGCAGAATTTTAACAGTTCCTTCAACTATGCATATCAGATTCTGAAGTTATTCGTATATACTAGTATACGGAATTAAGAGTTCTGCAACATCCCAGGTACAAAATGGACCCTAAGGGTTTGATGCTTCTTTCCCACTCTTGAAACCTGTAGGTTATATTCAGTCTCTTTCCCAGTGCAGAGTCAAAAACTTGTTTAACACGGATAGTGACAGTTCTCTACCTAAGTCTTTAGCATTTAAAGTAAATGTCATCAGTCTTTTGGATATTATATATATATATATATTTTTTTTAAAGTCCCTTACGGCGTTGGGCGTTGGTTAGTAGTGCAACTATCTTAAACACTTGACCTTAAGTGGATGATTTCTTTGTCTGGTTGAGAAATCCTTAAATGGGGTAAAGCAACATTCATTATCAATCACATATTACAAGTTATGAATCCCTCTCCTCTTTACCAGTTTATTTTTAAAGACGGGACTAATGTTATCGTAACTTATATCGATGCTATCAAAGAAGTGTGATAAATAGATTGCGTCCTCTCAATATTAAGACCTAGTTAACAAAATATGGATCACATGATACTCATACAGAAGTGTCCATATAAAAATTATGTGTGTACCCATAGGAAAAGAGTCTTTTAACACAAATAATAAATGCATGTTACCGCTTCAACAAAGATTGCTTTCATCATTTCTAGAACGTAAACAGTACTCATAAGGACAAACAAAGGAAATATGCAGTACTCATAACGAAATTCAAGGAAGTAGCATATATAGATATACTAAACTATCATTATAAATATTAAAGATAACTCATATTCTCACCATATATTCTATAAAATGTTTTTATTTCTTAAATTCTTATCAGACATTTCAAAGAAACGTCTCCACTTGAAATTCCATGACATCCAATCCTAACAGTCCTTTGATTTTTAGATTTTTAAGTAAAAAGTTCACTTCTTTTTTAGTAAATATGCATGGCTGATATAAACCATAGTAAATCCACAGAAAATTGTACTTTAACCAAAAGTTTATGAAAAGAAATAATCTACATAAGCTGATATCCTTCATTGTGAGTAGTTATCTTTTTCTGCAAATATCGTAAAAATGAAGTGAAAAGTTTTTATTTAGATGTCATAACCACCTTTAACCAAATTCATGATTTGGTAGTAAATTTTTATATTTATAAGAAATTTACATGCAAATTTTTGTGTTGGTTAAAGGTGGTTATGACATGCGTAGGAGTTATCTAACACAGCCACCCTCTTGAGTTTTCCCATTACTCTAATGTTAATGCGGACCGATAGTACCTTACTTTGTGACCCTTTATCATCAAAAATACTAATGTATCATTAACCAACCAAGTTTTATCATTAAATTGGAACATAAGCCTAGTGATTCATGCAATTTTTAAGGGAAAAAATACTATCTGAAAATTTGAAGTCATTGTAGGCCGCAAAACGGCCTTATAGAGAATGATCCTTTAATGAATGATCGATAAAAATGAAAATATGAATTAATGTATACAAGTATAATATACAAAAACAAAAAAAGGCTCTCTTTATGTTTAAAAAGATGACGGAAGAAAGCCAGATTTAAGGCATTATTACTGTTAGTCATTTGTATGTGCAGAGTTCCTCCACTTAAATTGACAAGATTCATAAGTTTGAATAACTTAGTCATCTTCTATGTTTAAGGTACCTTCATCACAATATTCGTAGAGTCTTGTTCCTCGTATTATTCCATATTTCCTCGAATATCATACTTTTTATGACGTGCCTGGCGTATTTGATACAGACCTATCAATAGTCCAAAGACTGCTAGAATAGCACCTATAATTCCAATTATCGTATCAATATCAATCTCATCATCCTCAGCGGGCTTTAATCTATCTGTTAGAATAAATCATAAATATTTTAAAATTTCTTTTGAAAGAATCTGTAATGATGTATTCTCACTTAGTAACATACACATGTAACATAAAAAAACCAACATGAAAATACACTTAAATTTACTTTTCTTGATATGTCAAATTTCTCACCGAAACATTTCTCGACCGACTCACTGCCAACAAAAGAGAGATGTCCAGGAGGACAGAATTTACATGAAGTCTGACCAACATCATTCTGGTAAAATCCACTTTTGCACATAGCACATCCGTTTCCTTCTTGATATGTACCAACAGGGCAATAAACTGAAATTGTAAAATATCACAAAATGGTTTAATTGTGGAATACATTGTTCAAGTTTCTGATCTTTCAAAATTTAAATCTTTATATATAAAAAAGAAACAAGAATATGTAAACATATATCATTAATCTTATTCTTCTTTTGGTGTTATCAGTCGTCACTTTTAAAAAGCTTGGTTATTAGCAAGTGACGTTTTGACTAAACGGTGTTATATGAGGGCATTTTCCAAATACTTAATGGAAGCAAAAATCGTTTATATGTCTGTAATTAATTCACATACCACAACTGTCTCCTTGAAGGAAGCTGCCCGCGGTACACTTTACTTCAGCGTTCAGCAACGAAACATATCCATGAATCTTAGTTTCAATGAGGGATCTCTTTGATATCATGTGTGAACCTGTAAATAGTTTTTTTTCAGTTGTCGTTAAATCTTGTTTCCTGTGACTAGCATAGGTACATAATTTAATAAAATTCTATACATGACATTATGTTCATACAAGAGGCCCATGGGCCACATCACTCACCTGAGCACTGAGGCTAGGAAAAAGTAGAAATTGGTTTATTATTGAAAAGTTTGAATCCAAAAGTAGTCCCATGACCAATCATGGCTTTGCTATTCTTGAGAAGATGATTTGTTAAAGAATTTTCCTATAGATGTCTATGTAAAACTTTGACTGGCCATTGTGGTCCTACCCTACTCCCGGGGGTCATTATTTTAACAAACTTGAATCTACACTACCTGAGGATACTTCCATATAAATATGATTTATTAAAGCTTTGCTTTTCTTGAGATGAAAATTTTTAAAAAATTTTCCTATATATTTCTAGGTAAAACTTTGGTCGTCCATTGTGGCCCCGCCCTACCCCCGGGGGTCATGATTTGAACAAACTAGAATCTACACGATCTGTGGATGTTTTCCCATAAGTGTCTTCTTTCCTGGCACAGTGATTCTTGAGAAGAAGATTTTTAAAACATGCAAGCAAATTTTTATAAATTCCCAATTATCTCCCCTTGAATGAGGAAAGGCCCTTCATCTGAACAAACTTGAATCCCCTTCACCCAAGGATACTTTGTGGCAAGTTTGGTTGAAATTGGCCTAGCGGTTCTTGAGAAGAAGTCGAAAATGTGAAAAGTTTACAGACAGACGGATGGACAGATGGACTACAGATAAAATGTGATCAGAAAAGCTCACTTGAGCCTTCGCCTCAGTTGAGCTAAAAACAGTACAAAACAGGAGCAGAGCAATCAAGGGCATGAAATATACATAGAAAATATTTTTTTTTATTTAAGGAGGTGTTTCTTAGTTTCTTCCAAGATAACCAAATGATCTGAAATTTTTAAACTCTTTAGCCAAGTCATTTTTGACAACCTTTATAGATCAATAAGTAGAACTGATTGCGTAACAACAGGCCTTATACCTTAATTTAACAACCATCTGAGTGTCTTTGAAAGCCATAATACGTACATGTTTTATTTGTCAACATCCTCTTTGAATAAATTTGAATTCAATTACCAAAAAAAAAAAAACAGCGCAGGTAATCTAAATTTTAACCAAAAGCATTTTATTAGAAAAATGACTATTACTTCAAGAAAATCATTGATTTTTATATGCAGAGTAAGTTAATATGATTTGCAGGGGATGCCTTTCATGAAGGCAAAAAAGCCCTGAAAATAATCTCCTCAATGAAACCCAACATTTACTCACCTTTTAAAACTTGGTAATATCTTCTCAAAAGTAAATATTCTTTGTGTAGATTTGTCTCTGTATTTCTTCTAGAGCGTCGCTTCCTGTGGCTAGCATTTTTAGCATCTACATATTCCAAGTCCACAAGTTTGGATTCCGTGACATAGAAAGCCTGAACAAGGTGCTTGAGAGGTTCACTTACTTGTAATAAAAATACAAAAATAACACTTTGTGTTAGATAAATTATTTTAATACTTACAAATGCTTACTTAAGAATGACTTCTGTTAATTGTGTGATAGTTTGTTTTGTCTCTTTTATATAAAACATCTGAAAGTGGCGATTATTCGTTGACACATGACATTTCTTTACTAGATTGTTATGCCATGTCAGATTTGGAGTCATGATCAAGATAAACAAAATTTCCTTAATTGTGTTACAAATACATGAAGAACAAGAGGCCCATGGGCCACATCGCTCACCTGAGCACCAAGGGTAGGACTAGTATAAAATGGCTTTTTATTGTAAAGTTTAAATCCAAAAGTAGTGCGTTGACCAATCATGGATTTGCCATTATTTACAATTTGAGTGAGAAGAAGATTTTTAAAGAATTTTCCTATATATTTCTATGTAAAACTTTGGTCGACCATTTTGGCCCCGCTCTACCCCCAGGGGTCATGATTTGAACAAACTTGAATCTGCACTACCTAAGCATGCTTCCATATATATATGATGAATTATGGCTTTGTCATTCTTGAGAAGAAGATTTTTAAAGAATTTTCCTATATATTTCTATGTAAAAC
>PRKT01000030.1:2354803-2372395 GCA_003671525.1 Saccostrea glomerata
AGAATTTTCCTATATATTTCTATGTAAAACTTTGGTCGGCCATTTTGGCCCCGCCCTACCCCCGGGGGTCATGATTTGAACAAACTTGAATCTACACTACCTGAGGATGTTTCCCCATAAGTTTCATCTTTCCTGGCACAGTGGTTCTTGAGAAGAAGATTTTTAAAATATACCACTAAATTTTCATTAATTCCCAATTATCTCCCCTTGAATAAGGGCGTGGCCCTTCATTTGAACAAACTTGAATCCCCTTCACGCAAGGATACTTTGTGGCAAGTTTGGTTGAAATTGGCCCAGCGGTTCTTGAGAAGAAGTCGAAAATGTGAAAAGTTTACAGACAGACAGACGGACAGACAGACGGACGCCGGACAAAATGAGATCAGAAAAGCTCACTTGAGCCTTCGGCTCAGGTGAGCTAAAAAGCATTCTTTACAAGAGGAGCAAAAATTCTATATTTACTGTTAATCTTGTTCCCAAGCAATATTATCCTTCCTTACCGATGCCTTTTTGATGATATGCGCCGAGTTGTAAAGGCTGACCGCCACTCTGTAAATGAGTTTTCACAAGGTAGGCCCGCTGCACCGAGTCTCCAATATTTTTGCATTCCTTCACTGTGACATTAACGACACAAGATCCATTGCAAGCAGAAGGCTGGATATCTTCGCATTTAATTCCTCTGAACGCCACCTCAAGATTTACTATCAAGGACTCGGGACTTGCAGTATCTAAAATTAAAGGTTGAGAAGAGTTTTCTCTATGTGAGTGAAACTTCTAGAATATGATCTAAAACAACAAACTCAATCAATCAAAAAATGAATGTATACCAATTTTTTTTCAATTGAATAAACCCAAATCTACATTACACAGTCTTATCTAACTGTTCGTCCGATTGCCTTATTCTGTCTATTCTTTAGAAGTAAATATATTTTCTCATAAATTCCAATGTCAAAAGTTTACACCAACCCTTGTTATGTCCTAACCATTGCTTTATTGATTTAAACAAACTCGTATACATGGCTTGAAATACTATAGATATAAGTATGATTTAATGCTGCTTTCCGTTACTGAAAAAGAAAATTTTAAAGAATCTTCAAATGTATTCATATTTATATAAAAATGATACTCTCAGTTGTGGTCCAATTTAACCACGGTTGTCATGAGCTGCCAGCCAGACACCCTATGATCAGAAAGGCTCGCTTCAGCCTTCATTTCAGGTGAGCTTAAAATCAAATGAACAGACCTGCACACACAGGCATTTCATTCTCCTCCAAAACTTGCTGATTTCTTGAAAGAACCCATCGTCGTTCCGTTTTGGTTCCACACTCATAGTAAGTTTCATGCATATATTTATCGCTGCGCACTCTACCTCTTCCACACTTCACCTCGCAGATTTTGTGCTCATCGTCTCCGTAACAGGAAATAATTGAGTCATTTTGATGAGCAAACTTGCTGCAACCTAATATATAGAGGTAATAGAAAGCATTATGACCTATCTAGAATTTCTAAAGTATTAGTACGTTTTAATGGTTTTCAACTTTTCATTCATGCACATTTGAAACTGAAAAATTTATTAAGTTTTTTACTCGTTCTTAGAAGATATATCATTAATTTACCATCTATATATCAATAAATCACGACATGCAATTTTTCTTTGTATCAAAATATTTCGTGATCTTCTCATTCTTACCTAAAGCTTTTTCACAAAATATTCCTATAAATGAATCTGGACATACACAGTAGAAAGTGTTATTTTTGGTTGCGATGCATTTACCGGAATTTCTACAAATTCCAGATTTACAAACGCTAGGAGGAATATCACAGTCATTACCACTGAAGCCGTGAGCGCAAGTACAACTATCGTTTTGACAATCCAGCGATGTTCTACACGTACTATTATATGTATCTGAAATCAAACAAGATGTATTCTCATCTTGAAAAGGAAGTATTTGATAATCGTTTTAAGACAACTCCATTTATAATCGTAGGATAAAAATAAAAACAGATCAGTGAACCCGCTAACTCATCCTTTTCTATATTAAAATGCTTAGTATCTCACAAAAAATGTTTTTCACCTTAATTAAACTTAAAAGTTTAAGATATCTAAACAAAAAAAAAAACCTTAATACACTATGATTTTTGACCTCATAATTTTGACGTTGAAGTATGACCTACTTTTCAAAACTTTAACCCTTGGTCATGACTTTTGAATGAGAAGAGATAGGGCTTTATTATAAAACCTGTGTGTTGGCTGTGGCAAAATCTCTCCAAATACACATTATTTTTTATTTTGTGACCTTGACCTCGAAGTTTGACCTACTTTTCAAAATGTTAATTTTTCGTTACATTTTCTGATTGAGAAGAGATAGGTCTTTCATATTTGACAGAAATTTGCTTTACCTTTGACAAGATATTTCCGAGCATTACATGATTTCTGACCCCTTGACCTTGACCTTCATGAATGACTTTATCTTCAAAAGATAACTTCTGAATAACATATGATAGGGCGTTAACATTTTACACATGCAATAAATAATGACATCTCATCCACAAAGACACCAAAAGCGGAGGACCACAATTCTTTGAATTTGATAGTTAAAATTAAAAGTAAAATAGGTTAGAAAATACTCCTTACTTCTTTTTTCTATCAAACTAGGTGAACGTTCTTTAAATATTAAGTCTCTGGTTACAGCGTTTTCCACGTGAGAGAGTGAAGAAAGAATGTTGTTGTTACCATCCAATATCATAAAATCACAGATTTCTAGCCCTGAAAGTAAAAGTAAATTGTTAAGTTATATATAACAAAAGATTATCATCACATGCTGTATAAAGTTTAAAATCTACTAAAATGCAAAATATTTATATTCTTCATGACTTATACTTTTTTAAATTGTGATCACCTTTTTGATTCTTGGGAAAGCGAGCGTAAAATTCCCTTCCAAATATGACATAGTTTTTGTCTATTGTTGAATTTCCATGGAAGATGTAATTGAAATGAAGGCCGTCTACTGTTTGATTAATTACACCAGTCCAAGAAGCACCACTGGTGTTTGGACTCAACTTAATTCTCAGATTATTCCACTGTGCCGATGTACTTGCGGCAATAATGACCGAATTTCTTAAAAATAATAAATAAAAAAGAAGGCTGCAGTAAGTTTGTAAAACTTTTGCTAAACTTCATTAGTTAACAAATATAAAATACATAATTACATAGACATAAAAGCAGTAAGAAAATACATGTAACTGCATCATCCTGTATTAAAAGGTCTACAAAGAATAAAAATATAACTATTTATCAAAAAATAACGGCTCAGTTTAGAATTGCAGAGTACATATGGGAGTTCAGTCTGTATGAAATGTCCAATTACTAGACTATATAGTATTGTATTTTCTCTCAATGGTCTGTTCTCAAACTTTCTGCCTATTGCTTTTATATAATCTTGTCACTTACCCTTTGTAAGTCACTTTAAAACCTGAGTGAGGATTTTTGTACGCCGTTATAGAAAATAATATATCCATAGAATCCACAATCCAGAACATATCGTAGTCAAAGTGATTTATGATACGAAAACTCATAATAAGTGTAATGGATTGATGAGGTTCGTCCACAGATGGGAAAGCTATCATACTGTAGTTCGATAAGAACCTCAATTCATAAACTAATAGAAAAAAATAAAATATATAAATAGTTAGTTGATGTGCTTACCAGCCAGTTTAGAAATATTGCTGTCAAAAGTTTTAATGAATATTATCATATCAATTATTGTATATCAATAAATTTTTTTCTTCAAGCATTTTCTGCTTCTTATTTGAAAATCAAGACACTGATTTCCTTTCATAAAAAATAATGATTTTGACAAATTGGAAGAAATCCGTTGTATATAGTTATATATATAAATGGAACAATTAAACAAATAAAACGTTACAGATGCTAGACAAAAGACTTACAATGGCTAACCTTCGATCAGGAAACTCAACTTAAACTTAAATTCAGCTGATCTATATACCACGGGTTAAACTTATCAATTAATGCACTTATCATTTGAAAATATCTGCTATAGTATTTTCCTATCCTCTGTAGTTTTTGGTCTTGAAATCCAAATCTGAAATTATTTTTTTTTCAAAAACAAACACTGAGAAAGTTTTTTGTTCATTATTAATATAAAAATTTACCTGTGCATGTGATAGAAGGAATAGCATCCCATATGGTGATCTCCTTTGATGCACATGTCACCTCGGGAGCAGAGGAATATCCCATCGAGCACCTCACGGAACAATTATTCAGTTCGTAGATGTCTATGCAGTGTGTTATGAATTCACTGCAAGTGGACGTTTTCTTCAAAGACTGACAAGAATAACCTGGACAAAACACAGGGTATAATAAAACTGATACGATGCCTATGGATATATTCATCATTTACCACGGAGTGTTTGGTATTACAAGAGTTATGGTGCAAAACCTATCATTAGCTTTGACCTGAGGATTTTTTTGTTTTGCCAACTAGCATTTCTCTATTATTTGATATCTTCTCCTTATGCTGCAATCTTTCTTTTTTTTCATAGTAACCCTTCAATTTGACATTAAGATTTTGATTGCCAACGGGTTTCATTTTCTGCCCTCCTAACACATATACATGCAAACGCAAACATTTTTAAGTCAGAATTTTGTATACTTTTTTCTGCGAGTGTCCTTCGTTTCAAGTACAATAGCAAGTATTCAACTGTACAATCAAAAAATCAAACGGTTCGTTATACCGGTGTGCTGTCTACAATGTTAAAAGACGAACGTATGCAAGCACACATTGGTCAAACCTTCTCTTTCCAATTTTATACCAAGGCAATGAACTTAATAAATATATTTTGGTTCAAGACTAAACTGAGTTTTTATTCTGTCTCACATTGCCGGAAAGTTATTATGATGTAGGTGAAAATGGGAAAATCCATGGCTCAAAAATCAAATTATATTTCTTATAATTCAACACACACTTAATATATCTTTTAAAGAAATTACCTGGAATTATGACGTCAAATTTACAAGTGGCAGTGTTTCCAGAGGAGTCAGTTGCTTCATACTCAATGGCTGAAACACCGATTGGAAAATAACTCCCTGAACGTTTTCCTTTGGTTTGTCTTACTGATACGGAATGATTTTTGTTATCTTCTGCAACAAGATCTAACCAGTTGACTTGTTCCGTGGTTGAAGGATAAATGACAAACTGCATTATCCTCTTGTAACAGTTCTTTATTGTAGGAATGCAGACATCTACAGTTTGGTATTTAAATACTAGCATGAATACATTTAATTTGTAGATTTTCAGATTATTGTAAAAAAAAAATCTTATTATTTTTATTAGGGATGTCAAAGAATAATCGAGTACTCGACTATCGTTCGATCATACCGACTATCGACTAAAATTTCTTTAGTCGGTTATTCGTTAAAAATGTGTTTCATCAAAATAATTTTGAATTCAAGGCAATAAACTTATATTTGCCCATTTCATTTATTTACAGATCAATATTTTCACATGTAAAATTAAGGGTATGGTATAACTGTTGAAAGGAAATTATTTTTACGTCGATGTATGTTCGGCAAACATAAAATTTTGGTGTACTGGTAGATTTAAGGAGGCTGGGGGGTCAACAAATTAATCACAAATTAACCACCAGATTTAACTTATATTTTAAGATATGGTATCTTAAACCGTCAACTATCATTTGGCAAAGAAAAAATTCTTAGATTTTAGTTTTAAAATTTGATCATTTTGTATATCTTTATATGGAGCTCTTCCTTTAAAGGAGATAGAAATAGTCTGAAAATGGCTGCCACCCCCCAGCCTCGTTAAACACGTAAACAGTGTTATCAAGGTTATGTGAAACAGAACTTGTATTCTGCAGTGTAACATCAAACATAATGTATCATATACCGAATCGGTCAAACATATAAACAGTCTTCAAGTGAAACTTTCCTAAAGTAAAGTTCTCCGAAAAAATCACCAAAAAAAGCACATTGGGAAAGAAAATCAAACATGTGTATGAATAATTAATGATTGCCTACCTCTTAGCGTTTTAAATGGAGAGGGAATTTGTCTAGTTTTGTAGATTCAAACTAAGATCTGACGTGATACAACTATTCAGAAAGAATATGAATTAAACCGCTATTACAAAATTGTAAATACATGTAAATTTGGGTCAGTTATGAGAGTAATTAAACCGTGTTTTCTTTTTCTGATATTAATTTCATACAATCATTGATTGTTTGCACAAAATTTCATAATTTAGGTTTATCCCAAGCTCTTTGTTTTTGTAAGAACACGCTTTAATTGTTTACCTGTAAAAGATCACTGACGGACACATAGAAATTGGCTTCAATTATGGGGTACATGTACTACCGTTATGTAAAGAAAGGATAAATACAAGCGTTTGATATCCTGCATTTAGATAAAATGTGAAGCTAATTTAATAATTTTGAAATTAAATACATAAATATTTGATACATATTGATGAACAGTGTTTATAATTGTACTACGTACATGTTTACAATTCAGAAATTCGTTGCATAATGGTGATAGCGTAGGTTAAATATTGTAAACTAGTCTGTAAAAGACAAACAATGAAAATGATATGAAAAAATAATTGAAATTAAACGAATATTCGACTATCGTTCGACTAATGCATCCGACTATTCGACTAAGCTGTCCGAGTGAAATTGACATCCCTAATTTTTATATACCTGTATACAGATACATTAACAAGATTTGATATTTCCACCCTATACTTCTTATATACTGATATTTAAGGATGTATGTTTTCTATAATTACCTTTGCAATGTGCGTTGGAAGTATTTGGAAACCACTGTAGATCTTTCTGACAGCTAGTCACATTAGTTAAAGTGGGAACATAGTTATTGTAGCATTGCAAAAGACACACAGAACCATCAGCAAAACCATCAGTGCATTCGAAGTGTCCATTTTTAGGATCTGTTAATGGGTCACAGTGACCTACATCTACAAAAAAATAATTTTGACTACATCGTACCGATGGAAGTAAAGACACAACTTAATTCTTTTTAATGTTAAGTCCTTGAATTTCAAAAAATATTTGTCTATACGGGTATGTTCATTGCAGAAAAACAACGTGAAAACGTCAAAGAAGAGGAATTTTGATCAATCTAATAAATTATGATTTACCTTTTACTTAAAAAATTACCAAGCAAATTGCCATTCCATCATTGTTGGAAGCATTGTAACGAATCACATGTTTCCCAATACTAAAAGCAGATCCATTAGGATATCCTGTTATCTGATCTGCTCTACAATGAAAGGTAGTGACTGTTGAATATTTTAGCTGCAAAATATGTGATAATATAACTAGTTTTCAACACATGCCATGCTAGTCGAATTAAAATTCAAATCTTGCATGATAACAAACCCAAATTGGTTCACGTAAATTTTTTCTGAAATATTTAAGTACATTTCAGGGAAAATTCATTGGAAATTTCTTTTACATTTGTGATTTTATGCCGCCGTAATCGAAGATTCGGGGGTATATAGTTTCTATCCTATATATCCGCCCGCTTTCTAGCTGTTTGTATGTCTGCCTATTTGTCCGCAAAAACTTTTAACCTTGCCCATAAGTTTTGATTGGTTGGAATTATGGCTTTCATATCACAGTGTATTCCTTGTGACAAGACCTTACTTTGGGTACCAACATATTTGACCTCATGACCTTGAACTTGGAGTTTGGTCCACTTTTGTAAAAAAAAAAATTAAAGTTTAACCAATACCATATCTTTTGAACTGTTGGTGCTAGGGCTTTCATACTTCACAGGTTTCTGTATTGTGACAAGTCCTTAGACATAAATTTTTCTAACCTTTTCACCTTTTAGTGTGATCCACTTATTTAAAACTTTGACCCTTGCCCTAGCTTTTGTACAGTTCGTACTGGTGCCTTCATATTTCACTGGTGTATTCATTCAGACAAGTTCATTCTTTGGATCGCAAGATTTTTTATCTCTTGACCTTTGAGTTTGACTGGCAGTTGAAAAAAATGACATTTTCCAAGAGCTGCCATACGGTGTCATCAGTGTTTCTCATGAAATTCACACTGATAATTTCTTGTGATACTTATCATTTTATTCTTTTTTTGCTGTAACAGTTGTAATTTAACATTGCATGAAACAATAGTAAGGATAAATAATATAAACCCAAGACATAAAATGGTATTTAACAAAATATATCAAAAATTATTTTTAATGCTTTACATTTCACTTCAAACATGGCAGATATGGTTAAAATATTACATTCTTAAAATAAATTAAAAATGAGTGATTACCTGACTTCATCGCCATTTCCGTCCACAGCTATTACATTCGGCCATGAGATTATTCTTGACTCGGATGTTATATTTAAATAAAAAGTTCCAATATATCCAGGACATTCAACAAACCTTGGAGGCAAACGATTTGAAACATTGCTTGCGTTATTTGCTGAAAATTGTAGAATATTCTTTGGATAAAGAAAACAAGATTGGCACATAATATTTACCTGAGTGCTATAGTTTTAAATACCAAATGATATAGAATGTTTTCAAGTTGAAGACAAAATATATGGAACATGCTTTTGTTACAAAATAATTATTGTCTGGCGCATCAAAAATGGTACCTTCTATGATTTACAAGTATATAATGGGGGTTGCATAACTTACAATAGTTGCAAAATGTCGTAAAAGTCAAATTGGCCTGGCAACTTCTAATATCAAATAGATCTGGGTTGTTGCATGCTTCATCCATAAGTGTTGTCTCAAAACATACATCTATAAAAAATGAAAAGTGCTTAAAGATTTGTGAGGAAGCTAGATAAAGAGGTAAAAAAAAGTAATCGTTTGATTGTCCCCTTTAAATTGTATCTCGAGAAAAATTGCATACTTACTTGCATCTTTAGTAGCAACCTTAAATTAAAAAGAAGATAATTATAATTATCATCATATTGTTTTCTTTTAGCTATAGCCAGAGTAAAGATCCGCTCCTCTTCTCTTCTCAAGAGGAGCGAATCATTACACTTGGATATTTAGAGCGTCGCAGAGTCCTTCAGACGAGACAGACACTGACAAGAAAAAGGATCCCTCGCTGATCATTAGTTCTGCGTGCCAATTATATGTCTAAAATGCAGCCCATCAACGGTAAGTGGTGGCGTATCAATATAAATGATAAATTCTCAAAAGAGATATTAAATGGACATAGACAAAGTTTCAGCTGAAAAGTTTCAAATGTATTTTTTCATTTTTTTATGTTTACAAATACTTGTAAACTAAGGTAATTTTAATGATTATCATGAATTTCAGTTGTTTGGACAAGATAAACTTCGATCTCCAAGCCTTTAGCTGTTTATTATGAAAACAATGCCCGGCGTGTCTTGATTTTTGACTTAGCTAGGTTAAATATACTAATGCATGTTCGTTTAAAGCAGATTTTTTTTTAATAAAGAAGTTAATTCTTAATACCATTAGACAGTTTCTAATGATGTACTAAATCTTTTTTGATATAAAATTAATATATTTTCTATATGCACGAGTCTTGTTTACATTCTGAAGAATTTTAAGTTCTGTATCTCCTTTGTAAATCAACAATTAATGTTCAAATTTTTGCTGATCATTTGAAATGCCTTAATTAAGAATTTTTAAAAATCAGTTGAATCTGTGTTCATGTCCTTTTAAACAAACAAATATATATAGAAACAAATTTTCCTGTAGAGCAAGACATGTGTATTCATGCATTTTAATGCATCAAACATACAGTCATGTACTTCAATTCATGATTTAAATAAGTTTAATATAGTCATATAAATTATTTAAAAAAACACGTGTAAATAAAATTATTTCGATCTTTTGTCTTTCATATAGTTAAAATATATTCTGAAAAATGTAGATTAAACGGAAGGAATGCCGGTAATTTTTTTGCCATGTTGAAACTTTGGAAAAAAGTACAAGTTACTAGTATTCTAAGAGAAAATTAAAAGTTTTTTTTTTTTTACTATTTTTTCATGAATTGAAGTAATCTTCAACTGACGTACATAAGAGACCTGATTATAAAAATTGTAAACTTACCTGATTTTTTTAAATATACATTAAATAAACTTTGAGATATATTTGTATGCATAAAATGGAAGAATTATTGGCCGAATACTTTGAAATTAGCAATTAATATTTTATAGTGGTTAAACTTACCATATACTTATATATCACCAAGATGATAAATAATTTTCTCCCCTGTAGCATGATGAAATCGATATTGCTGTCATTCGTCGTTAAAACAAATTAAATAGGTTGCATGGTAGGTAGACAATTTTGGAGAACTTGTGTCCATGAGTTTTCTTGGAATTTTATTATTAGTAATTAGGAAAATGTTCAAAAAAGATAAAGATATAAAGACCTATGTAATCATAATATTTATCTATTGTGCTAATGAATCGTTACATAACTATCTTCTTTGACAGTTTAAATATTCTGTCAGAAGTCTGAAGAATTAAAAACACGTGCCAGGAGATTGCAGATAGAAGTAGAGCGGCAATAATGCACTGGACACGACAATTGAAATTTAATCCATATCAGTTTGTTTTAATCAATGCTTATGTCACTAACATTAATATCAAAAATTAACTTTGTAAATGAGAGCTATAGGTCATTTAATTCAGACTTTCTGCATACATATATATCATTCTACGTATCAGCACTTAATTCAACAAGAGGCCCATGAATCACATCACTCACCTGATCATATTGGCTTAGGTAAGAAGTTCAGTATTGAACGGGAAAGAACTCAGATGTTCACATCCTTGGGATGCTTCTTTATCAACACCACTTATCATGGCTTTGTTGTTCTGAAGATTGCTATGCCCCCGTACTCGAAGATTCGGGGGTATATAGTTCTTTTCCTGTCCGTCTATCTGTCTGTCTGTCCGCAAAAAGTTTAATCTTGCCCATAATTCTTAAGTGGCTGAGACTTTGGCTTTCATATTTCATATGTATATTCCTTGTGCAGTACCTTTCTTGGGGCACCACTCCTTAATTTGACCTGGGCGTTCGACTCACTTTTACAAAAAATGCCATGCTTTAACCAAGGCCATAACTTTTGGAAATATAGTGCCAGGATTTTCATACTTCACATACGTACAGGGTGTTTCTGCAAACATATCACGACTTTGCAGTTTCAATATCAAGTTTGACAGTATTAACGAAAGATTTTTTTGTTGTTGCAAAAATGAAAATCATATAATCAATCAATTTTATCAATATGAAAGTTGAAGTACTAGTAATTGTGAATCAATTATTTTTTTAATTAGACATGCATTTTTAAAGTTGAACATCAGCAGCAGTTTTTAATTTAATGTCATTTTTATGTGTTCTAAAATGTCAAAATATTTTCAGTCAGCATCCTCATTTTGTCTCTGGAGTCCTTTGTGACACATATTTGGACATTTTTAATGAAAAGTCTGTTTTCTAGAAAAATGGTTTTCATATGAGTACTAGTACTTTTTTCAAAATCGTATCCACTAATATCGATGATTATGGAGATTTTCTGTATATATTGTTTAGTTAATAAAAATCCATAAACCCATTTCTGAAGAAACAACATCACAAACTTATTTTTAAAAATGAAATCAAAACTTCAATGCAAAAAATGTATTGACTTTGTTTTATTAGCTTACCTGAGCCGAAGGCTCAAGTGAGCTTTTCTGATCAAAATTTGTCCGTTGTCTGTCGTTGTCGTTGTTGTCGTTGTTGTCGTCGTCGTCGTAAACTTTTCACATTTTGATCTTCTTCTCAAGAACCACTGGGCCAATTTCAACCAAACTAGGCACAAAGTATCCTTGGGTAAAGGGGATTCAAGTTTGTTCAAATGAAGGGCCACGCCCTTTTCCAAGGGGAGATAATCATGAATTTATTTAAAATTAATGGCATTTTTAAAAAATCTTCTCCAAAACCGCTGGGCCAGGAAAGATCAAACTCATATGGAAGCATCCTCAGGTAGTGTAGATTCAAATTTGTTCAAATCATGACCCCCGGGGAAGGGGGGGGGGCAAAATGGCCGACCCAAGTTTTACATAGGAATATATAGGAAAAAATCTTAAAAATCTTCTTCTCAAGAACCACTGGGCCAGGAAAAATGAAACTCATGTGGAATCATCCTCAGGTAGTGTAGATTCAAGTTTGTTCAAATCATGACCCCCGGGGCAAGGGTGGGGCCAAAATGGCCGACCCGAGTTTAAAATAGGAATATATAGGAAATATCTTTAAAAATCTTCTTCTCCAGAACCACTGGCCCAGGAAAGATGAAACTCATGTGGAATCATCCCCAGGTAGTGTAGATTCAAGTTTGTTCAAATCATGACCCCCGGGGCAAGGGTGGGGCCAAAATGGACGACCCAAGTTTTACATAGGAATATATAAAGAAACCTTTTAAAATCTTCTTTTCAAGTACTTCAAAGCTATGATTAGTGATATTTATATGGAATCATCCTCAGGTAGTGTAGATTCTAGTTTGTTCAAATGATGAACGCCTGGAGGGGGGGGAGATAAATTCAAGCCCGATGTGCTCAGGTGAACGCTGTGGCCCCTGGGCCTCTTGTATTGTTTATACCGGTATCACAATGATATTGCAAGAAAATGGACTTTAAAATACAGTTAAAATTTTATAAATATTTTATTATTGTGCAAAAATATATACTCCATTTACTAGTTGTCGTGCCGTAGGATAAACAGAAATTCTTAAACAAGAGGCCCAGGGGCCACAGCGCTCACATGAGAAACAGACTAGGAAAAAGCAATTATTCTCAGATCAGAAATGAAAGTTTACTGAGTTTTAAGGGGGGGGGCATAAATCTTAACTCCCCAGGGGATCATGATTTGAATAAACTAGAATCTACACTACCTGAGGATGATTTAATAATTATAAATATCACTAATTATGGCTTTGAAGTACTTGAGAAGGAGATTTTAAAAGATTTCCCTAAATATTCTTATGAAAAACTTTGATCAACCATTTTGGCCCCTACCTTCCCCCTGGGGTCATGATTTGAACAAACTTGAATCTACACTACCTGAAATGATTCCACTTGGTTTCATCTTTTCTGGCCTAGTGGTTCTTGAGAAGAAGATTTTTAAACTTTGATCGGCCATTTTGGCCCCACCCTAACCCCGGGGGTCATGATTTGAACAAACTAGAATCTACACTACCTGAGGATGATTTAATATAAATATCACTAATTATAGATTTGAAGTACTTGAGAAGGAGATTTCAAAAGATTTCCCTATGTATTCTTATGAAAAACTTTGATCGACCATTTTGGCCCCTACCTTCCCCCGGGGGTTTGGGTCATGATTTGAACAAACTTGAATCTACTTCCTGAGATGATTCCACATTAGTTTTATCTTTCCTGTCCTAAAAGTTCTTGAGAAGAAGATTTTTAAAGATTTTTCCTACATATTCCTGTAAAACTTTGATCGGCCATTTTGGTCCCACCCTACCCCCGGGGTCATGATTTGAACGAACATAAATCAACACTACCTGAGGATGATTCCACTTGAATTTCATGTTTCCTGGCATAGTGGTCCTTGAGAAGAAGGTTTTGAAGATTTTTCCTATATATTCCTATGTAAAACTTTGATCGGTCATTTTGGCCCCACCCTACCCCTGGGGGTCATGATTTGAACAAACTTGAATCTACACTACCTGAGGATGATTTCACATGAGTTTTTATCTTTCTTGTCTCATTGGTTCTTGAGAAGAAGATTTTTAAATATTTTTTCCTATATAATCCTATGTAAAACTTTGATCGGTCATTTTGGCCCCACCCTACCCCCGGGGGTCATGATTTGAACAAATTTGAATCTACACTACCTGAGGATGATTTCACAGGAGTTTTTATCTTTCCTGTCTCAATGGTTCTTGAGAAGAATATATATTCCTATGTAAAAATTTGATCGGCCATTTTGGCCCCACCCTAGCCCCTGGGGTCATGATTTGAACAAACTTGAATCTACACTACCTGAGGATGATTCCACATGAGTTTCATCTTTCCTGGCCCAGTGGTTCTTGAGAAGAAGATTTTTTTAAAATGCCATTAATTTTCTCTAAATCATAAATATCTCCGCTTAGAAAAGGGCGTGGCCCTTCATTTGAACAAACTTGAATCCCCTTCACCCAAGGATACTTTGTGCCAAGTTTGGTTGAAATTGGCCCAGTGGTTCTTGAGAAGAAGATGAAAATGTGAAAAGTTTACAACAACGACTACGACGACGACGACTACGACAACAACGACAGACAACGGACAAATTTTGATCAGAAAAGCTCACTTGAGCCTTCGGTTCAGGTGAGCTAAAAATGACAGGCGTGATTTGGAAAGCACTTATAAGAGTCCCAAAGATGGTGATGGTCATTAATATTGGGATTTGGAAATCGCCAAAAACAGTGTCAAATACTACAGTCCTAATATTGTGGCCACATCAGCTAGCAGTGTCAAAAGCAGGGTATCTGATGTTGTGAATATCATGAACAATGGTTTCAATATCCTTCAATATAAGGAATATAATGATTTGATCACCAAAGACAACGATTCCAAAAGTGAGGAATGTAATGATTTGTTCACCACAGAGAACTATACCAGAAGCCAAGAATGCAATGGTTTGGACTCCATACATACAGACATCGATACCAGAAGATTGATTGTTATTGTTTAACACCGGATCTACAATATTTTAGCCAGCCGTGCAAGTTTGAAAGATTAGTTTTTTCTGGTGGCCCCTAGTGGGACTACTCTTTTTCGAAAGCCAGTAAAACGATTTTTTACGTGCCAAATGGGTTGTTATCCTTGACTTTGGGCACCATTTAACGTGCCATATGACGGACTTTTATACCAGAAGAAATGAATGTGATGCCAGAAGAAATGAATGTGTTGATTTGGTAACCACAGACATCGATACCAACCGCAAGGAATGTTATTATTTAGTCACAACAAGCCACGATACCAAAAATAAGGAAATCAATGATCTGGTGACCACAGACTATACGAAAAGCAAGGAATGTTTTGATTTGATCACTAAACAACAATACAGAAAACACAGAAATAATTGATTTGGTCACCACAGGCAAAGATACCAGAAGCAAAGAATGCAATTATTTGGACGCTATAGGTATAGACAACGATACCAAAAACAAAGAAAACAATGAATGATTTGGTCACCATAGATAATGATACCAGAAGCAAGATATGCAATGCTTTGGTCCTCATAGACAACGATACCAATAGTAGGTAATGTAATATCTTGGTCACCACGGACAACGAAACCCAAAGCAAGGAGAGTAATGCTAAAGCCACATCAAACAACGATACTGACAGTATGGAATGCAATGATTTGGTCATCACAGCGACTTTACTAAAAGAAAAGAATATAATGCTGTTGCCCGCAAAGATAACGATACTAAAAGCAAGGAATGTATGATTTTGTCACCACATAAAACGATACTAGATGCAAGGAATGCAATGATTTGGTCACATCAAACAACAATACCGAAAGGAAGGAAAGCATTGAATGTATAACCACTGATAACAATACCAAAAGTAAGGAATGTAATGATTTGGTCACCAAAGAAAACGATACCAGAAGCAAAGAGTGCAATGATTTGGTCACCAAAGAAAACGATACCTGAAGCAAGGAATGTAATAATTTGGTCACCACAGACATTAATTCCAAAAAAAGGAATGCATTGATTTGGACACATCAGACAACGATACCAAAAGCAGGGAATGCAATGATTTGATTACCACAGATCACAGTTCCAGAAGCAAGGAATGTAAAAATTTGGTCACCATATACCACAATTCCAAAAGCAAGAATTGCAACGAGACAATGTCGATTTTTTTACTTGGATTGTGACTTGGCATAAAGCTGATAATTGCATGTACTTTAGATTAAAATAAAAAAAAATGAGGAAATTGTCTTCTTCAACTATTTTTCTAAAATAGCAGATAGTTGACCTAGAAAAACTTCAGCATTGAGGATCCTAAGTTAAAATCTGATATGATGACCATTTCCAGCGAAACAGACGAAGATCTTACACAGCATGCTCCTTTTGTGACCAATGAAATATCATCTTCCTGGCAAATATTTCTGTGTGAATCGTCGTGTTTATCTACATAATCCATAAAAATTTTAAATATTTGGAAAAGTCATGTTATTTTAAACCGACAGTAAGTCGCATATTTCCAAAAATACTTTTCTTTAAGACATTATTTGATATATTTTAATTCTTTTGCAGAAAAGAGAGCATCAGTACCGTAAAGGTAAAAAAAGGAATTTTATACAGAATCCGGTTTTTTTTTCTCAGAAATAAAGCAAAAAATAAAAAGAAATAATTTTAAGATATAAGGGAATGTATTTTTTAAAATAAATGATAAACCTTATCAATTTGTCTCAATGTGTTTTTAAGGATAAATATCACAAACTTTTTTCAGAAATGAGCAATATTTCTCATAGATTTACTTTTAAATTGGTAAATTAAATAATGTTTACCAAGTATAGTGGGAGAATTGTATAGGATTTTGTCATAAGGTTAAAAAGTTGTGCAATTATATAGATAAGTATAAGTCACATTATCCGGCGATGAGAAACCGATGCGTTTTTTTTTTAATAAAAATGGCGTGGTTGCCGGTGTAAAGACGAATAATGACCCACATCGAATAATGACCGGGGGGTCATTTTTCAACGACAAAAATTGACCCCCACCCGTAGAAAAAAATCATTTTTTGTAGAAGAAGAGTCCTAGGGGGTCATTATTTTATATGCTAGTCCTATAAAATAATGACCCCCATTGAAAAATGACCCCCTTTAAAGTGATACAAAATATACACTCTTTGATATCTTTTTTACAGCAAAACTAATTTTTACATTTTCTGTAACCAGAAAAATACAAAAAGTCGTATGAAATAATAAAGAGATTCACGTAGTCTTTCAATGCTAAAATTGTGTTTGAAAAGTGATTCTTTAATTGTCAAGTAAATAAAATTTCTTAACAATATTCCTCCTTATAATGTTTGCTTTAAGAATGATATTCCACTTGTTTTTAGAAATCAAACCATGCAAAAATCAGGTTTAAATACTCTTTAATAGGAAAATTTAAATTTTCCGTCATTTCAACTTTTAGCTTGTTTAAGTTTGGCAAATCCTATTTGACAATGAAAAAGGAGGAAATTTTTATCCCCCCCCCAAAAAAAAAGAACATAACGTTAAATCAAAACAAAAAAAAATAAATAAATGAAAAGCAAAAATATAAATAAAACTCTATACCTTTCAACTGAAAGAGGCTCTAGATAAAATATTGAAATGAAGTTAAGCCTTCACACAAGTACTTTCATATCATAATTTACTTCGCCATGATTAAAGCATACTTTAAATGTTGGTGGAGGTATACTTGAAAGTATTGTGGCAAAGTAACAGTTAAAAATTAGTAGAATAGTAGATTATTTTAAGCTTATTTTTATTTCCTTCTGATAGAAAAATAAAGGCAGGGTGTTTTTTTTTTTTTTTTGCTTTTGTTCAAT
>PRKT01000030.1:2374512-2445353 GCA_003671525.1 Saccostrea glomerata
TTTAACTGATTGATAAGCAAGTACTAATTTATCATTTTGAAAAGTTTGAAAATCTTGTGACAAAGACTTTTCCGACATAGGTTCTACCTTAATTCTTGATTTACTCCACCCTTTTACTCAGTTCTGAGTATATATTTTAGAGAATTTAATTTGAAAATCAGAACAAACATTTTCATTCTTGTAACGTCTTCTTTATAATGTATCATAATATGAAAAGTTAATTGAAGACCATTTCTTTTTATGTCCCCGTAATCGAAGATTCGGGGGTATATAGTTTTATCATGTCCGTCTGTATGTCCGTCTGTCTATCTGGCGGTTTGTTTGTCCACAAAAACCCTAAACCTTGACCATAACTTTTCATTTATTAGAGCTATGACTTTCCTATTTAATATGTTTATTCCTTGTGACAAGACCTTACTTTGGGTACCACCAAATTTGACCTTTTGACCTTTACCTTGGAGTTTGTCCCATTTTACACAAAAATGCCAAATTTTTACTTTGGCCATAACTTTCAAACGGTAGATACTAGTACTCTCATACTTCAAATATGTAGTTTTTTGGCATTACTTTTCATTGGATACTAAATTTTTGACGTTTTGACCTTGGAGATTTCCGTACTTTTGATTTTTTTTTTACCTTGGTCATAACTTTTGAACGGTAAGGGCTAGGGTATTCATACTTCATATATGTAATCCTTGTTACATTAAACATTTTCTTAAGAAATCATCAACTTTGACCTTTGAGTTTGACCTACCTATCAAAAACTTATCCTTAGCCATTACTTTTGAACAAGTGGTGCTAGGGCTTTCCTATTTTGCAGTTGTATTTCTTGTAAGAAGACCCTAATTTGGGTAACAATATATTTAAATTGCATTTAAGAAAAGTTTAATCTTCGCTATGTTGCCATGCAGGGGCATAGCTGTTTCACAAACACATCTTTTTATATATTAGGATTTGCGGATCAGAAATGGATACCTCAAAGCGTAACAGACGGACGGACGGACATCCCGATCACTATATACCCTCCCGCTTTTCAAGCAGAGGATATAATAACATATAATACTGCTGATTTTTTCTGTCAGTTCGATGATTTCCACCATCAAAAAACAATGTTTACCTAACCCTTAAGGCTTGATAAATCTTTTACTCCTTTAGATTCTGAATCATTGCATTGACCTTAAAACATAGCTATGATTGTATATGTGTTATGAGATCAACATATCATCAGTTTATTCCCAATAAGCTCAGTTGAGCATTTTGGCCAATATGCTTCTTTATCTAATTTTTTTTTGCCCCCCTAAAAATTTTAGCTGTAATCTACAGGGGGTCATTTTTCTACGGGGGTCATTTTTCTTCACGTGGGTTCTGCAAATTTTTAGGGAAGTGAAACTTTTTCTACGGGCACAAGGGTCATTTTTCTGTCGAAAAATGACCCCGGTCATTATTCGATGGGGGTCATTATTCGTCTTTACACCGGCCGTACACCTATATCAATCGGACGGTGAGGCCAGTTGGCGAATCGGTGGGGTCATCGATAGAAAATATGTTGTAGTTAAAAATCAGCGATGTCTCAACCGATGCTCCACATTGCTCCTCATCGGCAACCCATCATAAACACATCCTTCCAGGATTGACCGTTGTATGGTCGAGCATCGTCAAGTGTCCGTTGAATCTGAGGTCATCGGGGGGTTGAGTGGTGGGCAACAGACATCGGCCGATTATTGGTCGATGTTCGGCCAAACACTGGCCCACAGTCAACTGACGTATGAACGATTTTTTCAAAACACGCATCGGTTTCTTATCCTTTACCCCATCGCTGGATAATGTGACTAATACTTTAGGCAGCAAACATAGCATTTTAGCAATCTTGTAAAAAAACGTTAACCGAAATCAAAAATCGCATTAAGTAATATATATGTATCCTATTAAAGTCTACATATGTACTAAGTTATACTCAATATTGAAATCAGACCAAAATTGTAGGAGAGGTAGCTTTTCAATGAATTTCAAAGAAATCCTGTTTTTATTCATGGCAACACCGTTCATTAAAATCGAGAACTGACAAAAAGAAATATTTTGAGTGACTTTTGGAAATTGATCTATAACTGTAGGAGTAGAATTTTGGGGGGAAAATGTTAACAGACAAAGAGACAGACAGATGGGCACTTTGCTATAACATAAGCTTTCCTTGTCTCGATTAAAATTCAATTTATTCTCACAAACAACACAATAATCAAACAAAAACATTGATGATGAGTGTACAGTTGGTAGGGTAACTCTCATCTAATAACTAATGAATATTTATACTACAAAGGTTATTGATCTCTAATCGCTAGAAAAAAAAACAACAAAACAAATAACTATAAAGTATCATCAAAGTTGAAAATATCTAGATCAAAAATTACATTCATTTAATTTTTTAGGGGGGTGCTAGATACATATAGATAATATTATGTTAATAATGAAAAAAATGAATAGGGTTAAAAAGAGTTATTCCAGCGTATTAGAAATCTAAATCAAAGTTTTTTATCTTAACAAAAGCTATGAAATTAAAGATTTCAGCTTTCTGCACTGCTTGAAATTTTTGTTGTTGAAATTTTACAGTCACTATTGAAAGACATTACCTATAGAACATCTTATTCTAAATTTGAATTTTCACCCTTTTGATTTGTTCGCCGCAATACCTCGCAACTTTGTTTACAAGACTTAGATTACTACATGTAGAATGAATATACATTTAAAAGATGGTAATCCTTTAAAAAATGATCGTTAAATTTGTTAATGCTATATCTAATATATGAATCATGGATGCAAACGTTAATCACAATGTACAGGTGTACTGTAAAGAAAAAAATACAAGTATGCTCTGACCACAACCCACATTTTACCCCATATTCGGGAACTTCATATCAATTTATTTACAACAGAACTCTTTTTTTCTATTCATTTGACAATTTTTTCAGGCATGCATACATATTCAATGCGTTGACATATTATTGATATAATTGAATTAATTACACATTTATTATTATCAAATCATAAGCTTTGCTATAAAACTTTTGATTTTCTGAGTATTTCATAATTAAATGACTGTGTTTGTATGAGTTTTTACGCATTAAGTATTAAACATATGATTGTGTCCCATCCCATGAAAATATCGTCAATGAATATAAAATAATCACGCGTTTGAACGCATTTTATTCTCGGAAAAGTTCAATCTCCACAATATAGAAACCCTTTACATTCCTTGCACATATCTGCTAAAACAATGGGATTTATGTTTGTTTAGTTTGTGCCAGATTTCTTTTAACTCTTTCTTCTGCAATACTCTAATACTGCTATTCCGAAACCTAGGAATGCGATGACTGCAGAAACGATAGCAACAATGACTTCCGCGGAGAGACCGTCTTCTTCCTCGTTGCTTTCAGCACCAGGAACTGTTATAACAGACAGACACTGTTTTACTTTATTCCACCTTACTTGTGCAACAGCCATTTTTAAGTAAAAATTTTCCACTGTTTTTTTACTTGAAGTCCTTTTTTACTTGAAGTCATATTGTTTAATCACAAGTAAACTGAGTTTGATAAACATAAATGTAACACGAGCATCCTGTTTAAAGGAAGACAAAGAATTAAAGGGATTACAAAAGATTGTAAACTAATAAATAGTAATTGTAAAAGTAGATATGCACAATGCAGATGTGCTTCGGCACAGACAGGCCTCAAATTATGCACCTGTAGTGTATTTAGTTTAACTTCAATTGAACATCAACAAAACAAGAGGCCCAGGGGCTCCTATTTAGTTTAACTTCAATTGAACATCAACAAAACAAGAGGCCCAGGGGCCACATCGCTCACCTGAGTACTGTGGTAGGAAAAAAGCAAAAAGTAGTTTAGTATTAAAAAGCTTAAACGAACTTGAATCTACACTAACTGAGGATGCTTCCACATGAGTTTCATATTCCATGGCCCAGTGGTTCTTGAGAAGATTTTTAAAGATTTCCCCTAGTATATATTCCTATGTTAAAATTTGACTCCTTATCATGGCCCCACCCTAACCCTGTGGGTCATGATTTGACCAAACTTGAATTTACACTACCTGAGGATGCTTCCACACGAGTTTCATCTTTCCTGGCCCAGTGGATCTTGAGAAGAAGACTTTTAAGGATTTTAACTATGTATTCCTATGTTAAACTTTGACCCCTTATCATGACCCCAACCTACCCCTAGGGGTTATAATTTGAACAAGCTTGAATCTACACTACAAGAGGATGCTTCCACACGAGTTTCAAATTCCTGGCCCAGTGGTTCTTGAGAAGAAGACTTTTAAAAGATGCCATTAATTTTTCACTAATTCATAATTATCTCCCCTTAGAAAATGGCCCTTCATTTGAACAAACTTGAATCCCCTTTACCCAAGAATACTTTGTGGCAAGTTTGGTTGAAATTTGCCCAGTGGTTCTTGAGAAGAAGATGAAAATGTGAAAAGTTTACAACAACGTCGACGACGACAACGACGACGCCAACGACGACAGACAACGGACAAATTTTGATCAGAAAAGCTCACTTCAGGTCAGCTAAAAAAGGTTATTCTTTTTAGTAATGATTAAAATCGATCTCTGGCAGAAGAATACAAAATATATAAGCTTTTTTTCAATGTATGTCCCAACATCTTCTTGCAGAATGAAAAGAAATTAATGCAAAAAGCACCATTATAAACATTCCTTATATTGATATTTTTTTTTCAAGATATTTGCTGCCATACCATTTTAATGATATAATATTGCTAATTTATCACATGTTTATATATTCATCATATTTACCATAACATTGTTGGATTGCATTGCTTCCGACAGGTGAAATATGTCCCTGAGGACAAAGTATACATTTTGTCTGACCAACATATTTTTGGTAATAACCTGGTGCACACCACTGACATCTATCTCCAACCTGATATGAACCCGCTGGGCAATATGCTAAAAATTACAAAAAATTAATCTTAATTGTAAGCGGGATATAACCCATACTTCTGTATAATTTATTAATATGCAAGATAGGTAAAGAATAAATGCTAATGGTGATGTCAAAGTTGTCTTTTGACATACTCTGAAAGTAATGAATAAGAGCGTTGGGTAGAAGAATACAAGAGGGCTGACTGATATTTTCTACTATATTTTATGTAGAAGACAAGTGCCTTCGAGTGACAGCCCTACTAAATTATATAATTTTATATGTAACGTCCACTGAAAAAGTAGGATTCTGTGGTACTTGACAACGCTGCTGCTAATAAAAACTACAGGTCTGTCCGTCTGTACGTCCGTCTGTCTGTTACGCATTGGGGTACCCATCTCTTATCCGCAACTCCTCTCATACCACTGAATGAAAGAACTTTATTCGGTAATAACCAATATTTGCCCCCCAAATCAAACTTTGATGGAGATATATTTAATTAAGTTCTTAAACAGGGGAGTATATGCTGACTTCAAAGCACTGAACATTTTCATAAGTAATGACGCCATATGTACGTAATGACGTCACAAACATGACGTAAATTTAAGTTTTTTGTGAATTTTTACAGAAAAATGTACATATTTCGTCGATATTTTGAGTAAAAGTCACCGACATGTGTGATCAGGATCAATATTTTGATATAATGTGTAGAATGATAATATCAATGAAATATGTCAATATTGTTCCTGAACAAACTTGCGCTCTATAAATTTTAAAGCTACAATTGTTGAAATTTAGTCCATTTTGTCCTCTTTCTGAAAAAGGATATAAAATCGGACTAGTTTGTGACGTCATAAAAACAAAAATTGTGAATACAATGCTTTGGCACTATAATATTTTCTGTTAATTTATATTTCTCATACAATTTATTGAATTCAGCACATTTCAGGAAGTTTTCAAAAATTTGACTTTTGTGGGGGCAAATATATGCAACATACCGCATATAGTTCATTGATGAAACTTTCAAAGAATCTTTATTACATATTACCATTATGCACCTCCTATTTTGCTTTTTGATCCGACACATATTTTGGGTTTCCCACAGCAAAACATGGACACTGCCATTATACTAATATGGGAGGCGGGGGTATCATTTATTGAGCTCATTGCTCACAGTTCCTCTAATTTTTTTTTGTATTTTGAAATTCACTTTTGGATATAGTGAATAAATGATAAATGATTAACTTACCACAACTTCCAAAGTGGTTAAAACTTCCTTCTCCACAAATGGTTTCAGCGGTTATAAGTACAATGATTCCGTGCACTTCAACGAGATCTGTAAATCAAAGTATTTATTTGCACCGCAACAGAATTTATTCACATTAATATATGATTACTTCTAATGAATATGCTTTACATTTTGTGGTTCCAATACTAGTATTTGAAGATATACTAGTATATGATGCAAGATTGCAACGGCTGTTTATGAAGACTCTATATCAATGTAACGCAGATTTTTACAGGAGATTATTCTACCATGTTCAAATTTTGTTTAAAGTTACAGCATTTTAAGACACGACTTAACAAAAAGCGAACTCCAAGCAAACAAAAGGTTTGCTTTCCAGGATCGCTCGGGGTACGCTAGGGCGAGCGACCCAGTTGTGAATATTTTTCCGGCAAAAGAAAAAAATATCAATATCAATATTGATCGAGGTGAAAACATGAAAAGTGAATATTAGAAATGTCTAAATTGCAAGCCATAAATTTCGAGTTTTTTTCAGACATCGAACATTTTGGAAAATATCTGGTAATGAGGGTGCCTAATATTTTTCCTGCCCAGATAAACAGCTGGCCCCGGCTGCTGCAATCATTGGTTTTCATGTTTTAGGTGTCATTTGTGATGTTGAAATCGCCCTATCCAAACACTGACTCTGCGTCTTCAAATTTAATTTGGAGAGTATGTAGTGTTTTTACACTATGCGTGGATAATTATTTAGGGACTATAAATAGATTATATATACATGTAATAAAATATCTTTTTCTCCAGATAGCATGTTTAATTTTTGAAAGTTTCTTTAAACGATGTAACTGTTGTCAAACTTTTAGTCAATTTTCAAACAAAATGTTTTCAGAAGGAACTATTATAAGGACCCTTAACTGAAAAGTTAATTAAGGTTAAATAAGCTGCTCTTCTCTTTTTTTCTTACATGTATTTTACAACAAATTATCGTATTTATTTAATTATGTTATGTTTTTATAAAATTTACTAAGGGTTTCAGTTGAAAGAAACATATTGCTAAGAAGTACAAAAACTAAAACTAAAAATTGGTCTCAATGAACAAAATAATAAAAAATCTCAATTAAAAAATTTTAATTCTGCCTATTTCGGGAAAATATGCTACATCATTGGTTTCTTCATAGTGATGCAGAACTGTATAACAACTTGTTGGAGCAATTTTAAAAACTATATTTTTGATTTTATTAGATTTAATACATTTTCTTCTCTGGATTGTTACTTTTTTATCAAGATAATGTTAAATTTCTTACTTTGCTGTAGCGAATCGGAGCTCCTTTTACGTCGTTCTTGATCAAGGGAAGTTACTACCACTTTTCTCAATTCCAAAAGCTTTGATTCCATTCCATAGTAACTACGAACCAATCTTAGCAGCGTGTTGGAGACTACAGTATATGATTTAAAAACATTATTACTGGACATTCACTTCTTTAGTTTTGTAAATATTGAATTAACTTTTACCAGATTATAACTTTTTATGCATTATTTAAGTTTTGACAACAGGGACTGTTTAACATATGTATCAAAACACAATTCTTAAAATTCTATATATCCTTTTGAATTTCTGAAAGAAACGTTAACTTTGAAATTCAAAGACAACATAAAAGAAGTGGACTGTGCCTGATAGGGAATCTTTTGCAAATTTCATACAATGCTGGAGTTTTACAAAAAAATAGTCCTTACTCGTTCCCTTTTCATAAAAATCCTCAACACCAAGCTTTCCATCTGCTTCGTTCATGCCCTCTGTCAGGTTCATTTTTAGGGAGTATGTTCTGATTACTGTGTTATTTTGGTTCTGGCAGTCTTTGACGTCCACGTTGATGTTGCACCAGTCCTCACACGGCCTGCTCTGAATTTGGTTGCATTTTATATTCTTAAACTCAATCGTTATGTCTGCTTTCAATGATCTGGGCATAATCCAGTCTAGAATGTATCAAAAAATACATATATATCAATAAAATATATGGGTAATAATCATTATAAATATAAATATTTAAGAAAAATTGAATAAGAATTAAATAATTACATCCAGCTTTAAAAAAATAAGTAAGACAAATTGTATATACTTTTTGTATAATTCGGTATAAATTCATCATACATCATTCCATCTTTGAATATCAATTTTTTTTTTAATAGAAGTTTTAGACTGTGAATGTTCTCGTCTGTAAGTTAATACTGTATAGGGCTTTAAAAAACCCAAAAAGGTCGAGTTATATAGATAGAAAGCGGGGAAAATGCGATTTTCAGACTTTTTATTTTTCATAGAAGGTTTCTAATTAAATATGCAACATATCGACATTCAAATGAAAGAGGATTAAGGTAATAATTTTAATTCAATCAAATTTCAGCATATTTTTCATTTATGTACCGTATGTTGTTTTATTGTCTACTTTTTGTTTGATCCAGAGATAAATTCATAAAGACTTTTTTGTAGAAAATCTTGAATATGGCTTAATACCTTTTTAAAAAAAAAATATTTATGTGAATCTATAATTGGAAACATTAAATTACCTGTTTGTGCACAAACTGGAGCCTGGTTATCTGTGATTGGATGTTTGCTTGTCAACAAAACCCATTTATGACTTGTTGATGCCCCACACATGTAGGTAGAATGTTGACGAAATTCGTCCACTCGAACTCGCCGGGGATTGCATGCAACTTTGCAAATTTCATCTGTGTAATCTTTGTTGCAGGTTATCACAGTCTCTTCTTGATGATAAAACTCGGGACAAACTTGTAAAATATTACACATTATTTTATTTCATTATGTATAAAAAAAAATACATGTGTGTAAATTAAAATACATGTACAAGGTCTTGAATTGACTTTTTTTTAATATTCGCGCCCTGTTATTTTCATTGTCAATTGCTTTTAACACGATACAATCTCTGTTTTCCCTAAAATATACTATTTAATTTGAAGTTTGAACGATTTTATATTAGATGTAAAAGGTGAGGGTTATCAACAGTGTTCAATATAATAAATCCAGCAATCAAAACAAATCATGAAAAGGGCAAAAAGACAAATTCCTGGAAATACCAGACGTGGAATCAGCTGCCTTCTAGAAGAAAACAACCCCTATTGACTGGTCACACTCACCGTTAGCCAACGGCAAAAAAATATATGTGAAGGGAACTATAACTGACATGGGGCTAAATTAAGAAAACATTCCGTAATAAAATCAATGGAATGCCTTTTACCGTTATCGTGGTCATTCGTGCAAAAAAGGGATCTGATATTACCCCACCTCTGTTGATTTTTCCGTTAAATCCTGGCTTACGATTGGTTAAAGTCTGTCACGTGAAGGCGGTGGATTACTTATACCCGGTCAGTTGTAAATCCATACCCGGTCAGTAAATCTATACCCGGTCGATGTATTACGTCACAAACACAAACGTGACGTCATAATAGGCACAGTATAAGCGCGATGAAGCATTTAGCAGAGAAAACCTTTATAAACTACATATAAAACGTAAATGTTTCATCGGTGGGGTAAATTCGTTACATAGTAATTTAGTGACAGGGTATGGGATGATACCTGGTTAGTAAATTTCATACCTGACTCGGCTCCGCCTCGCCAGGTATGAAACTTACTAACCAGGTATCATCCCATACCCTGTCACTAAAAGACTATGTAACTAATAATACTAGACCGTAAAGCACCAATCATTTTATATTATTTATATTTATATCCTTTGTTTTAATCCTTGTTTAGTTTTATTTTTAAAAAATGATCTTTTCAAATTGTGTTTTATTACAAATGCATGTTTAATATAAAAAAAAATAATTCATAGAATACATCTCTACCTTTCTTGGTTTCTTTTTCACAAAAGAGCCCCTCAAAGCCTTTTCTGCAGTTGCATACAAAAGAATTGTTTCCGATATCAATACATTGACCCTGGTTTTTACACAGGCCTGATACACAGATACTGGGAGGTATCTCGCACTGTTCTCCACTGAATCCTGATGAACATTTACATTCTGGTGATGAACAGCTTCTTGACGTCCTACATGTTCTATCGCCGTCTAAATGCATTATTGAGCACCATGTAGATATTAGATTAATATTTCAGTTCATATTATTAATGAGCTTTTGAATTAGTCACTTACTAGTATTCCATACATTATTTAAAAAGAATGAAAAGTCTTAGGATTTTGCTTGAAATAGAAACTACTTTAATGACTGTATGTATGTTGAGGCAGTTGTTCTTCATTGATTATATGTATGTATTTGAAGAATCAAGTTCTTTTTTTAAAAACAAACTAAAAGTAATTTGATAGATATATTAACTCACAATTGCTTTGTAAATGAAATGGCACATCATAATGATAATGTGTATATCTTTTTTTAAAATGAAGTTTACATACCATTTATACGCAATACATTGAATGCAGGTGTAGAAAAGTGAACATCTTTAAAATTTTCAATTTCCTCTGGCCACAGCGAGTTCATTATATTCCCGGAAACTTTGTTGATTATTTGGAAACCACAAAGTTCTAATCCTGTTTAAAGATATCCAGTTAAGAAAGAGATAATATCATTTACGGTGATGAACACAAATGATCAGGAATCTAAAAGGTCTAAATTTAAATGATCCTTGTATGCCCTTCTTCGACAAATATTTGAAATAAGCTCTATTCAAACTAATTTATTTCGTTCATTATCATAATCCCTTTATTTAATTAGTTTAATGTTTCTTTTTATAAAATTATTTTTCATCAAAAATTCTTTTGAGGTAAATCCAGATGTCGTTATCGAATGTTAAAGTGTGAGAAAAACCCCAAAATAAATTTCATTGACTTTTTGACACCTTATATTGTAAATATACTGGTCAAAGAAAAAAATGATAGTTATGTGTGGTTCTGTAATGAAAGTAATGAATAATAGTGATATTAAGAAAATAAAATTTTGCATGGTAATTTATTTGAAAGTCTAAATGAAATAATTTTCCTGCCTTCCAATCCATTGTTTAACGTCAGGGTTGGAATCGGGCAAACAAACTTTTTAAAAACATTTTTTGTCAAATATTGATAATAAAATGTAAAATACATAAGCGTTATATGATATCTAATGATATAAAAGTTAGAGACCCTACAAGTTTTGATTTACAAAAAGAAAGTTGAGATACATTACCCTCCTGATCTTTTGGAAATTCAGCAGTGAAGTATTTCCCAAACACAGCATAAAATTCATCCCTTAATGATGATGGTCCGTTCATGTCATAACTTCGAAATTTACTTCCAACAGTTTGATTAATGTTGAGAATCCAAGAAGTACCACTGCTTCTGAACAGCATTCTCAAATTGTTCCATACCCCAACATCATTTTCTGTGATGTCCAGTGTTTTACTATGAAAAAAGAATTACGTGTACTAGTATTTACTTTCCATATCCCAAATTAAGTGTTAAAACTTAAAATAAATACACCCTCGCCCGGTATTTAACACCAGCATTTTAAATCGTTTAACCCCAATGACAAACTTGTGGAAAGTTGTGAATATATTTTTGACATTTTTTATTTAACAGTCCCTTCGAAATCTGATTTGATAATTAAGTCTTACCTGGTAGATAACAACAATTACTGCTGTTTATTGTTTAAACTCTATCAAGAGACAAATTAACCCTATTTGAGAAATTTTTTTTTTAGTCTTATTTTATCCCTAATTTGTCAGATGGGATTAAACTAAAGCAATACAAAGCCTGTGCTTTACGAATTTTACTTACTTTTGAAAAGTAATATGTAAATTGAAATGTTTGTGTTGTGGGTCAACAAAGGATAAAGATATATTTAGAATTCTTTCAGTAGTGAATTCTTTCTCTCTTCTAATAAGCAGAATACTGTTCCCTTGTGTTGTCATAACACGAAAACTAAGTGACAGAATAAGAGTGGTGTGAGGCTCTCCTTTGGCGGGAAGAAGAATATAACTGTTTCTGCTACGCATCTTAATAAGATAACCTGCAAAAAAAAAACAGAAAAAGAAAAAAGAAATCATAACTGTTCTATTAGTTTATTAGTTCGATAAGATTTTCTAATAAGGATGTTTTGTAGCAAATTTAGTTGAGATTTTCTTTTGCGATTTTGCATAATGGCTTCAAACTTTTACCAGAAGACAATACTGATATTCCACCGATATATTATCAACAATAATCTGATATTTTTACTCACCTTTTTAAAAAAAATATATATATTTCTACACAATTCAGCATATATAAAGCATCTGTGTTGCATTTAACAAATAAAGAAAGGGCGCACTGAGGATTAACTTCTTGCTCAAGCAATAATAAACGAATCTCATTTTTAATCTGTTTAAGTCAATTAAATACATAGGCGTGGGAACCGGGGTGGCGTAGGGAGGCTTACCCCCCCCCCCCAACTTTTTTAAAGCAAAGATAAATATAATTTAGGCATTGAAAATAGGGGGTAACTTTTTTCTGTTGATTTAGCCCCCCGCCCCCTTTCAATTAGCCACCCCACTTTCAATTTGCTTCCAACGACTATGAAATACATCGAATATTAAAGTGTCAGGAATGTCTTTAAACATTTTGATATGTATAACCTGAACAAGAAACAGTCTTCATTCTCATCACGTCCCACATTTCATTGGGTAGACCCTGGGAAGGACAGTGGAGTTCAACTAGTCCGCTATCGTTACAATTAACAGAGCAAACCAGACGTCGAAAAATATCATAGCAACTCTTAACAGATCGATCACAAATATTTTTGATCACTGTTTCAAGGCATGTCAACTCTGGAATAAAAATTAAACAAAAAATTGATAATTTATGCTAAATTCTATTTTTTTTTTCTTTGGTTACTATGGGTCTAGAAACCTTGTCTAGTCCAATCTGTGACGAGAAAGTCGGTCAAATATAAAATCAGATAGGTACACATGCGTTTCACAATCCTTTTTTTTTTAACATATGATATTATTTCATTCATTCTACGACTTAGGGGAGCAATTGTTATTAAATACGTCTGAATATAGAAATCTCAAATGCATAAAACAAAGAACCTGCATGTGGGCTACATCTTTGATTTTCTTAAATTGCAAAACTGTAATGTTATTATGAGTTTGCTGTTCTTGAGGGATTTTTTTCTTCAAATTTCCATTATATTTCAGTGGAAAAGCCTTTGGTTCAGTTGAGCCAAAGAATTAAAAAAAATAACAGAAGATAAAGCACAAAACTTTTTAAAGCCAAATCATAGGTCTATAGTCTCAGCACTCGGGAAAAAGATGTATATATACATGTTAGTCATGTATGAGAAGTATTTCAACGTCACATAAGACAGGAGGTAATTGTGTTTTACACAATGATGTGACGTGCAAATCCAAATTTAAATTTTAAATCGCACAAGAACTTTTTAAAAATATGTCAAGGTATATATTAAGCAAATCTGATGATTTTGGATGAACGGGTACTCGTGGAAAGGGGTGTCAAAATTTGAATTAAGCTTTTTAGAATCTTATTGTAAGTGCTTTTAAAGTCAACCTTAAACATATTATCATGGTTATTTTTGTTGCAACACGAAGTTCGAGATTTCTTCCTTAAGTTAGCATTTACAAAGATGTTCATTGGGGAATATCATATCCATGAAGTGGGTATACCAAGGAAACAAAATTCATGACAGTACGATCAAATGAAAATACATGTATAGTACAATACAATGAATATTTTTCATATGAAAATTTGGAGTATCCGATATCATTCAATCAAATCAAGAAGTTAAACCATCATGTTACCATGGCAACCAAAATACCTTTAGACAATCATAATGCTGTCGATTGATTCTTCTTTAGATGTTACATATTATGTAAATGTGTGTTTTGATCTTTCAAATAATTGTTTGAGACTAAAAATCTATTTTTTTTTCTTAATTCCAATAATCTTTTTTCAAATTTTTCTTAGTTTCATTTAATCATAATTAGAGTTTATTTCTATTTATTCATTGGCCACATCGAGAAATCAAATTATCTTAATGTTTCAACATCCATGGTCTCCAGATAGTCATCGACTCATATTAAAAGGATGGGCCTACTTACGCAGATAATATCAATAATCATGTGTGCAAGAAAAGTTTAAATGCTTGCAGAAAATATCTGTTAATACTTCAAAGGTAAGACATATTGCATTTCTTTATTCATATCAATCAGATCTAGCAGTTGAATACGCCTTTTAAAACATTGCTCGATTGTGGGACTTACTTTCAACCATGACTCCAAACGTACAGTGTTCTGTATTACCAGAGTAATCCGATACATAGTAATAAACAGTGGAATTTCCTACTGGAAACCTTCCACTGGACACATTTCCTGTTGAGATATTCATTAATCCAATTCTATCATTATCCACGACTGTAATAGGATCCCAGGTGACGCTTGTCCTAATTGATCTTGAGTCTGCGATAGCAATTACTTTTGTTGGACATTTTTCAATAATGGGTCGACAAACATCTGAAAAAAAATTACTGCTTCTTATTTTCACTAAGGGATAAAATACCTTCTTTTTTAAAAAATTCATTATGTAATTACCTTTGCATTTTACATTCGTCAACGAGGGAGACCAATGCATTGTTCCCTGATATTCACAGGAAACTGGTAGTAACACATTGGGTCTGAAGTCTTTGAAGCACTTCAACAAGCACATTGAACCTTCCCCATAGTTGTTTGTACAAGAAAATTGTCCATTCTCTGGAGAAGGTAATTCAATACAGCGACCTATGAAATAGAATTAGCTGATGATATATGCTTTATACAAGTAAAGCCTCACATTGAATCATCAAAACCTTTCTTCACGGAGTGTCCGGGATACTTAGGGACTTTTTATGTGGAAACAAATTTGTCAAAAATAAAAGTCAATTGGCCAAGAGTGGTAGCGATCAACGGGGATGGCACTAATTTGCAGTATGTTTTTGCACACAATTGTTTTTTTTTTTTGGAGGGGGGCTTAAGAAAATAATAGATATCAGATTTATCAATATTAGATAAGAAGGCCTCCTTTCGATCAACCGAAAACTTTTTATAAACTAACTATTACATATGACAAAATGTTGAACAATTCAGTGCGTATTTGTTACGTTATTACTAGGGTACAACGCATTTTGGGACCAGCAAATGGAACAGAATTTGGACAAGGACAACATCAAATCCTTTATAGAGCAATCAATTCCTTTGGAAGAGAACACTGTTCGATTATATTTGCCGTAAGAAGTACGAATGATTTAAAATTAAAATTTGTTTTCCAATATTAAATTTGTTTTGTAAATTTTTTTCAACTTACAAGTGAGATATCAATTACCGACATTATAACCTATGACATTCAAATGAATATCGTTTTATAAAAGCATTGTAAATTTATTGTGTTCTAAATACTAAGGCTAGAATGTATCCTGTTGTATCCAGACATTTCAGTAAATATATATAAAAAGAAATCAAAACTATATATTAAATAATTTTTCCACAATTATTTTCTAACTGCAAAAAAGGAAAAAAAAATATAGATTTTGGCATCCCCTTTTCGTCAAATCTTTTTCTAAAAGTTATACCTGTATCTACTTCATCTGCATCACATTGTTACACCTCTACTAAATTCGACACTTATTTTGAATGCTATATCAAAATACTTGTTCTCTGTCTGTGGTCTGTCTAAGTATACAATGCACTCAATAATATGGAGATAATGAACAGTATTCAAACTGAAAAGTCCATAATACAATACAAAATAGGAGCAGAACAAACATGGAGGTGGGATCAGGAGCCATAGATGCCAGGTGCCAGATGTATATAATTAGATGCACATTAATGATTTGATATTTCAACTACATATTATATTTATTATTATTGTATAAAGCATATATCATCAGCTAATTCTATTTCATAGGTCGCTGTATTGAATTACCTTCTCCAGAGAATGGACAATTTTCTTGTACAGACAACTATGGGGAAGGTTCAATGTGCTTGTTGAAGTGCTTCAAAGACTTCAGACCCAATGTGTTACTACCAGTTTCCTGTGAATATCAGGGAACAATGCGTTGCCGACCGTCGTTCGTTTCCCTCCTGTGTGCTCCTGCCAAAGATTTTGTGTGGTATTTGAAAATTTCAAGGGATTTTCTCAATTTTTTGGCAGTTTTTCGAGCATTTATTTTGAAATAGAAAAGTGGTAAACAAACACACGAAAAGTGGCGACGGACGTTACTGAACTGGAGAGCAGCTCAGTTCGATTTAGATGTAGTATTGAGACTATAAATGAATACAGAAAAAAACTAAATGGAGATATCACCAGATCTTATGTATACAATTGAAATGGGTGTTTCGTAGCGAAATTTTTATGGAGTCCTCCGGTAGAGCAAAACATACGGACAAATAGCTGTGGCAAAAGCGAAGACGCTGTCACTGTAAATAAACACCGTCAATAAATAAGATTGTCTACTTATTTAGTAGTCGAAAGAATACTGTTAATAACTTACTAATAAATATTCAAAAGGATCCACGTATGTGCGAGATTAGTTCCTCGACTGTTTATGGAGGAATGGAAAACTCAAGTATGTGCATCAACGAAATTCCTTCTTCCTTATTCAACTTTTCTAAGCAAAGAGGAAACAGAGGAAATGTGACGCTGATTTAGACACTTTGACGTCATCATCCGTCTGCCGTTAGGCAACACAACACATACCATAAAATCTCATAATTTGTTTATTTGTGCATATATCATATTTGACATTTTGCAATGCATATTGATGAAAAATGTAGTATAGAATAGTGAAAAATTAAGAACGCACTGATTAATTTTTACTCTAGACAAATTGTCGACGATTAGAACGGACAACGCTCGTATTTGAATTTCATGCATTCATTATCATCCTTGTAAGACGTCTACTTGGGCAAAACAAGTACGATCCCAGCGAGATCGTTCGTTACAACAAGAAAGGATAATTTCAAAAGATTTTTTGGGGATAACATAGTTTCATGTTTTAATTAATTTGCTTTATATACACTTATGTATCCTTTATAGTGTTGTATTATACTCAGGTGACCGTTAAGGATCTTGGGATTCTTATATTGTTGAACTCATATTAATGAAATAAATGTCTCATTTTTGTTTATGTAGACAAGGGAATGGGCTGCACTGTTGACCTGTGTTAATTAGCTTATTGCAGAGGTCAGTACATCAACATAAGAGGTCCCCTGTCTGGCAAATAAAAACTTAATCAGCTAGAAGATCAAATGAATGTCCGTATTCATGAACTAGACCAGTCTCAGCAAAACGATCCGGTAAGGCACATACTATAGACGTATGTCCGGGTCCATCCTATTGCGACACTTCCTTCCCAATTTTAGGGGGAAAGTATAATTAGCTATAGTCAAGGGTCGAATTTAATTAAAGGTCATGAGTTCTCACTGGAAAAATCAGAGTACCTGTTTTAATACCAATGCATTGTACCGGTATTTAAGGATAAATAACACAAACAAACTTTTTTTTCCTCAAAAAATTCAGATATCTTTGCTAAATTAGGTGCCTTACTCACTGTAGAAGTGACATTTGCTTAGTTAAACAACTTAATGTTTGGTCAAGCTTCATAATTTAGCAAAAAGTGCAAAAATGCAACTTTCCAGCTCAGTGTTTTTTTTAAAAAGTTTACAAAATGTATTCAGTTTTATTGCTTCAAAGTGTCTATGGACATTTTCAGGAGTGTATTTTAACACAACACACAACTAAAATTAATAAATTATATTTCCAATAAAAGAAATATTGAAAAAATATCACTGCACATGTAACTCTTCTGTGTGGGAGACACGAAAATTTTTTTGTAGTATCTTAACTCTTTATTTCTTTTATAATTAATTTTAATTCACAAGAGTAGACTATCCAGTATGTTTATATTTGCTCTCTTCATTAGTGCCTAGTGATAGTATTATATTTAGATATAGATTATAAATGATATAATTTTTAAAATTCGAAACAATACACAACAATGTACAGGCATCATCAATATAAACAGCTCGTGTCCATAGGCTGCATCACAGATTTCACTTACACGCCCAACGTCCTCGTGTCATTCCCTGTTTGCGGGATCGTCACACTGGATCTTGATTTAACAAATTTTAAGTTAAAGTAACAAAAAATTTGTTTAATCAAGATTTTTTTTTATACAGAGGCTACACCAACAACTACCTGCCAATGTCCATGAACTTGCTGTAACTCTAAAATCCCATTCACATTTCCAAAAATGACGGTTATTAAGGCAAAAATAGGATTTTAGGGCGACAGTTTGCTTTTCATCGGCCGTTGTCTTGCCCAGTTTTGGCCTCTTTTTTCGCCGGCCGACCAATTTTGTGTCTGTCGGGCCATTTTATAATTTTTTCTGCGTCGGTGTCCGATTTCTATATTTGAAGCAGTCGTTGAATAGTCTGTCGACCAACCTTTGATCATTGTTCGACCATCGGCCGACAGTATTAAAGTCGGTCGTCATGGAATTGGTTGACATTTAAACTCCAGTCACGTTTCCAAAAATGATCAACGGCCGAAGGTTTTTTAAGCAAAAATGGAATTCTTTTGGTGACAGACGGCAGTTCGTCGGCCGACCAATTTTGTGTCCATCGGTTATATTTTTTTCTGCGTCGGTGGCCGATTTCTTCAATTGAAGTTATCAATCGACCAACCTTCGATCATCCTCCGACCATCGGCGGTCAGTTTATTAAGTCGGTTGTACTTCGTTCGACAATAAGGGTGTCCAAAATTTCGGCCGACGGTTAAAATCAAACTGTAGCTCAAAGCTCGATGATCGGGCGACGATTGGCCAATTTCTGAATATTTAACCTGTTAAGGATACATAACACTAACAAACTTTTGATGCATGGATTAATATATATTTTTTGAAGGGAAATAACATAAGTAATTAATCTGTAAGATATAAAGAAATCTAAGTATTCCTTGCTGCTTAGATATGAACCTTTTGTCGTTTTTTTTATGCAATTCTATACAAAATTTTGCACATATATTCAACATTGAGTCGCAATCTTAAAAAATTCTGCCCCTTTGCCTTGCGAACATTAATCACGTCACTTATCTGAGTATAGAATCTATGAAAAATATTGCTCATTTGTAAAGCAAACAGATTTTTTGTGTTATTTATCCAAGTCATCGGTGTTCCTATGAATTAATGTGACTGCCCCGTGTCGCCCGATACTCATGTCGATGTTGACCGATCATGTTCTTTCAGCCGACAAGACCAGAAAAATTTAGTCGCTGAAGGTGAAAATCAAATTGCGGGTTAGCGAACAGTTGGACGACTAAAAAATATTCGGCGTTTCTAGAAATAAAGTTTTCCATTCCTCATAGGACCAAATTCTATATCTTTAAAGGCATAAACGGTGTTCATCAATTAAACTCGAAAATAGACAAACAGAAATATTTATTTAAGTGTCGTTTGGAAATTGGACTTTAACTGTAGGAGGAGTAGAATTTTGAAACAAAAATGTTATACAACAAAAGAGACAGACAAGAGATGGACACTTTGCTATCGCATGAGTACGATGGCCATAAGTCTCAATAAAAATTTCATTTATTCTCATTGTGCAAAACAGCATAAAGAAAATACAAAATTAAAAAATAATTGATGCTTGAGTGTACAGTTTACACAAACCTGAAAGGATAACTTTCATCTAATATATATTTATCAATATACTCCAAGAAGATTGGTCTCTAATTGCTAGGACTAATATTAAAACAATGCATTAATGTATTCAATGATACTATAATAACAAATAACTTTAAAGTCTCAACAGTTAAAATTATCTAAATAAAATTTTACTTTCAGTAAAAAAAATTCTGAAAATGGAAAAAAAATGCCGTCATTATTGTTATCTATATTAAAGAGACATGAAGATATGTTTAAAATTTTAAAAAATTTAAAAGAGTTTTGAGAAATGAAAAAGGTTTAAAAAGAGTTAAAATGCAATCTCAATTAAAGTTTTCTTTCTTTACAAAAACCTCAAAAAAGATTGCTTTCTGCTCTGGCTTAATTTCTGAAATTCTACAGACAATAGAGAAATACTTAAACAAGAATTACTGATACTAAATTTTGATTTTCAACCTTTTGATTAGTTTAATTTGTTCCTCGCACTACCTCGCAATTTTGTTTACAAGACTTAGATTACTAGAACGAATCTGCATTTTAAAGAAGGTAAGTCCTTAAAAAATGAATGGTCATTTTGTTCATTCTATATACAACATATAATTCTGGATACAAACGTAAATCACGTCAATGCTCTGTAAAGACAAAAAATACAAGTACACTAAGCTTTGACTAGAACACACATTTTACAACAGACTCGAGATCTACAGCATTATCTATTAACAACGGAACTTTTTTTCTATTGATTTGACAATTTTTTCAGGCACATTCAATGCGTTGACATACTATTGATATAAAACTGAATTAGTCACACATATTATATTATACCTTTATCAATTTCAAATCATAATCTTTGCTTTAAAACTTTTGATTTTCTGGGTACGTGTATTTTTTAAAATGTGTTAGTATGAGTTTGTACGCATTAACTATTGAAAAGGCGTACTATAAGGTTGTGTTCCATCCCATGAAAATATCATCAATGAATATAAAATATTCACACATTTGAACGTGTTTAATTATCGTGAAAATTTCGTAGTATTCGGAGTCCTTAAAATATAGGAGCATTTTACATTCCCTGCACATGTGTGCTATCGAATAATACAGACAATGGGTATTTTTTTGGTTTAGTTTGTGCCAGTGTTCTCTGAACAACATCCTCTTCTGTATAACTCTACTATCACTGTTACTACAATAGCAAGGAATGCGATGACTGCAGAAACAATACCGACAATGACTTCCGCTGAGAGACCTTCTTCTTCCTCGTTGCTTTGAGCACCAGGAACTGTTATAATAGACATACACTGTTTTAAGTAACTTTGTGATATTCCATATACATTTACGTATATATCAATTAATATAATTTAAAGCTGACCTAGCTGTGCAACAACCATTAATAAGTAAAGTCGTTACCCCTTTTTTTAGCTCAAAATCAGGCTGAGTTTGATAAACATAAATGCAACAAGAGCGTCCTGTCTTATGAAGTAAAGGGATAACAAAAGATTGCAAACTAATACAAAGTCATTGTAAAGGTAGATATACCCAATGCAGATGTGCTTCGACAATATCCCCAGTACATAGATATGCCTGAAATTATGCACCTACAGTGTACTTAGTTTAAATTCAATTGAACATAAACATTAAAAAGGTTTTAAAAATTGTACTATTTAATATTAATTAAAATCGATCTCGGGCAGAAGAATACACAAATATATAAGCATTTTTCAAAAAAAAATTCTGATGTATGTTCAAACATCTTCTTGCAGAATGTAAAGGAATTAAAGCAATTAGCATTATTATAAACATTTCTTTCATTCATTTTTTTTTTACAATATATTTGCTGCCATACCATTTTAATGATAAAATAATGAATAACGTAGCTTTCTATGTTTTTGTGGTATAATCTTGCTAATTATTTACATGTTTATATATTCATCATATTTACCATAACATTGTTGGATTGCATTGCTTCCGACAGGTGAAATATATCCCTGAGGACAGACTATGCATTTTGTCTGACCAATATATTTCTGGTAATAACCTGGTGCACACCATTGACATCTATCACCAACCTGATATGAACCCGCTGTGCAATATGCTAAAATAACAAGAAGTTTACTCAACAACAAAAAAATAAACTTATTTTATTTAAGTAATTTTAGAGTGTGTTGTGATAAAAAATCAAACATGTCCTATGTTGCGAATTGAAAATTCAAGTTGATGTCATTTTCATCTCCCCCTAATTCAAGGGGCATAGCAATGTGTACTCTGCGACGTCTCATCGCTAGTGGGTTTCCAATGTACGGATGTCGTGGACGGATACCAGCTCCTCTCAGTCTCTTTCGAACTATTTCTGCACTTTTATGCTGATTTCTTCAACCAGCAATTGTAGCAGCAGTTCTTAAACGGTCCCTTCTGGGTGTGGTAACCCGTTGACGGCCAGTTCTTGGTCTGTCATACGTGTTTTTAGCTGGTGGAGACGTACGTTAAACCGCTGCAAAGCCGATTGATGTACACTAAATGCAGTTGCAACCTCCTGTTGCGTAGCTCCGGTTATCATCATAGTTAGCCCGGCGTTGCGTTCATCTTTGTTAAGGCGTGACATTGCAGCATCAACATTGTTATCAAATCTTGAATATGGGTTTGATAGGAGTGTTTATTGTTTCTCTATATCCAAAATATCAATGAAAATAGACCCCCGGTTTACAAGAAATCATGAAAAACACTATTTTCATAAACATGATTATTCAAGGGAAATAACTCAAAACTAGGGTTTTAAAAACCCATGATGTCCTTTAAATAGATCACAGGTATCCAATGATAAAAAAGGTAGTTGTTCTACATGTATATACTTTTTCAAAATGTCTTTGATGAGTAAAACAATACGCGTTTCTTTTTTTTGTTGAGTATATATATACATATTTTCATTTTTTTGTCACGAATCTATTCGGTAGAAAAATAATTCAAGGTAAAATGCATTTTGAATAAAGGACAAGGGTTGGACTGTACTCTGAGAGAGGAAAGAAATGTTCGAGGTCCTGTAGGCCTAAAATATTTTATTCTTACAGAATGTAAGAGAAAAAAATTCATCAGAGCATCCACAAATCTTATTTGTGAGTGGGATATAACCCATACTTCTGTATAATTGATCAATATGCAAGATAGGTGTACACAATAAATGCTAATGGTGATGTCAAAGTTGTCTTTTGACATACTCTAAAAATAATGAATAAGAGCCTTGGGGAGAATACAAGAGGATTGACTGATATTTTCTACTACCCGGTATATTTTATGCCCTACTCACACCTGATAATTATTGATGTCTCCCTTCTAAACACTCCATAATTGTACATATCACATCAACGACTTGTTTTGAATGCAAAGTAACCAGAAAGGGGTTGAGGACAATTAAACTATATTTTATGTAACAATGAATGAAAATGTAGGATTTTGTTGTACATGAAAACACTGCTGCTAATAAAAACAAGTCGGAGACTGAGTGTTAACAAGCTAAGAGACGTAAGAAAAGTGTTATAGTAATAAGTTGACGAAAAGCACTCTAAGAGAATGGAGATATGTAAAATTACGTTTTGTTATTTGTTTTTTTAATAACATTAAGCATTATACTGAATGCATCTTGTTTTTTTTTTTTTGTATTTTAACATTCACCTTTGGATTTAGTGAGTAAATTGATCAACTTACCACAACTTCCAAAGTGGTTAAAACTTCCTTCTCCACAAAGTGTTTTGGCGATAATAAGTACAATGATTCCGTGCACTTCAACGAAATCTGTAATTTAAAATCAGAGCATTTATTTCCACGGCGACAGAATTTATTCTGATTAAAATGTGATTACTAATGATGAATATGCTTAACATTTTGTGATTTTAAGTTTACAATGTTTGAAGATATAGTAAGAGATGTCCTTCGATGCAAGGTTGCAATGGATAACCAGATGTGAATAACAGTGAATATTATACATGTCTAAATTGAAAGCTATAAATTTCGAGGTTTTTTTTTCCGTCGTGTTCCAGAACATTTTGGAAAATATTTGGCAATGGGGTTACCTAATTTTTCCTGCCCAGATAAACAGCTGGCTCCGTTTGCTGTAATTATTGGTTTTGATCGCCTAACCATGATTGACTCTGGGTGTTCAAATTTAATTTGGAAAGTATGTAGTGTAATTACACTATGCGTTGATAAGATTATTTAGGGACTATAAATCGATTATTTATACATGTAATTAAATTTTTAATTCAACAGATAACATGTTTATTTTCTGAAACAATGTAATAATATAGTTTAATAATATAATTGCTGTCGAACATTTAGTCAATTTTCAAACAAAATGTCTTCAGAAGGAACAAATATCAGGACACTAAACTGAAAAGTTGATTATGGTAAAATAAGCTGTTCTTTTCTTTTTTTTTCTTACATGTATTTTACAAAATATTATTGTATTTACATGTATTTAATATTGTTGTTATAAAATTAACTACGGGTTTCAGTTGAAAGAAACATATGGTTAAGAAGTACAAAATATTAAAATCAAAATTTGTCTTTATGGACAAAATAACTGTAAAAATTTTTAGTTCTTCCTATTTTGGGAAAAAATGCTATATGCTTAGATCTATTCGTAGTGATGCAGAAATGTTTAACAATTTGTCGAGCAGTTTTAAAAACAATATTTTTGAATTTATAAAATTTAATACATTGTCTTCTCTGGATTATTTTTTTTTTAAATCATATAATATAATGTTAAATTTCCTACTCTGCTGTAGCGAATCAGAGCTCCTTTTACGTCGATCTTCATCAAAGGAAGTTACTACCACTTTTCTCAACTCCAAAAGCTTTGATTCCATTCCATAGTAACTACGAACCAATCTTAGCAGCGTGTTAGAGACTACAATGTATGATTTATCAATAAATTTACTAAAAACCTAATTGATGGCCATCCACTTCTTTAGTTTTGTAAATATCCCGATTGAAATAACTTTTACCTAAATAAACTTTTTATGCATAATTAAAGTTTTGACAAAAGGAACTGTATGCATCATAAAACATATTTAAAATTCTAAATTTTATTTTGAATTTCATTTCGAAAGTCAAGGACAATGTAAAAGAAGTGGGTTATGCTTGATTGGGAATCTTTAGCAAAGAATCTGGGGGGATTAGGCGAGTCAAATGCCAACGCAAGGGCAGATAAAATATCGAATTTAAATATTCTTACAAATTCCACTTTTTGTTAAATTTGAGAGTTATTCATAATCCTCTGATTACAGTAAAGATAAAACCTGAATCAAATGACTAAGATATTGATTGTAATTAACCCACCAAAATGGCAACACGTTTTAGTAACCGTAAAAATGATAAAAATTGAATGTTAAAACTGTGTTTTTTATATAGAGTGGGTCTTCGTACCATTTTTTTGAAAACAAATATTGAAAGAGTATGGAAGGATGTATCTCTCACCATTTTCAAAAAAATGGTACGAAGACCCACTCTATATAAAAAAGTTAGTTTTCCTACTGAAATTTCGGAACATATTCTCAAAAACTCTAAGTCCAATTGTGTGTTTGCTATACATATAGAACTGTTTGTTATTTAAAGGGTAATATATATGCGACTTCGTGGCTCAGTGGTCATAGCGCCGGTGTTGAAGCACCCAGTTATTTGTCGCGAGTGTTCGAATCACGATTTTTTTAAGTTCAGGTTGCAATTTATAGATAAATATATTTTTTAACTAAAAACAAAGGGGAAAAAAAATAATAAATTTATTTACGGTCAATTAATATATTTCCTATAACAAACAAGTTTTCAAGATATATAACATTTTGAATGCATTCAGTTCAAGAATACATTGCACAATTGAAATGTAAACAATCATGGGTAGACCTGCACGGTATAACTGTTCCGTATGCAAAAACAGTTAAAAAGAAAGGTAAAGCGTACCATCTCCCAACCCCTGAAAACATATTCGATAGAACAATAAACACGCAGTATGAAATTCATCACATGTTAAAAATACTGTAACGATAACAGCAAGGTTTAAAAATGTAGATGTTGTTATTTGGACAGTGCTGTACAAAGTTTAAATGTTTTAATTAGGTAAATCGTATGACTATTCTGATATGCTTACAAAGCGACAAAATCTCCGTGGGCATATGACTCGCCTAATCCCCCCAGATTCTTTGATACAATTTTAAGGTAGTAATGTCGGTGTCTTACAAGAAATAGCTTTGTTCCTACCCGTTCCCTTTTCGAAAAAGTCCTCAACACCAAGCCTCCCATCTGCTCTGTTCATGCCCTCTGTCAGGTTCATTTTTAGGGAGTATGTCCTAATTACAGTGTTATTTTGGTTCTGACAGTCATTGACGTCTATTTTGATATTGCACCAATCCTTACACGGTATGTTCTGAATTTGGCCGCATTTTATGTTCTTAAACTTTACCGTTATGTCTGCTCTCAATGATCTGGGTATAATCCAGTCTAGAATGTTTCAAGAAATAAATATCTATCAATAATTTATATGGATAATGAACTTATGGTCATAATACTTATTAATATAAAAGAAAAATTAAATTGACCTTAGATAAATATCTTTAGCTTTTTTAAATAAGTAGGACAACATGTAAGTACTCTTTATAATACCGTAAATATGGAAATTTTTACGTCGATTTTATTTTGCGAATTCGGGTCAAAATGCTGTTGACTAATTTTTACGTTTCAAAATTTTGCGAATGACCACTGCTTTGTTTACATTTTCTTCTTGGTAATTTATTTTTAAGAAAAATATTTTTGCGAATGCAATGAACTCGCAAATTAGCTAAAAATTCATCTACAGCAAAAATTTCCAGATTTACGGTATTCAATATAAATTCATCACACTTTATTCCATCTTTGGACATCAATAATGTTTTAAAAAGAAGTTTTAGGTTCAATGTAATTGATTTCTTCTGTAAGTTAATATGGTTTAAACTTATTTGAAAAACAAAAAATTCGAGTTATATAGAGAGAACATGAAAGGAAAGGCAATTTTCAAACTTTTTTATGGAAGGTTTCGAAAAAATTTCCTTGTTTTCAGCAAATTGATTTTAAAATTTAAGAGGATAAAGGTATTATTTTTCTGCAATCATCAGCAAAACATTATCTTTATGTGTATGTACGGGTATATTGTTTGTTGGTTTGATCCAGAGATAAATTCATAACGACTTTTTTGTAGAAAATCTTGTGTATGACTTCATATTCAAAAAAAGTATTTTTGTGAATCTATTATTGGAAACATTAAACTACCTGTCTGTGCACAAATTGGAGCCTGTTTATCAGTGATTGGTTGTTTGCTTGTCAACAAAACCCATTTATGACTTGTTGATGACCCACACATGTAGGTAGAATGTTGGCGAAATTCGTCAACTCGAACTCGCCCGGATTTGCATGCTACCTGGCAAATTTCATCGGTGTAATCTTTGTTGCAGGTTATCACAGTCTCTTCTTGATGATAAAAATCGGGACAAACTTGTAAAATAGGAAACATTTATTTAGTTAATTATGTATTGAAAAAAAAACATGTGCGTAAATTATAATACATGTACAAAGGTTTGTGTTGACGTTTTAAATATTCGCGCCCTACAATTTTCTTTGTCAATTGCTTTTAACAAGATACAATTTTTGCTTCCCTAGAATTACTATTTAATTTGAAGTCAGAACCATTTTATATTGCTAGTTGTAAAAGGTGAGATTTATTAACAGTGTTCAATCTAATTAATCCAGGAATCAAAACGAATCCTGAAAATGGCAAAAAGACAAATCCCTGAAAACACCAGAGGTGGAATCAGCTGCCTATTTGGAGAAAGCAACCCCTATTGACCTGTCACACTCACCATGAGCCTCAAATTATGCCAACAACAAAAATATATTTAAGGGGAACTTGGAACGAGGCAAAATTAAGAAAACATTCCGTAATTAAATCAATGGAATGTCTTTTTCCGTTATAGTGGTTATTCGTGCAAAAAGGGAGCTGATAAATATTTGACATTAAAGCACAAATCAATTAATGTTATTTATGTTAATATCCCTCGTTTTTATACTTGTTAAGTTTTATTATTTCTTAAAATTTTTTTTTGATCTTTTCAAAATGTCTTTTTTTTTCTCACAAATGCATGTTAGATTAAAAAACAGTAGAAAACACCATTACCTTTCTTGGTTTCTTTTTCACAAAAGAGCCCCTCAAATCCTTTTCTGCATTTACAAACAAAAGAATTGTTTCCAATATCAATACATTGACCCTGGTTTTTACATAGGCCTGATACACAGACACTGGGAGGTATCTCGCACTGTTCCCCACTGAATCCTGATGAACATTTACATTCTGGTGATGAGCAGTTTCTTGTTGTCCTACATGTTTTGTCGCCGTCTAAATGCACCATAAAGCATCAAGTAGACATGGCATTAATATTTCGGTTCATATTATAATGAGCTGTTGAATTAGTCAGGTATTCAATACATTACTTTAAAAGAATGAAAAACCTTAGGATTTTGCTTGAAATGGGAACTGAATGTATATATGTTGAGAATATTTTCTTCATTGATTATATGTATGTACAGTGAAAACTATCTAATCAGACAACTGTCTAACCCGACACACTGTGAATTCCGACGCTAAATTTCCTACTCATTATACTATTTTCCATGTTTTAACACTGTGCAATCCGACACTCTGTCCATTCCGACACAAAATTTGTCAGTGCATGTCGGATTAGACGGGTTTCACTGTATTTGAAGAATCAAGTGGGGTTTTTTTTTTACAAACTTAAGGTAATTTGATAGATATATCAACTCTCAATTACTTTGTAAATTAAATGGCACAACATAACATGATAATGTGTGATTTTTAAAAAAGACTATACATACCATTTATACGCAATGCATTGAATGTAGGCGTAGAAAAGTGAACATCTTTAAAATGTTCGATTTCTTCTGGCCACAGCGAGTTCATTATATTCCCGGAAACTATGTTGGTTATTTGGAAACCACAAAGTTCTAATCCTGATATAAGATATCAAGGAAAGAAAGGGATAATATCATTTACGGTGATGAACACAAATGAATAAGAATTTAAAAGGTTTAAATTTAAATGATCCTTGTTCGCCCTTTGCCGACAAATACTAGAATACGAAAAAATCTATTCAAAATAATTTATTCCGTTCATTATTATAATCCCTTTATTCTTAGTTTAATGCTTATTTTGATGAAATTATTTTTCCTAAAAAATACTCTTTTGAAGTAAATTCAGTTGTCTTTATATAATGTTACTTTAGAGGATAAAGTGTCCCAGGGATTGAAAAAAACCAAACAAAATGATAAATTTCATTGACTGTATGACACCTTATATTGTAAATATATTGGTCAAGAAAATAAAAAAGATGGAAATGTGTGGTTCTGAGATGAAAGTAATGAATAATAGAAAATAAAAATTTGCATGGTGATTTAATTGTAAGTCTAAATGAAATAATTTTCCTGCCTCCCCATCCCATGTTTAGAGTCAGGGTTGGAAACAGGCAAACTTTTAAAACATTTTTTGCCAAATATTGATAGTAAAATGTAAAGTACAAGTGCCTCTTATGACATTATAATGAATATAAAAGTAAGAGACCCTGCATGTTTTGATTTACAAAAGAAAGTCTAGAACATTACCCTCCTGATTTCTAGGAAATTCAGCAGTGAAGTATTTCCCAAACACAGCATAAAATTCATCCCTTAATGATGATGGTCCGTCCATGTCATAACTGCGAAATTTACTTCCAACAGTTTGATTAATGTTGAGAATCCAAGAAGTGCCACTACCTCTGAACAGTATCCTCAAATTGTTCCATACTCCAACAACATTTTCTGTGATTTCCAGTTTTTTACTATAACAAAAGAATTATTTATTACTTTCCATATTCCGAATAAAGCAATAAAAATCCTATAAAATACATATAACACCATGCCTTTAAATCGTTTTTAACCTAAGTGACACACTTGGGGAAAGTTGTGACTATTTCTGACTTTTTTTTTTATCTAACAGTGTTACAAAATCTTATTTGATCCTTTAGTCTTTCCTAGTAGATCACACCATTTCCTACTGTTTATTGCTTAAAGCTTGTTTCAATAAGCAGCCCTATTTAAGATGCTTAATTTTAGTTTTAATTTATTCCTAATTTGTTAGTAAGATTAAATTTAAAGAAATCGAAAAGTCTGTGTTTTACGAATTTTACTCACTTTTGAAAAGTAATATGTAAATTGAAATTTTTGTGTTGCGGGTCATAAAAGGATAAAGATATGTTTAGAATTCTCTCAGTGGTGAATTCTTTCTCTCCTCGAATAAGCAGAATGCTGTTCCCCTGCGTTGTCGTAACACGAAAACTAAGTGACAGGGTAAGAGTTGTGTGGGGTTCTCCTTTGGCGGGAAGAAGAATATAACTCTTTCTGCTACGCATCTTAACAAGATAACCTGCAACGAAAAAGAAATCAAAACGGTCACGTTGTGTAATAGACTATATGATAAGGATGCTTTGTAGCAAATTCGGTTGAGATTGTTTTAGTGGTTCTAGATAAAATGAAAATCATTTACAATTTAAGAAATAACAACAATAACGAGGACAGACATGTTCATGAAAAGGAGAAAGTTTGATAGAAAAGCTCAGTTAGGCCGTTGGTTCGAGCGAGTAAAAATTTTGGCAAATAAAAAAAGTATCAATAGAAGAAACAACAATACATTTAGTTTTCAAATGTACCATGAACATTTGCAAAATTAAATTCGGTTTGTTTTGAACTAGCACATTTTTATTTGGGGGGGGGGGCATCTACCACGACCACAGGTCCTTAAGGGTATTAACATTACAAGTTGTTTTAAATCTTTTTACATGTACAACATGAATCATGGAATTGGACTGTTATGGACGCATTTTAAAATACCGGGGGGTAATTGCATTTTATCTCATATACTAGTACAAGTAGTCTTTTTTCGAAAACATAATGAAAAGGACTACCTTTACGAGAAGACACACTAGTATATGATATTTTAGTGTTTTATTATGAACAATTATCTGATATTTTCGCTCTCGATTCAAACCTTTCTTTAAAAGTATTTCTGCACAATTTTTGCATATGTAAAGCATCTGTATTGTATTTAAAAGTATAGAAAGAACGCACAGAGGATTAACTTATTGCTCAAGCAATAATAAACGAATCTCATTTTTAATCTGTTTTAATGATATGTATTACCTGAACAAGAAACAGTCTTCATTCTCATCACGTCCCACATTTCATTGCCCGCACTTTGAGAATTCGAAGGACAGTGGAGTTCAACTCGCTCGTCATCGCTACAATTAACAGAGCAAACCTGGCGTCGAAAAACATCATAGCAATTGCTAATAGATCGATCACAAATATTTTTGATCACAGTTTCAAGGCATGTCAATTCTGGAAGAAAAATGAAAGAAAAATGAAAGAAATTTTTGATACTATTAATTATTTCAAAGTCTTAAACTTTTGATGAATTTAAGCAGATAGGTCAAAGTTATCTTAAATATTCAGGAAAAAAATTAAATGAGGGGGTATATAATGTAAAGTTTTAGATCGAACCAGCATAACACATTGCAAAAACAACTTTGTGTGCTACAAGCATGGAAAAATGGGAATCTAAAATTAACAGTACTGTATATAGTTTAAAATGGAAAAATTGATAATTTTCTTCTAAAAAAAACAACCTTCCACCACAAAATATAGTTCTTGGCTTAATTCTACTTAAATAGAATAATTGTCGGAGACTAAAAATAGATTTTTAATAATTTATTTCTTCTTCTTTTTTCAAAATCTTTTTTTAACGGTTAGAATCTCTTTTTCTTTGATTCGTTGGCCAATCAAATTAGCTAAAGATTTTGACAGAGTTCAGATTGTAGTCGATCTATATTTAAAGGACGGATACTTTTTATGCAGATAAAATCAATAATCATGGTGTGCAAGAAAATAGCTTTAATACTTCAAAGGCAAGTTTTCTTGTAATTCTTTACTCATTACATAAGATCTAGCAGTTGAATACGCCTTAAGAACAATACATTAGTCGATTTTGGAACTTACTTTCAACAGTGACTCCAAACGTACAGTGTCCTTTATTACCAGAGTAATCCGATACTTCATAGTGAACAGTGGAATTTCCCGCTGGAAACATTCCACTTGAAAGATATCCCGTTGAGCTATTAATTGATGCAATTTTATCATTATCCACAGCTGTAACTGGATCCCAGGTGACGTTTGTCCTAATTGATCTGGAGTCTGCGATAGCAATTACTTTTGTTGGACATTTTACAATAATGGGTCGACAAACATCTGGAAAAAACAATTACTGCTGCTTATTTTCACTTAGGGATAAAATATGTTTTTTTTCCTTCTTTTTTTTTTATTTCCTTATTACCTTTGCATTTAACGTTCGTCAACGTGGGAGACCAATGCATTGTTTCTTGATATTCACAGGAAACTGGTAGCAACACATTGGGTCTGAAGTCTTTGAAGCACTTCAACAAGCACATTGAACCTTCCCCATAGTTGTCTGTACAAGAAAATTGTCCATTTTCTGGAGAAGGTAATTCAATACAGCGACCTATGAAATAAAAATATCAATGATACTTGCATTATACAATAATAATAACAAATATAATATACTAGTATGTAGTTAAAATATTAAAGTATTATAAAATATAATACTAACAAATATAATATACTAGTATATGCGTATGTAGTTAAAATATGAATTAATCAATGTGCATCTTTCTAGATGCATCTGGCACCTGGCATCCATGACACTTGATTCCACGTCCGTGTTTGCTCTACTCCTGTTTAGTATTGTTTATTTGACTTTTGAACTTAAATACTATTCGTTATCTCAATATAATTCATCTGTGAATAAATACACAGACATAGAACAATAATTTTGATATGACATTCAAAAAAAGTGTCGAATTTAGTAGAGTGGAAACATTGTGATGCAGATGAAGTCGATATTACTATTAAATAATATTTGAGGGAAAAAGGGACGCCATATGATAATCTATATCTTTTCCTTTCTTACAGTCAGAAAATAATTGTGGAAAAATTATTTAATGTATTGATTTTATTTATTATTATATATAATATTTCTAAAATGTGTGGATACAGCAGTATAGCCCTAGTATTTAGAGAGTAGAAAGTCATATTACAATACTTTATTAAAACGATATTCATTTAAATGTTATAGGTTATAATGTAGGTAATTGATATCACAGTTGTGAGTTGAAAAAAATTTCAAAACGAATTAAAGATTAGAAACAAATTTTTATTTTTATCATTCGTACTTCCTACTGCAAATATAATCGAACAGTCTTCTCTTCCAAAGGAATTGATTGCTCTATAAAGGATTTGATGTTGTCCCAGTCCAAATTCTGTTCCATTTGCTGCTCCTAAAATGCGTTGAATTCTAGGAAAAAAGTAATAAATTCGCACTAAATTGTTATAATATTTTGTCTTTTTAAATTTTTTTTTATTATTTTTTTTTTTTATTTTTATTTTTTTTTTTTTAGATATTTCGACAAAATTGATAACATGAAATATAATTTACTGAGTATTCGGTGTAGATGTAGAAACTTGATTGCGAAGTATTCATATAAATTATAAATGAACATTGGGTTTACAGATATATATTCAATATAAAAGCGATTTCAAAAAGGTTTTCGGTTGATCAAAAGGAGAACTTCTTATTTAGTATTGACAAATATAAAACTTATTATTTCTTACCCCCCCCCCCACACAAAAAAATGTATGCAAAAACATACTGCAACTTTGTGTCATCCCCGTTGATCGCTACCACTCTTGGCCAGGTTACTTTTATTTTTGATAAATGCGTTTCCACAAAGAAAATCCCTAAGTATCCAGGACACTCCGTGAAGAAAGGTTTTGATGATTCAGTGTGAGGCTTTAATTCTGTTTTTTTTAAAAAAGTCAATGAATTTAAGGAATGAAGCTAATTTCAACTTATGTTATAATATATAACATAACTTGGGGCAGTTTACGCTTTATAAAAAAGCGTAAACTGCCCCAAGTTTTGTTATATCGTATAACATAAGTTGAAATTAGCTTCATTCCTTATAATTTAATTTCAGTATTTTTCCTCCAAAATAAGGCTTCACATTCGGCATTATTTTAAAAGTAACGTCAAGCGGAGTAGTACGTTTTTTACGTAACTCATTGTGACGTAGGCAAGTTATGTTATACAAAATATTATATATTCCTCGGAATGATTCAGCCAATGAAATTGCTTGATACAAGTAAAATTAAATTATATATAAATGATTCGACATTTCGTTTCTTAATTTTTTCTCTATATTTCCAATTTTACATTTTGCCTTACCGTTAGAACAAAAAGTGGAAAAGTTTAAATTTTGTGAGCACGCTGATATGTTGAAAGGTGCTGGATTCTCGCACACCTTTTCCATCAATGATGATTCCAAACATTTCTGCTCCTCTACAAATGAAACGAAGAAGAGAGCAAGGATAGTTTTTAGATAAAATGCATGAAAAGGGTTAATGTAAATGTGCATGGACAATTTTGATTTGGAAAAATCTTTTACTAAAGATGTGAATTAATATACACTCAGCTTTATCATAAACTGTATAACTTTAATTTATCAATCATGCAGCTGCCTTTACTAAGGCAGCAATATACCCTGGTTACTTGCATATGGCATTCATATCTCTCAGTTGATTTAATACGCAAGAACATGCTCTATGTATGAACAGTTTTTAAAACGAAGTAAAGTATTGACAAGTTGATAAAACAAGAATATCCGTTATTCCCTGATCATGACAAGAAGCACACGTGTGTGTGGCCGGTCATCAGGGTATGCTCAATCTTCCATGGCACCTGATCCCACCTCTGTTGTTTTAGAGGTCCATATTTGCTCTTCCCCTGTTCTGTATTATTGGAATGAACTTTTGATTTTGATCCTCAATGCATGTACTATTTGTTAAATCCAAAATTTTATACTTATATGAAAAGGGGTACTCATCCCTAATCCGCTACTTCAAAAGAAAAATGGTACATCAAACGTTGCAATATTCTATCTTTTTCATTGGTATTGTATAATCTTTATACCACCCGCTTGAAAAGTGGAAGGGTATTTAGTGATCTGAATATCCGTTCGTCCGTCCGTCTGTCTGCATGTCCGTCCGTCTGTCTATTATGTTTACGGGTACCCATCTCTGATCAACAATTCCTTTTGATACCACTGAATTTTAATGAGTCTTTCACGGAATCTTTGTTAAAAAGTACCATTGTGCTCCTCCTAATTTACTCTTTGATTACACACATATTTAAGTTTTCCAGAGCAAAACATGGATCAGTCATTCTATCTATAATATTGAAAGGTACCAATCTCTTATCCGCAACTCCTCTCATACCACTTAATAACATTAAGTGATACATTCACAGACTCTTTATTATACCCCCCCGCTTGAAAAGTGGGAGGGTATATAGTAATCGGTATATCCGTCCGTCCGTCCGTCTGTTACGCTTTGGGGTACCCATCTCTTATCCGCAACTCCTCTTATACCACTGAAGGAAATTCAATGAAACTTTCACAGAATCTTTATAACATATTACCATTGTTCACCTCCTATTTTACTATTTGATCTGACATATATTTTGGATTTTCCAGAGCAAAACATGGATACTGCCATTGTATTCATATGGGAGGAGGGGGTATTATTTAGTGAGCTCATTGCTCACAGTACCTCTAGTTACATAATGTCATTGTGCACACCTAATTTACTTTTTGTTCTGCCTCTTATTTTGGTCTCCGAGAGAAAAACACGGACTTACCCATTATAACGATATGGTAGGTGGTAGTATCATTTAGTGAGCTCATTGCTCACAATACCTCTAGTTTCCTTATTTGTATTCGTAATATTGAGAAGGTTTTCATTGGTCAAGATTACGTCTTGTTAAGGCAAGCGAGATATGTTTCAGGTGAATTGGTAATTGCATGGATGCTATATGGTACTTTTTTTTGGGGGGGGGTCTTGTTGAAATTAAATTATTTATTTCCACGCCCTTGTCCAAATGACCAGGGACAAGGAAAAGAAGAAAATAAAGAAAATAAAATCTGCCAAAATACGAAAATTCCGTTTCAATTTCCGAGGTGATGGGGGTGGGGGTGGCTGCGGTACAATACCACCAGTGAAGATAAATTATTTTTTTTCTCGGACAATATTTCTAAGGACAAATTATTTATTTACCAACGGTTAGGCTCTCTTTTCATCGGAATGGCTGTCCTCTATTCTAACATGTACGCAAATACATATGGGAGTGAAGTTAGCTTTTCAAGAGCACCTGGAACAATTACTCGTTGTCAACACGATACAGGCTAAATCTTGACTAATGAAATCCTTAATAAAATAGAGGTACTGTGAGCAATGAGCTCACTAAATGATACCCCCGCCTCCCATATAAATATAATGGCAGTGTCCATGTTTTGCTGTGGGAAACCCAAAATATGTGTTGGATCAAAAAGTGAAATAGGAGGTCACAATGGCAATATGTTACAAAGATTCTGTGAAAGTTTTTATCAAATTTCATTCAGTGGTATGAGAGGAGTTGCGGATAAGAGATGGATAACCCAAAGGTTAACAGACGGACGGACAGACACAACGATTACTATATACCCTCCCGCTTTTCAAGCGGAGATCATAATAAATATATTAATAAACAATCCTCGAATACAACTAAGAAATTGTTCAATACAAATAAGAAGTTATACAATGCAAATGGAAAATGTATACTGCAGATGAAAAAATAATACATTTCAAATGATCGATTAAAAGATCGAATTCTGCAACGTTTGACATGCCATAAAGAATACATTGTTTAGTAAAACTGGGTAAGGTGTCGCTCAGTTGTTTAAATAGATTTTAAATTGTCTTCCAGATGAAATCGCTTTCCATTGATCAAGGACAAATTGTATTTCGGAATACTCGTCGTTTAATTAAACAGAAAGTTTGAAATTAGGAGTAGAAATTTATAAAATGCAAAAAGCTGAGATTTAAATTCTTACCAGAGACTCCAGCTTTAATCTAAAAGAAAAGAAAATAATTGCAAAAATTTATGAAACCCATTCCAATATACATTTTAAAAAATTTATGACCATCTTTAATTTATGTCATAGAACTTTTGTACAACAAATATGCTGTAAACACATGAACATGCAATGTGCAGAGAAAAATAAAGGTATAAATAAATGTATTCATTAAGGAGGAAAGCAAAATAAATTTAAGCAATTAGCTTTTAATAAGAAAATATCTTATTAACATAACGTTATTTGTGCATGTATGAATTGTCTGAGCATGTTTATAACAAATGGCTTTACACAGAAATTGAAGCCTTTTGTTATGCACACATGGACCTGTATTTGGAAACATATTTCAAAGATATGCATCAAAGATATATCAATTAAAAAAATAAAGCGATATATCTAAAGATATTTTCAAAACTTTTCAAGTTTTAAAAAACTAAATATTAAGATAATTTAACATACCGTTTGTAAATATATCGATAAGATTGCAATTAATCTTCTCGTGGTAAACATGGTTTCGAATAGGCTGGCTATGATTCGTAATTGGTGTTTGAACTCCTTTTTTTTTAGAATTCGAGGAGGGACTGCAAGTTCGATATTTTGAAAGATTGTGCATTGCCGGTGCAGAACAAAACAATTGCCAGACTGCACCGCATTTATAAGTCGAACAAAAGATTACCTGAGCGAAAGTTGGTATACTACACATAATATTTTTCTTATTCTAGATCTGTACACCTTCCTATGGTAATTCTAATAACAGTTTTCTTTAAACCAAATATAAATACATACTCCTCCTATACCACAGAATTTATTTAATGATATTTTCATGGATTTTTTTTTTTTTTACATAATGCCATTTTGCACCTCCCATGCATTTTACTTTTAAATCGGACATATATTTTGAGTTTCCCATAGCAAGACATGTACACGGCCATTCTTTCTCTAATATTGAAGGGTATCCATCTCTTATCTGCAACCTCTCTTACCCACCGGATAAAATTTAATGATACTTTCACGGATTCTTTTTCACATTATGCCATTGTGCACCTCCCATTTTACTGTTTGATCGGACATATATTTTGAGTTTCCCATAGCAAGACATGTACACGGCCATTCTTTCTCTAATATTGAAGGGTATCCATCTCTTATCTGCAACTTCCCTTACCCACCGGATAAAATTTAATGATACTTTCACGGATTCTTTTTCACATAATGCCATTGTGCACCTTCCATTTTACTTTTTGATACATTTTGAGTTTCCCAGAGCAAAACATGTACACGGTCATTCTTTCTATAATATCTAAGGGTACCCATGTCTTTTCCGCAACTCCTCCTATACCACTGAATAAAATTTAATGATACCTTTTTTATTATATAATACTATTTTTTTACCCCCTATTTTACTTTTTGATCGGACATATATTTTGAGTTTCCTAGAGCAAAGCATGGGCTTTGCCATTAAAACCATTTGGCGGTATCATTAAGTGAGCTCACTGCTCTCAGAAGTTTTAATCAATTTAAAAAAAAAAAGAACAAGTCTCGTAAAGAAAAATATAAATCTTAAAGAGAATCGGGTTTTCCGCAGAAACAGATAGCAAAAAATAACAAGAGGCCCAGGGGCCACAGCGCTCACCTGAGCACATCAGCTAGGAAAAAACATATCAGATCAGAACTGAAAGTTAATTTAAGTTGGGGGGGGTTGAATTTTAACCCCAAATGGGATCATAATTTGAACGAACTAGAATCTTCATTACCTGAGGATGATTCCATACAAATATTACTAATCCTGGCTTTGAAGTCCTTGAAAAGAAGATTTTAAAAGGTTTCCCTATATATTTCTATGTAAAACTTTGGTCGGCCATTTTGGCCACACCCTTACCCCGGGGTCATGACTTGAACAAACTTGAATCTACACTACCTGAGGATAATTTCACATGAGTTTCATCTTTCCTGTTTCAATGGTTCTTGAGAAGAAGATTTTTAAAGATTTTTCCTATATATTCCTATGTAAAACTTTGATCGGCCATTTTGGCCCCGCCCTACCCCCGGGGGTCATGACTTGAACAAACTTGAATCTACACTACCTGAGGATAATTTCATATGAGTTTCATCTTTCCTGTTTCAATGGTTCTTGAGAAGAAGATTTTTTTTAAAATGCCAATAATTTTTCTCTAAATCATTATTATCTCCCCGTAGAAAAGGGCGTGGCCCTTCGTTTGAACAAACTTGAATCCCCTTCACCCAATTGGCCCAGTGGTTCTTGAGAAGAAGATGAAAATGTGAAAAGTTTACGACAACGACGACGACAACGACAACGACGACAGACGACGGACAAATTTTGATCAGAAAAGCTCACTTGAGCCATCGGCTCAGGTGAGCTAATAATGATTTGAAACTTAATAATATTTAATCAATGAGAAATCATATACTGTGAAATCACAAATTTTCGTGGGGGTTTAATTTTCGTTGTTTTCGAGGTATGACGAGACCCACGAATTCATGTCCACCACGAAATGTAAAATGTTACATACATAAGTACTAATTAATTCTTGATCCACGAAATCAAATCCCCACAAGCCAAGAAATTTTTGTGAAACCACGAAAATTTGACCCCACGAAAATATGTGATTTTACAGTAAATTGTCTCGACGTATTTTAAAGGTATTTTTGCAAGTATTTGTGAACATGAATTTACTGATAGTGTTACCTAAGGAGCAAAATTTATGAAGTTTGAAAAAGAGAAAAAGTAATACACAAACAAAATTTAAAGTTCTAGCACTAACTGTTCAACAGTTATATACAATTATGCTTTTTTTTTTTAAATTACATGGGTAAGCGTCAAAGATCAGTATCAAAAAGTCAAGAAATATTGTACCCAAGAAAAGACCTTGTCACAAGAAATACATAATGGATATGTATATGGATATTAAGAACAGTATTCAAGCTCAAAAGTTCAATCAAACAATACATATGAGGAGCAGAACATACACGGGCCTTTAAAACATCAAAGGTGGGATCTGGTGTCATGGAGGAGTGAGCATCCTCTGCTTACTGGTCGCACCCACAGTTTGCTTCATGTCATGATCCTCACTTCGCGACTCTAAAGCAGACGCTCTAACCATTGCGCCACGCAGGCGACTCTTGCACTTTGAAAATGATACAAAATGCATCACTTTAAACTAGAGGCACCGTGAGCACTGAGCTCACTAAAGATGCCCCGGCCTCCCATATGATTATAATAGTGAGGATTATATCTACTCAAGGAGACCCAAAATAATTGTCATATCAAAAAGTAAAATAGGATGCACAATGGCATTATGTAATAAAGATTGAAAGTTTCATTCAATTTCATTCAGTGGTATGGGAGTTGCGGGAAAAATATTGGTACCCTTCAGTAAAATATAGAATTAAAAGCAGTGTCCATATTTTGCTTTGGGAAACCCAAAATATTTGATCAAAAGGAAAAAAGGAGGTCACAATGACAATATGTAATATACATTCTGTGAATGTCTCGTTAAATTTCATAGAGTGGTATAAGATGAGAGAGGTCATTTTCAAGCAGGGGGAATAATAAGAAACCGTTGTTTTTTATACGTTGTTATGAAAGATTTTGTATTTACGTCCTCCTCTATTGATACTCTTTCCTTTATTTATGTAACAAATATGGATGCAATTACGCCATTAGATTTGTATGATGTTCTTTCTGCTTTTATAAGGACGAACCCTTGTTTTTAGTACTTCGTTACACGCATTATACATGTTGTATAAAACATATTTTTCCCGGCATAAAATATTAAAATGCACAATCTGTACATTCATAAAAAAGTTTCCGGAAGTTATTATTATTCCATCAACTTAAGTTAATACTAGTATTCTGTATTGAGATTCGTCACTGTCACATGATTTAGCGGTTTCCTTCGGAGAATTCTTTTCCACAATTTCAATGTTGCTGTCAATAATCCGTGCAAGACATTCACTGTATATATCTCAGAGAAGGAGATTTATAACTTCTGACTTGTGTCTATCGCAAAATGAAGATTCATAAACAGGTCATCGTTTTAGTTCTGGTTTTAGCACTTGCTGGCGATTTAATGTGCTTTATCAACATTGCATGGAGCGGACATGAAATAGTGTTCCACAATCATTCATTATGCCAGGTGCAGATGGTACTGTAGAGAAGGCTGTAAAACAATTGTCAAAACCTGCAAAAAAGGCTGTGGAAATATCGTCGGAAAAAGTCGCCAAGCGCCTCAAAAGAATTCAAGACGAGTTGTAGTTCTAATTTGTACGCAAGAAAAAAAAACAAACGGAAATGTTACAATAAACCTCTCAAAAGAGAAAAGTGAGGCTTGGGGTCAAAATCGGAACGGAGAAAGACCAAGGACGACAGCAGAAGAGAGACATAATTAACAAAAAATAATTAACAGCAAAAAGATGAATATATGGGAAAACCTATGGAGTTAACCCTTGGGGAATATCCACCTACAGAGTTGCCTGTGACAGATAAAAATACATGTAGTTAAGAAACTATGTTTTTCCTTTTATTACTAGCTAGTGTTCAAGACATGCATTAAATGATTATTATATTTTACGAAAATCCATTTCTTATTCCATATATTCTGTAGCAGGTCTTCCCTTTCCTGTAGAAGCAGCTCCTCCTCCACCCATTAACATTTTACATTTAAAATTGTTCACTGACAAGGAGGCTGGTACTGAAAGAAATTTTCAGGTATATTGAACTTTTCTCTCAAGCTGCCACCCTTCAAAAACGATGCTATGTCCCTGAGAAGGCAGAATATGGACCTATTGTTCATTGAAATTCAAACCCTTGACTTGGGATGATGTTTATGGATGTGACCCCTGAATAATTACATCTGAAGAATTTATTTTTGCTTGTCAAGCTGTAAAGAAATTTTTGTTTGGCAGTGCCATCCACTGAAATTGTTTTGTGGTACTCCTCCCAACCAAAGTGGCACCTCCTCGCAATGGGCAATCTGAAATGCATGCAGCTCCCTTAAGACAACCAGAATGTTGTCACACAAAGATTTCAGGAAGAAGAAGAAATATCAAACCTTGCAAAACTGGAGCTTTCAGATCTATTAGGATATATCAAAATACAATTTGTTATGATGTTACAGTTTAAGCATACAGAAATGAAATGCACTAGAGACTGCTCCAAGATGGTGTTACAACAACCACTACAAATTCTACACCAAAGTCTTCATGACGCAAATTGTGAAGACAAGAGAATCAATTTATACACAAATACTCATGATATGTAAGTACATCGAAAAAATAGTGCTCGTATGTAAAGGTAAAAATTCTGCATGTAGAAGATTCAATCCCCTAATCACTGAATAATTGTTACTGTTCGATACAGTAGCATATACTGTATTACAAAAAAATTGCAACAAATCAATTGTATAATCTCCAATAAATATAAAATATATCAAATATTTTTCTCAATCAGCAAAATAGCACTTTTGAAGTGACAGAATATGATCTTTTTAATTCATTTTGTTCTCCTATATCTTTTTAATAATTGATGTATAATTTTTTTTTCAAAAAGAAAATAAAGATAAAATTAAAATTCACTGACTAATCACAAAATATAAGTACTCTGACACAATAATACTACAGTAACAAATAGATAATATGATCTATGTACAAAGTTAATGACTAATAATAAATGAAGTCAAATTGAAATTTCTTATCAACCTATAGTAGAATAAAGTCTCTTATCATTTTCTATTGAAAAAAAAGCATGACATTCACACATTCACAAGAATAAAATCCCTTATAATTTGTCTTCAGTAGGATACACAGCTGGATAAAGCTGTTGCCACATGTCAACAATAGATTGAACACAAATTCATTTTTTGTGGGTTCAATATGTGTACTTCCGAAATTAATTTCACAATGATGAGTCTATCAACAAATAAATCTTGTTACAGCAATATCATTATTCTTCGAATAAAATGGTTTTGGGGCCAATGATCAAGCTGAATATGCAATATATCCTATTCATTAAAAAAAATGCAATAACATGAAATGCTAGTGATTTAAATTTAAATAAGTGAACAACATTAGCTACCTAAACTTTTACACCACAAACAACAGTGCAAATAAGTTCACAGATCTAGTCAACAACAGTAGCATTGGATCTACAACAATCTAAAGATGATGATATCCAATGATGATAAACATCCAGTTCTTCTTACACAGATTGATGACCAGACAATAATAAAGTCCCAGCTACAAAACTTGTGTCAATCTTTCCAGTCTACCACTGTTTGTAAAAATAACTTTTATAAATGTCCTTTTTGTAGTCTACCACTGTTGTGAATTATACATGTTTATACCTGATAAGTGTCAGCATAATGTTTAAAATTTTTCTTGTGTATGGACACCAAACCACATCCTGTGCACTTGTTCTAGGTAGCGCCGCCTGTGAGGGTGGGGTGTGTTATCTGGGGCTGGCCTGGGTAAACTGTACCAGGTACTTCAGACACACCTGCTTATGGTCCTCTACGATATACTCATTGTACGGGGGGTTGTTGTAGTAGAATCTAGCCCTCTCAGACTGCTTCTTTTCACTGACCATACCAAGAGGGATGTTGTAACCAGAAAATACAGAAAGAGAAAAAACATTGACTTGTTTGCAAGTTTTTTTTATTATGCATCTATCTTTAAAAGTGAAATTGTATTTTGAATGAAAGAAATTTTCCTCATAAGGAGCTTACTACCATAATCTCCATAAAATATGTCCCAATTTTGAAATAGAGGCTGTGTTGAATAATTCATCATCCAAATTTTTTTTTCTCTGCCATGATAATTTTTGTCCCCCGCTTTCGAGAAAGCGAGGGGACATTAAATCTCATTGGTCTGTAAGTCTGTCAGTCAGTCTGTCTGTCCGTCACAAAAACTTTAACCTTGCTCATAACTTTTGATTTAGTGGAGCTATGACTTTCATATTTCACATGTGTATTCCTAGTCACAAGACCTTTCTTTGGGAACAGCCAAATTTGACCTTTTGACCTTGTCTTTGGAGTTTGACCCACTTTTACACAAAAATTCCAAACTTTTACTTTGGCCATAACTTTTGAACGGTAGATACTAGGGCTTTCATATTTCACATGTGTATTCTTTGTGGCAAGAACTCTCATTGGATACCAACAACTTTGACCTTTTGACCTTGACCTTGGAGATTTCCGCACTTATGGAAAAACTTTAACCTTGGTCATAACTTTTGAATGGTAAGGGCTAGGGCTTTCATACTTCACATATGTAATCATTTTGAGGAGATCTTTCTTTGGATACTAAGAACTTTTGACTCTTTGACCTTGACCTTGGAGTTTGACCTACTTTTTAAAAACTTTAACCTTGACCATAACTTTTGCACGGTTCGTAATACTTGTGGCAAGACTTTTCTTAAGAAACTATCAATATATATAATCTATTTTGTCATACGGGGTCATCGGGTTCACTTCCTTATAACTTTTGATTGAGAAAAGAAAGGACTCTCATATCTGACATATGCATTACCTTTGAAAAGATTTGAAAATTTGTCATAAAAAGTGACATCCCACCCACAAAGACACCGAAAGCGGGGGACCACAATTCTTTGAATAATTACAAGTTCATCTAAGCAAATAATCATCCAGCTTTAGCATGTCTATTGAAAAACAACTTTTGGTAACAATTTTGCTCAAAATTGAGCAAACTGGATTTATATGATGCCAAAGATATTTTTCCAATATCTACAAATAACATACCTCCTGGCATAGCCACAGTAAAGTCTTCATCTGGTTGCTTACTTCCCTCGACAAAACGACTCTTAAAGTCTGTGTCCTTCAACTCACTGTCAAAAAAGCTGTTGTCTGGTTTCTTTGTCTGTGATTTCCCAAGAGCAACCTTTTAAAGGGAAAATCAGTGATTAGATATTTCAGAAAAAGTCACCAGTTACCACAATTTAAAAAAAAAATTGTTTTTTCATGTAACAACTAGAGGCTGATGTGATAGAACATCAATCTCTGACACGTGAATGAAATGCAACTGGTGGTATAAAAACTGTCTTTATCCTTTTGTTTGACATAAAACAAGAAAGGTGTGGAAATATTTTTCTTCATTCAATTTGCATACATTTATGCATCTCTTCAATGACATACATCAAGTGCAAATCAAGCCTTAAACCATAAAACTTCAGCTTGATATGCAAAGTAAGATATTTTTCTCTTCCTATTGTATCTAAATACCTAAATTTAAGATATATGGACAACCAAGATAAGAAATCTGTGTGAATCCGCAAAAACCAGAGTCAGCAGAGTCAGAGTCAGTGTTTGAACCACGACCGTACTGACTCTGGGTGAAGAATCCACCCAACACACCCTGCCAACGAGTGTGTCTATTTATCTATGATGATATAAAACCATTACAGGTCAACCTCTGACTGCATGGGGAACATCATCAATAACTACTGTTTTTATTAACATGCAATGGAATAGTTTTAAAATGATTACTGAGAAAATGATAACATGCTCACTGAGGATCCATCTTACTTATAAAAGGACAAACTGTAAAAGCAGAAATATTTGTGGGGGGTTCATTTTCATTTTTTTTTTGTTATAACAATTGTCCACTAAATTGAATCCCCCATGATTTTTTTTGTTTCGTTTCGTTTTTATTACTTTAAATGATGTAACTTCTAGCTCACTTCACAATATCACCAAATCTCGACCAGGATTCCGACAAAAAAGAACATGCTTAATATAAATTTATGCAGTTTTCATTTTCATTCAATAGAATAGTCCAGGAAAAGGGCGCCAAAACTTAGACGTGACAATTTGGCGCGAAATGATTGTGTCACTCCTTATAATTACCTAGAAGACAATTGGACTAATCCAGTAGTATAGAAACGCAGAAAAAGGGTTAAACGGACATGTCCGTACAAGAAATCGCATGAAATAAATAGTTGCTAGCAAAAAGCTTAAGGAAATAAATACATCAATGTATTATATCAGCAATATCGTTATTTTTCTGCTAACTATTGTTTCTGAAACGCATGTAACAAAATCCGATAATGATCAGCATGCACAAAATTTTGCTGGCTAACTGTGACCACTTAGCTTCGCACCTAGGGAATATTGATCCTTAGTAGTGATCGACACCGTGACGTCAGGCAATACGCCAGTTTCGAGATTGTAACTCTCCTTCGATAGAGGCGCAAAAAGTATCCATTTCGGCAGGGAGGTGGGACAGGTTGTTTCTGTATACAAACGTGCATAAATAAATGAACGTTATTTATGGCTTTTAAAATTGATCAAATGTTATAAAAAGATAATGATATTAAGCAGTGATGCATTTGATGATTTTATCAAGTTCAACTAAATTATAGGTACTTGAAAACGGAAGAACCGTCATAGTCTTAATAAAGAGTAACCGATTTTCTTGATTGTACAAACTTTTTAATACAAAATTTGTGGATTTTTTGAAGTTATGATAAGGAAAAGAATCAATGTGTCATTTAGATCGCCTTCGTACAATGATCAGATGCATGTGTACCGTTTTTATAAGAGGTCCAAATTTGTTCCCTCGTCTGAAAAGTCTCACATCCACCGACATTTTCTTTTTTGTTACGATTTTTTTGCTTAAAAAATTGACATCTTTAAATTAATTAGGTTATTCTCGAAATGTAGAGTGCATTGTTGCAACCACTATTGAAATAACGACCACTATTGAAATAATCATATCATTTGTGGTTGAGAGTGCATTTCAATAACAAACATAGGTAATGACCACTGTTGAAATACAACCACTGTTGAAATAATAATCAAGTTGGGAAATGAAAACAATATTGTTTGATATAGCTACAGAATAGTTGCATCGCACGTTACTGATGATGGGAATCGTTGCATCATACGTTACTTCTAATAACCCATGTTAAAAGCGATTAAATAAATATTTTCATCCCAATTCTATATAGAGTGAAATGGAAAAACAACGAATTTTCATCATGGTAAACTTGTAGCTGATCTTGTAACTTGATTGGGAAAAAAGTTCTATGAATAAATCGAAGTTTTAAGCCTCTTTTATTATGAAATGCAAAGTGTTTAAGAAAACGGCGCATCTCTGCACATTGTCCGTTATGTCAACAGATGCTTGTGACATTCCTATAATGCAACGGCTAACACAATTAGAGCTTTTTCGCGTTTAAAGCATACAAATTCGACATTAACTTACCTTGGTCGAAATCTCCATTTTAAAACTCCATAAGGAATCGTTTCATCATACGTTACAGTATAATTGCATCATAGTAACGCTATGGAACGGTGACTCTACTACTGTTGTACTATGTAGCTATCAATATCATCATTATAGGAAGTAAAACTTGCTTTGTCCCTTCACGTTATTATTGTTTAATAAAAGCGATTGGTTAGCATTGTCAGTGGCATTGCTCTGGGTTCGGTGTTTCATATGCAAAGTATTATTGTTGATTCCATTGAAATCAAACATCTAATCGATGAGTAAAATGATAATCGGCATAAGAAATTTTAGCACGCCCTATCAAGCAAGCTGTCACGCTGTTAGTAAAACGATAATAGCTATTGTTACATCAGGAGCAAAATATATCGCATAGGCGAATTAATGTGGAACGTACGTGAAACATATGTGAAATAACCAAAGGAGTTGAGATTTTTAAATTTTTGTCCAAGTTACATAAATTTTTTTGTATTTACTTTCGTAAACATTTGTCGAGATAAATATCTCTTTCAAATGCAAGCATGTGTGAAATATTTTAAATATATTTAAACCGAAAATAGATGTTCGGGGAAGTCTGTAATTGTTTATGGAAAACATTGTTAAAAGAACATATTTCATCAATCAATAGCTAAAATGAAGGATTTAACCAAGAGAGTGCTTTTTGTGATCCTCTTTCTGTGTGTTATTGGAGATATTGGATTTTTCATGAATTCTTTGTGGACTGAGAATGAGTTAGCTACCCAGCAGAATTGGGGGGTATTATTTCCCGGGGCTGACGCCTGGGTAAGCATTGCCGCCAGGGCAGCTGCCAAGGCAGTAAAGCATTTCTCCAAGAAGAAATCCAGAAGTGGCAAAAGAGTGGGAGGGAGTGAACACACTAAAAATCAAAGACCGAGTAATAGAAACAAGCATGAAGAAGGTCAGGCTAGAAAGCAACGAGACCAAGCTCGTTCTGAGAAACTAAACAAAAACAGGAAAAAGAAGGGAAGACGGTGAAGAATTAAAATTCGGTATTAAAAACATCATTAATTCAGTGTGTGTGTGTGTGTGTGTGTGAGGGTGTGTGTGTGTGTGTTTTTACCCTGGAAAAATACTGATGCGTGACAAAGCAAGTGCGTTCTAATACATTTAAATTAATTGTATGATATGTTTTAAACATTATAGATATTTGTGATATTTTTTGTGTGATATGGGGAAAAAAGCAATAGATGATTATTTGATTACTAATTTTTGTTTACAAATAAAGTTACACGTACTCAAACAAGAGGCCCATGGGCCACATCGCTCACCTGAGAAGCTTTGACCATTCTGTTCTTTACCAGATTTCCACCTTGTTATACATAATGCATCCCCACCCTACCCCACTGATCATAATTTAGACATTTGGAATCTACACTACCCCATGATCCTTCCATGGGCACATATGTTTCAGCTTTTTTGGCCAAGTTGTTCCTGAGAAGAAGATTTTCGAAGATTTTTCCTATATATTTCTATATAAAACTTTGATTCCCCATTGTGGCCCCGCCCTTCCCCCGAGGGTCATTATTTGAACAATTTAGAATCTTGATTATACCAGGATGCTTCCACATAAGTTTCAGCTTTTCTGGCCCAGTGGTTCTTGAGAAGAAGATTTTCAAAGATTTTTCCTATATATTTCTATGTAAAACTTTGATTCCCCCATTGTGGCCCCGCCCTTCCCCCGGGGGTCATGATTTGAACAATTTAGAATCTACACTATACCAGGATGCTTCCACATAAGTTTCAGCTTTTCTGGCCCAGTGGTTCTTGAGAAGAAGATTTTCAAAGATTTTTCCTATATATTTCTATGTAAAACTTTGATACCCCATTGTGGTCCCGCCTTTCCCCCGGGGGTCATGATTCCTACAATTTAGAATTTACACTATCCCAGAATGTTTCCACGTGAATTTTACTTTTTCTGGCCCAGTTGTTCTTGAGAAGAAGATTTTCAAAGATTTTTCCTATATATTTCTATGTAAAACTTTGATTCCCCATTGTGACCCCGCCCTTCCCCCGGGGGTCATAATTTGAACAATTTAGAATCTACATTATACCAGGATGCTTTCACATCAGTTTCAGCTTTTCTGGCCCAGTGGTTCTTGAGAAGAAGATTTTCAAAGATTTTTCCTATATATTTCTATGTAAAACTTGGATTCCCCATTGTGGCCCCGCCCTTCCCCCGGGGGTCATGATGTGAACAATTTAGAATTTACACTATACCAAAATGCTTCCACATAAGTTTCAGCTTTACTGGCCCAGTGGTTCTTGAGGAGAAGATTTTTTAATGACCCAACTCTATTTTTCTCTTTTCTTGATTATCTCCCCTTGCGAGGGGATATGTCCCTTCATTTTCACAATTTAAATTCCCCTTTACCTAAGGATGCTTTGTACCAAGTTTGGTCAAAATTGGCCCAGTGGTTGTTGAGAAGAAGTCGAAAATGTGAAAAGTTTACAGACGGACAGACAGACGGACAGACGGACAGACGGACGGACAGACAGACGGACGGACGACGGACAAAATGTGATCAGAAAAGCTCACTTGAGCCTTCGGCTCAGGTGAGCTAAAAAGCATGTATAGCACAAAGAAACTTATGGAGGGAACGATCATATCTATATTATGCCTGTTGTTTAATTCATTTCATTGAAATGAATAAAATATATTTTAAACTAATGAAACATTAAGTACCCATCCCCTTTTTGCTAAATTTATACAGCTTCCCAGTGTTCCTAATTAGATTTAAAAGGAAGTGTGTAATATAGGTATTTGAAGCCCTTGAAATGAAAAAAATGTAAACAATAGAACTGTCTTCTACATATTGAAAATTTCATGACTGTCATGTTAAAATTATTTAATTTTTTTCATGCGAATTTCATGTAAATAAATTTGTATCTATGATATTCACATAAGTTTATGTTTTATGTTAAGTTTTCTTTGCGCTTTTATACGATATGCTCTTCTTGTAAAATTCATATGAAAGTGATGTCAAAATCACTTTAGGTTTTCAAATGAATTTCAAATGTTTTGTTTTTCATCTCTTTCTTATTCCAAAAATTCATGTGAAATTCACGTGAATTTCATATAACATTTATTTGAGTCACTTTTGCCTGTGTTCACCGCATTCCTGCCTCCCGTGAATTTCGTCCAAGCAGGGTCTTGCAGGTTTGGAAGCATTGTCCGTCTTTTCTTCGTATTTGAATTTTTTTTAAGCTTTAGAAGTTCTTCAAACCTGCTTTTCTTTTGTAAGATACAATCTTCTCCTGATATTTCTTAATGTATAAAAAATATATAAATATTTTGTCTGCTTGTCGATTGTGATACAATTTTCCTTTTTAATGAGTCGACGTTATTTTAAATATACCTTCATAATAAATTGAATGGCAATTCTATATGCAAAGAATTCAGAATTGCGTTTCACTTTGAAAAAATAGAAATAATTTTAGTCTTACATTTCCAAACATAAAAAACTCTTAATTTAATCATGTTATTCATTGATCCACCCTTTTTTAAATTTCATACATGTAAGATATTTTTACAGATCAAACACGTTTCAATTCAGCTGAAGATATCTTTTTGCTACTGTAAACACAGTAAGATTTCTACGTCAAATCCAATTGTGACGTCAGCAAACCCGCGATCTACCTTCAGGATGAATTCTTCTGATCAATTTATCCCAAGTGGGTCTTCGTACTTAGACATGTCGTAAAATTCAAACTGATAACAATTTACAAACACTTTTTTAAAGTTTTTTATGATTTACATGTTTAACTATATTTATTTTTAAATAAAAAAATCTTTCTATGTTGTATTGATGACCAAGACGTGTGCAAAATTACGATATTTACGACATAGGCCTAACAAGTGAAATCGACATGATCGAGAGAGGAAGACGCCCCTTTGAAAGCGACAGGAATGCCGAATGACACTCCGTTAGAAGTATTCTCGATAAAAGAGTCGACAGAAATTTTAAAACGTTTTAAAAATCAATCAGGCCATGTACAGCGGCGGATCATAATATTATAAACAAAATGGCGTTCCAATTGCGGTTAAAAAGAAACGTTCACTCTTATTTACTTGAAGCTCCTCTCAGTTTGCATGTTTAAATAAAAAGGGCACATGACTGGGTTGAATGATCTATAATGTTATAATAAGATATGACATATCATGATTGTGATGCAATGAATTACGTCAGTAGTATAAGGGGCCTAGATGGCCGGGTCAACTGAGTGCACTTTTGGGGCTGGGGGGGATAGCCGGTTCAACTGAGTGCAGCCCCTGTGGGGGATAGCCGGGTCAACGGAGTGCAGCCCCTGGGTTACATCGAAGTTGAAGAATTCAATGTAACATATGGACCCATTCTATTAATACCGTAAATCTGGAAATTTTTACGTCGATTTTATTTTGCGAATTCGGGTCAAAATGCTGTTGATTAATTTTTACGTTTCAAAATTTTGCGAATGACCACTGCTTTGTTTACATTTTCTTACTGGTGATTTATTTTTAAGAAAAATATTTTTGCGAATGCAATGAACTCGCAAATTTGCAAAAAATTTATCTACAGCAAAAATTTCCAGATTTACGGTAATTGATTCATGAAAAAAATTTGGACTCTTATCACACTAGTGCAACTATTGTTTGCGGAGCTGAACCTAGTACATGTAAGCAAAATTGTCATCTATAATTATGTATCAAAAATACACACATGGGTATTTTTTTTTCATTTAAATTATTAATCCTTTTCCTAATCGTAGGTACTTAATACGGTAATCTGTCTCCTAGCAGTGCAGAACAGCGCGTTAGACCGCTCGGCTATCTAGGCATGTTAAAAAACTTGCTTTCGATGCCGATGGAATTCTCACAACGCTGCCCTACACTACACGGTCATTGAGAATGGAAATGAGATACAGTTATTTGGACATTAGTTTTTAGAGGATTGTTACCAATACATGTTGTGATGAAATTAATTTTATTTATAAAGCACAAATTACAACAACTCTTAAACTAATATAACTGCCCTAAGTGAAATTCTTAGAAATCCAAAATGCAAAACTTTATTTAATTCTCAACCAATCATAGCTTACAGCAAACACAAGAATACGAGATAACCCGGTCTCGCCTAAAACTAACACCATGATTTATGTCCGTGACCCCTGATGAGGCTTCTTAATAACCAAAACACTCTACAAATACTTGCATAATTCAAATTAAATATTAATCTGCTCTATGCAAAATCATATCTACTAGAAGTATGGATTGGAGTGTTGGTTCATAATAAATCTCTTACAAGTTTGGTTGATTGATGTTGCTATTATAATTATCACACTGTATTCCACCTCTGAAATCACACGTAAAACCATGCGCGTGCATCAGGAAGCCAGGTGTTATCTGGCGGCCGCCATATAAATAATGTGGCAAGCGCCAGATATATAAGTGACGGCCGCCGGATAAATATTTGGCGGCCGCCAGATAAATTTTATGGCGGCCGCCAAATAATAAGTGGCGGCCGCCGGATAAATATTTGGCGGCCGCCAGATGTTATATACCGGCCGCCAGATAAATATGTGGCGGCCGCTAGATGTTATATAGCGGCCGCCAGATACATATGTGGCAGCCGCCATAAAAATCATGTGACGGCCGCCACATATTAAGTGGCGGCCGCCAGATATATAAGTTGCGGCCGCCAAATAATAAGTGGCGACCGCCACATAATTATCTAGCGGCCGCCAGATAAAATATCTTTCGTACGTGGCACCATCGGGCTTCCGTAATTTACAGTATGCCCAACACGTGTCCTAATTTTCTCCGCACCTTTGCCAGGTCAAATGTTTAATGTGCGTTTTTGTAAAACATTTAGACGGTCTTTTTAATTTACTATTATATGAATGTTAAATATTTTTTATTTGCGTGGATCCTGAGGCATAACCCCCGGAAGCTCCTGGATTTTAGAGATTTTGTTAGGAAAAAATGAGGTCTACCAAGTATACATATTTACATTTCTAGACGAAACTGTGATTTACGTTAATTTTGATAATTTTAGCGGGGCGCCGGGTGCGCCCCCCTTAAATCCGCCACTGATTTGAATAAACAGGAAGATGTATAAATTTTTAACATCCGGTGATGTTAATACATTCGAGGTTGTTTTTCCGACCTTCGACGGAAAGACCCGAGATGATGCGATTGACAGGATGTCCTGAACAAACTTTGGGATACGCATGCGCGAGATTGCTAGAGAGTTAGACTGGTTCCCTGACACTGGTTAACCCTGTAGCGGCAGCGACTGGATTCAAGGGCAGAGAAGCAGTGCTACTAGAGAGTTTGCTTCTAAGACAACTTGATGGTAGAACAAGTAGAGCTTTTTAAAAAAGCTTACCGTCTTTAGCAACAACCTTAAACAGTAAACTGATCTACCTATCAGACCTTATCATTTTTTTCTTGATTTTGTATTTCTAAATTAGCTTTTTACTGGCATTTGCCCTACCGCGCTTGTCGCTCTTACATCTCCGTAAACTTTGACTGGCCAAGAGCTTTCGGTTAATCTTGGCTGATTCCGTTACCTTCTTCAAACAAGAAAGGGAAAAAGAATAATAACAAATTGTAAACCCTGCAAGCAATAAACATCATATTTAACTTACAATGAAATTAGAGACCTTTTTGATTATTGCTATGAAAAAAATAGCATGTTATTTAGAATTAATTGCTGTTGATTTTGTTCTTCGTTTTGTCATTTTTTTAAGATTGAAAATCTTGCAAAATTGTTTAGTCGTACGAAAATTAGATCATCAGAAAGTTATCTCCCTTGCCTTGAACAGCATTTCAACCAATGAAATAATTGAAAATTTTCTCATCATGCAATTTCTACCAATCACAAAAGAGAGGAAGTGCATAGTCCGAAGACTGTAAAAAACTTCAACTATATAATACCGTCTTCCAAGGAAGACGGTAATAATTCGCCCTAGGCGAATTAGAATATGCAATTTCATTGGAAAATCTGGCTTTTCAATTTGTACAGTTTATCGTATTTATAAATTTATTTGCAGATACGAATTTCTCTCATTCATGTATACTTTTACTTACAAATTGAACATTGAATCTATAGCACAAGTACTTTAAAAAGTGGGAGATCTTGCAGTATATACTGCTGATTAGATAACTTAATAACTTGAATTGAAAACTTCATTCAACAGCAAGTTCTAGCTTTCAAAATCGGCATGAATTTTGTGCATCAAGGCTCAAAAAAATATTTTGATACACAGCAATCCAAATATAGCTTGATAGATGCCTGTAGAAACGGTTTTTCATGTAGGGGAGGGGGGGTTAAAATTTAAAAATCTGCTTAATACAGAGTCATGCTACAGGTGTACAATCAGATCTATTTTCTAATGATAGATTTCTTTTGTTTAAGTCTGGAACAGATATCAAGTCCCAGCCGATATGGGTTACATGTATCAAAATAGCCCGACTTTTTTTTTTATTAGAAAACTTATATGCTATCCGGGGATAAAATTAAACAAATTTGCTTTGGATGTACTGTCAGTCAAAATACGCAGGTCATTGTGGAAATGTAAACGAACCTACAAGAATATTCACTAAACCAAGAAATTTTCTCTAATTGAATTACGGTTCGAAACACTTGCATATGGTCCAGGTATTGCAGTCCTTTTTTAAAGGACAGCAGCTTGTTAAATTGTTTTAACTCCTCAGAAACGCAGGGCGACTTCAAACTTTCATATCAAATAACCGACCGCCTCCTGGCGGCCGGTAATATGGCCTACCGTGGGAAAAGCACAATCTGCTTGCATAGAACGGGGACAATTTTTTATTTTTGAAATATACCCTATTACAAGTTTTAAATTAAAGGAGGTGGGGTGGGGGAATCGATCCACACTTCAGGTGTCTGTACTTTCTATTGCAAGTTTATGTGCACAAAAACATACGACAACATGACATTTATAAGATAACATAACATGCTAGTAGATAACATAAAAAATAATGTAATGGTTAGGGGGCGTTTAAATAAACGCAGAGAAGACCTTAAATAATGAATAATGGAATGTCCTGACTTCCCTTGGAATAGAACAGTCCAAGGGCATATAAAGGGATGCTTTCGAGAAATCAGGCATTCAGAAGTTGGCTGAAGAAGCCAATAGATGAATAAGAAGCTGAGAGAAAAGAATAAAGTAGTAAGGCCTTCAGAAGGTTACGGCCGAAGTAAGAAGGCTGAAAGAGAAAGACATTAAGAGAAGTAAAGGGTAAGAATAGAATTAGCACCAGTGGCAGGTAATCTAGGGAATTGATGGTAAGTTCTGAGTGCAGTAAATCTTGAGACACTCAGTTCTTTCCTATCAAAGGAACCTAGTGTAGAAACACGGTGCAGTAGCAATACCCATTCCACGTCTTTAGATAACAAAAATTTTAATTGTGATTTTCCCTCAGATAGAGCGGCCCTACAATTATCAGTCCAATCATTAACTCAGACAGAGTAAGAGAAAAAGCTTAATACTGTACATATATCCCTTGTAGAACCCAATCATACACGTTACATTTTGGAGGCAGCCGGTCAAGGGATAAATGACACTGCTTTTTCTGATTAATTTTTGATTGTTGTCTACTTTACTTTGTTAACATTTGTGATAATATTGACACCAGGTACACTAAAGAAGTGATACCGGGTGCTTTAGTATAAATTTACTGATACTTGTTGCTCTAAACTGGGTACCATGTTAAGCAGTGTTGTGAAACGAACTAGTGATACCGGGTGCTATTGACACCGGGTGCTGGAAACTCGGTTCAGTGTTACCAAGTACTGTGAAACAAAGTAGTAATACCAGGTGTTGTGTACCAAGTGAAGTGGTATCAGGTGCAGTATTACCGGGTTCTCGATTTACCAGGTGTATTCTACTTGAGTGTAGAGTAATTAAATCTATTGAAACTGAGCACTGTGTGTCAAGTGTTACAGCCTTAGGTCTTGTGAAGATTGAATGAGTATGGATAATATAGAAGCAGAGCTGCACGCTGATCTAAGTAATATAGATGCTAAGAGAGAAAAATTGAGAGAAACATTAGATATGATGAAGTCCACGCCCCAGACTACAAGATCAAACGTAGTTCCAGACTCCGGGGTAGATGTTAGAGACAAACTATTAGAAAATAGTTTGGATGAATTGACATCAAAATCAGCCAGTAGCCGTGGTGCAGAGGGTACAATTAATATGAGAGACACCTTTAGTCATGTAGATTACCCACAAGCAAGTTACACGCTGTATGAGGATAAGCATAGGGACATGAGAGGGGCCAGTAAATATGACTCGCTGAGGAAAAGTTCACTTAGACAAGCTGTGTTTTCCGAGGCACGATCCACACCTGGGTTCTCTTGGCGTACTCCAAGTGCTTCAACAGCAACAACTAGTGTGACCTGGACATCAGGGATAGGAGCTGGACATGGTTCCCATATTGGATACCATCAAAATCCAAATATGGGTACGCAGGGCACACAAAGTAATGATGCAGGAGGTTCATATGGTAGAACCATAATGAAACCAGCGACGTACGACGGAACCGGGTCTTGGATAGACTATAAAGCTCACTTTGAGGCATGTAGCGATATAAACACGTGGAATGTGCGCCAGAAAAGTTGTATATCTTGCAGCGTCATTGAGAGGGCAAGCACAGACTGTCCTTGGTAACATGAAGGGAGGTTCGGCTTGTACATCTATGGATATATGTAATGCATTAGGAGACCGCTTTGCACCAGCCAATCAAACAGAGCTCTATCGGGCAATGTTGAGAGATAAACGACAAAAGGTGTCCGAGACATTACCGGAGCTCGGTGAGAGTATTAGACGCTTGGCTCACCTTGCTTACCCGACAGCACCTAGGGATGTCACAGAAATGATTGCCAAGGATCAATTTGTTGATGCGTTGACAGATTTTGATATGCGCTTTCGCATTCAACAATCAAGGCCTAAATCTCCTAATGATGCTATACGTTTGGCGGTTGAAATTGAGGCTTTCTGTAGAGCCGAACGCCAACGTCGGCATGATGTCGGATTCGCAAGAGTAGCTACTGGAGATCAGGAAAATATCAGAGAATCTCAAAAGGAATCAAGTATGAGGGGTGAAATCAAGCAGCTACGTAATGAACTGCAGGATTCATTAAGAAATATAGAAAGGAAAATTGTACAAATGGCGATGACAAATGAGACTCCAAAAGCACCATGTTCTAATCATCATTCATTAAAACCAAATGCTTTCCCATATAAATGTTACAAGTGCGGGAAGCGTGGTCATAGAATTAAAGACTGCTTCGTAAAGCTAAAGCAAACTAATGAGAGGATACAGAAATCCGAGTCAAACGGTGAAATGAAGACTGGCACAGAGATTCAAACCGGGAAGAAAACCAACCAAGTGGTATCTAGTACAACTGCGGTTAAGCAAGGACAATTAAAACAAGAAGCTGGCTTGTTCATCAAAGCTTTGGTGAATCATGTGCCATGCAATTTGTTGGTTGATACCGGGGCAACCTTGACAATTTTAGCCGATAGACTATATAATGAAATAGAAAGTGAAGGGGATGGTAGACTAGAGCCTGTTACTCAAAGTATTCTAGGTGCAGATGGAACACCCCTGAAGGTTAAACGAAGAGGGAATTTTTCACTTCGACTTGGTGATAGTGAATTTAAATGCCATGCTGTTATTGCAAATATCAAAGCTGATGGCATCCCATCCTCACAACGTCAGGGGTCCTGAGTCAACACGTTGCCGTTGGACCCCTGACTTATTTCATTCGAAATCTGTGGGCTTGCTTCTCTCATTGAGAAGCACCAATCAAATTACCGCTTACATAAGACGTAAACAAATATGGCGCACAAGCATGGATGATTGTATTTTGTGTTTGGAAAAATTACCGAAAAAGAACAGAAAAATATTTACAGTGACACGTTTTTGGTGAAGAAACAGTTAAATGAGGTATTGGGTTTTGTACCCGAACAGCGAACGCATTCATCGCCCCAATACACTTGCTACAGGTGTTTTAACAAACTGAATAAGCTATGCAAGATTGAATATGAATTAGAAAACAAATTATCAGCACTTAAAAGAGAAAAATATGAAAGTCTTTCGAGATGCACAGCAAAATATAAAAAAAAAACAGTAAGGAAAAGACTAGCAGACGATCAGCTGACACCAAGCAAAGTAAAGGTACATATTCTATTTTTGTACAAATAGGAAATAAAGATATTCCCTTCAATGTAAACTTTTTAAAATTTTTCAATTGATGATTTGGTCTTATAAAAAAAGAATAAAATATTCCCAAGAAACATATGTATATACAGTTTTAAGGCAAAATTATCACACAATGTGCATCTTGATATTGTACATATATCTTTTTAATTTTTGTAACTTGTGGCAGACAGGTTCCATGGCCATTGGCCAGATAGCTCGGTAGAGCATCTGACTGGAGATTCAGGGTTCAAATCCTGGTCTGATCTGTCACATTTTTCTCCTGTTACACATGTTTAGATTAGCAGTAAGATTTAACGTAAACATGGTAAACGAAAAAATTGCAACAGTTAATTTTATTATTTTTTGTAGGTATATTTTAGAGGAAAAAATGATTCAAAAGTAAGGACACGCTTTATTAAAGACAGTCCTTGGGTGGCAGTATTAAAATCCCTGGTAAGAGGCAATAAAGCAGAGATCATCTCCAAAAAAATTTACAAAATAGAGGTTCTTAAGACAGAAATGAATAAGTTGATGCTGTCTGAACTGAACACTCAATGCCAAGATTTATGCAAAATATCACACCCCTCAGTTTTGCGTAGTAACGATGAAGTTCACTTTAAGTTTAAGAGTGTATGTGAAGAGCTGAAAGAGAAAGCACCAATGCTGTATGATGTACTTCAAACAGTTACCAAGAAGAAAAATGATTGCCGATTATCTGTTGCTGCATCAGTTTTGCTTTGGAACAGAAATAAGCACATGTCACAACTACATCACAGCATTGGGCAGATTCTAGATCATGGAGGTGCAACAGATGAGGTATTTGTTTTTGGCCCGATTAAACATACATTAAAACAGTCATGCAATTTAGAGAAATACTACACCAAGCAACTATATGTAATGAAAGTTGATTTTAAAAAAAAAATGATATTTCAAGTGAATTGAATATGAAATTTTCCCTTGAAAGTAAGTCTCTCTCTAATTTCAGACTATTCAAACTCTTTCGGAAATGGGATTGTCCATTGGGCCACAGTCAGTCTCAATTAAGAGAGGAAAACTTGTCCTAATATATAAAGAGAAGCTAAATGATATTTTCCAGAAACAGATTGATCAGAGTGTTTTGAAGCATTGCATATCATTAAGCAAGAGTGCAGAAAAATCCATTTTGGAGTATGAACCAGAGCCGGCAGAAAAAACAGAATCAGGTACATCTGATATTCAGTATTTTGATTTGGTCAATTCCTTTAAGACATCCCAAACAAATCAGTCCTTTACGAGCCCATCTGAGCATTCTTGCTTGACAATATCAAGCAATGATTATGAGATGAGAAAGAAAATGTTTATCGATGTCTACAGCCAAAACACTTTACCCGAGTCAGCGCAGGTACATGTATTACGTAATCCAACCACAGAGGTGAAATCACTGACTTTGAACACCAAACTTGGCAGTATAGAGTTTCCAAGTTTACCATCAAGACCACTGAAGCATTTTCAGTTAGAAGAACCGGTCAATGTAATTGCCAAGCATGATAGAAGTAGCATGATTTTGAAAGACTTTATAACAAGAAATGCTGATCAGATGTCACCCACTATACCAAGGTTTGAAATCATTGGAGACAACTTAGACCACACTATATCACCAACAAACATGACTAAAGATAAACAGAGGAAAAGCCTCCATTGGTTTCTTAATGTGGCAGTTCAAAGAAGAGTGTTGGCAGATGATTTACCTAGTGATAAGCCTAAAGCAGATATTTTGAAGGTACCTAATAGTGAGTTTTTACCTAGCAGGGAAGACTGTGAAAGTTTCCACATCAATATGATCTATCATATTGCATTAGTTGTTACTAAGAACATTGACTGTCTGCAGCCATTTGCACAATGTGTCCCCAAATATATTGACCATCCGTATTTGAAAGAGCTGTCTGAAAAATCAGTGTATAACATTGTAGACCTACTCGATAAAAGTGAAAATAAGTCTGATGACATGATTTCAATTCTTGAACATGTGCATAAACATTATGTCCCACATTCTGGTGAAGATATTGTAGAGAAAATTGTATTTGGTGGGGATGTCCTCACCAATGAACGGGCATACTCTAGCCAGCTGGCTATGATAAACAATGAAAGTGATTTTAGTCGCCTTACAGGAATTGTTCATAGACCAGAGGGTCTCCATCGGATCATGAATTTACTCTTGGTATCCAGTAAAACAATTATTCCCTGTTCAAGATGTTATTGATGTTTGCATTTTCTATATTGAATTTCATATTGGATGCTTTATTTTAGTAAGTTGTAGTAGTTTTGTTACTGCAATGTTTTTCAGACATTGGTGAAGGTCCTTTTATTCTTTCATTCTCCCCCCCCCCTTTTCCATTTTCATTTGAAATGTTGATTATATTTCTATAAATTTAATCATGCATTTGATTACATTTTTACTAATTAAGCATGCAGTTGATTGTATTTTTACTAATTTTATTATGCAGTTATTTGTCTTTTAATTTGGATTTCACAACTATTAATAAATACCAAATCACAGTAAAAGCCAAAATTAAAAAAAAATGAATTTAATAATATAAGCCAGAGTTTAATTTAATAGTAATTTGAATTTAAATTTTGTTATTTACATTTTTGACATTATTTGCAAATTGATATATTAGTATTTAACATAATTAACAAATGTTAAGGATCTCTAAAATTCTATATTCAGACCATTTATCAGCAATTCTACAAGCCTTCATCAGCTGCAGATCAAGGGACTTTGTTTCAATTGCGCAATGTCCTGCAGAGACGAGACGTTAGTGGGCCAGATGGTGTCACTGAGAATTTTAGGTAAATCTCTTTTATATTATAGTAAGTAGTTTATTGGGAGTTCTGGGAGAGTAGTATATGCTTCACAACTGTAGGTCAGTGGTCTGAAAAATTTGGATGGATCATCAGAGGTCTATTAAAATATTTCTACACTTTAATACACAGATCTGTAGACAGAGTAACCTACATGTTCTATATGAATTAAATATAGCTCAAAGATGAAATATTACTAAAATGATACTCAGAATCACATTTTTACTCCAACAGGTCTCACATGACATTCATCAGGGACTGTTTAGATGCCTTTCTCCTCACAGCCTGTATGGACGTGTTGGACATTAAGAGCCTTGATGAAAAACCTAAAAGGACCATTCTTCCAGAATTATTACATCTTCAAAGTAAAGAAGACCAGTATGATTGGATAAAAGAGCTTTGTTTCCAGATCTTGGACACTTTTGTCTACATTGAAGAAGGTATTTAGAAGATGACTGATTTGGGTTCACATTCTATCTGCATCTGTCTATCTGTAAATGTAATATGACTTTTACATCTGCATCATATAATACCTACATGTAATTGTCAGATTAAAGCCATAATTCATAATTCAGATTATACTTATCCATAAATGAAGTTGTTGGATACTTTTGTCATGTTCAGGAGGAGGGGTCAGGATCCTAATATATTTGGCTCAGTCAAATGCGTTGTGCTGTAATAGTAATTTTTGTTCTGTTTGGCAAGGTGAGATATCATGTATGTGACCTAAAACACAGTAAAAATTTAATTTGCAGATGGTTTGCCAACTGTCACAGCACAAGCTGCAGAAATGGACAACAAGGAGCTTTTGATGAGTGAAATGTATCAAGATGAATCAAAGCAGTATGTTTGCACCTGTAACCGAAAGTACAAGACAAAAGGTCACTTCAAGAGACATCTGCAAAATGAACACAACTGGGTGTTTCATACAACAGTAGAGGAAGCTCCCGAATCAGCAACATCAAAGCAAGACCACATAGCTCTGTGGCGTTCATCATTTATGAAACTTGCATTATTACTTAGGGACACAGAGGACGCTTTCAAATTTGGTGATGGAACACGTATATTTAGAAATGCAAAGTTTGAAATGATGTGTGCTGATATTGCTAACCATTCCAAATATAAACTGTGGCTTTGGAGACTCTTAGCCTACGAGTGTTCTCTCCTATCACCACGTGAGGCATTTGAGTACAAGTGGAATTGTTCCTCAAATATTCATGGAGGGACTGGGAAAAATATCCCTAATGACAATCTCGTTGAAATATGCGTACATGTTATAAAGAAGAAAATGAGACAGCAGGGTGCAAATCTAACTTATGAAAGTGCTAAGAAGATTGCCTCGTGTGTGCAAATGCAGGAAGAAATAAAGTCCAGTGTTCAGAAACAGCTTGGCATGAAAACCTCAGGTCAATCCAAACCTACTGTGGATAAGAAAAAAGATCTTCAACTGATCATTATGGAACTTAAAGCTAATGACATTTTCAGTTACATTCCTGGGAGGGAATTCAGTGCTTTTAAAAGTTTTCAGGACATTTTTTCGCGTGTTAATGTGGTTCAACTTCACAAATGGATAACAAAACAAAAAGAAAGAGCAAGTTATGAACAGTAACAGTTTGATGTGTTTTTGTGTGATTTGTCATGTTCATAATTAAAATATCAATTAAACTTCATTCTTTTTTTTTCATCAATTAACATGATTAAGGTGGGAAGGAAGGAGAAAAAATATGTTTACTGTTAATTGGAAAGAAAACAGAGAGATAGGATTCTACGAATTACTGTTTAAAGAAAATTGACAAAAATACACATTTAAATCAATGGTCAAATATACTGATCATTTTTAATTTATATATACATGTATTTGAAAGCTATTTCATTGCCATGTTTTAATATTTTTGCTTGCCATAGTGGTACACAATATGACCAGCAGATTTCCAAAAGTGAAAGTTGCATTTTGGCTTTCTTCATATGTACCTATTATTAGTATTAAAGTTTTATTGACATAAAAAGTATAGAAGTATTTTCTTTAAAAATAAGTTTGTTCCTAAAGTATGGGTCAGTCAGGTAATGCCATTCCAAGTTATTTCTATGATTAGCATGGCCGCCTAGGTTTTTGACACCCAATATCAGAAAAAAACAAACAAAATCGAAAGAACCAAAATCGATTATTCTGGTTGACTTCTTTGAATTTGGCCATTTTCTGTAATGATTTGTCTACAATATGTCATATTAGGTATATTTTAAGCATTAAATATAATTTTGCTAAAGTTAAGGTCTTTCTACAAGAAAAAAAAATTTGAAATCAAATCCTTTGACTGACAACATAGGAAAAACTTTGAATGGCCTAAAAACATATTTTTTATGTTAGACCTAAAGCAAACTGTATCTAAATCTACTTTCAACATTTAAATGAAAATTTGTGAAATTGATCATATATTATAATTACTACCTGTGAATATCGATGATTTTAGTTAACCTTTCGTAGCTTAACTATTTATTGAAAAAAAATTTCATTGTATTAAAAGAGTTTTCAGAGTCTTGCAATATTACCAGTATCTCAACAAAGACTTAGCACTGGATTATTATTTTTATCCAGTTTCATTACACTGGAAAACAATTATTTTCCTTGTTTAAAATAAGTTCCCAAAATAACATAAATTTCTTAATAGTATAATTTAATTCATCCAGCCAGATTGTGCTAAAAAATGAAAATAAAACAGAGAATTAAATGATCTAAGCTCTATAAATTAGACTATGTGAAATGAATCCCAAATATTTTGAAAATGTATAGAAATAAATAAAATGATCATGAATGAACCAAATAAAAAAGGACAATGAATAACTAATAACAGATTACCTATGTTTTTGTTTTTTTTTTATATTTATTAATCAGAGTCAATCTCCTCTAATGCATACATTTCATTGTCATTGAATATTTCTGTAATTATTTGGATTATCTTGCTGGCTAATGAGAAAGAATCAACACTTGTTTTATCTAGTATATCATTTACAGTAAATAAAAAAGGTAACTTTGCTATGATTTCTTGAACAGAAAACCCACAAACAATGTCACTGTGAATGAAAGATTTGGTTCCTTCAAATATGTTGTCCTTCAATGACTGAAGTCTTTGTTGAACAATGGCTTTCTCTTCTCCTCCTATTTCTCTTCTCATGTCTAGTTCATTATCTTCATCTCTCAAATTCAAAAATGTTTCCTTTGCAGAATGCTTTGACGGGCAACCATCACTTTGACATTTGCACATTAATTCACAGATGTCACAACAGAGGTGATCACAATCTCTTGTGTGTTTCTTCATGTAAGCTTCATTTAGAATTTTTCGCCTACAGGTACTAGTACTTTTAAGAAGCTTAATCACATCATCATCCACCTTTTGTAATTGATTTGCCTTGTAGATAATCAGTTCATTTGATGGGGATCCATCCCTGCCGGCACGGCCCATCTGCTGCACCAAATTGTCAAGGTCTCTGGGTGGACCATAATGAACAATGTTATTTAAGTTTTGGAAATTCACTCCCATCCCTGCTGCATTTGTACATATTAACACTTTTATACTACCATTCGCTTCATTCATGTCTTTACGGATTTTTTCTTTAGTGGCATCAGTTGTTTTACTGTGATACATGTTAAAATGATTTGTAGGCCCACAGATTTTTAAGAACAGCATATAAATCATAGCACAGTCTTTAATTGAGTTACAAAATATTAGATGCCTCTGTAATTCTTGCCCATTCTCAACTAATGCAGCTGTTAACCACTGAAATACATTTTCTAATTCTACATTATTTTTCACTTTCAGTACATTCAATTTAATGTTTGATCTATCTGGACTGTCTAGAATTACACAGGATGGATGACGAAAACACAGTTTCTGCATAATTTGGCGTCTGTGTGTGGGGCTAGCTGTCGCAGTGAGCGCCAGTATAGGTACCCCAATGCAAAGTGATCGCATCTCTCCTATGTGAGCAAACCACTCTCGAAATGGCCCTTCTTGTTGATGCTCTAGCCCCCTAAAAGTATACACAAACTTTCATTTTTAATAAATTAATAATCGATTTCCTGGAAAACTAAATTAAATTAAAGAAACATCATTTGACATGTGAAGAAGTTTGAAACATGCATTGTTAAAAAGGGGCAATTTCAAGGTGATGCAATTATTCTATATTCAAATGGTTGATGTATTCTTATTAAATTACCATTGAATTACGGTGTGGGCCTCATCGACCACAATCAATTGGTGTTTTGATGTTAAGATTGGATTTCTCAAAACTTCTCTCCATTTGTCATCACCGACGAGAAGTTCGGGGCTTCCAAACACGAACTGAAAATATCCGTTCATAACAGCTTGCTTATCAGTGTCATTCGATACTTGCACAGCTCTGTATCCAAGCCTGTTCAGTCTCTCTATTTGTTCAGACATAATACTGGTCAGCGGAGCAAGCACAGTTGTAACACCATTTTCTCCCAAAACAATCGGCGAGCTTTCGTAGACCAGAGATTTCCCACTCCCCGTCTTTGTCCCAACAAATGTGTCGTTTCCTTTCTTCAGGGCATCGATCGCCGAAATTTGTTGATCTGTAAGTGACTTCAGATTGAATTTCTGACAAATTCTGTTTACAACTTCTATATCGGCTATATTGGCTGTCTTACCGAAAGGAAATGTGTTAGGCTTAATTTGATTGGTCGAGAGATTGTAATTTCCCCGAAAGACGTCGCTGTAGTCAACCCGCAGATTTCGAATGAAATAAGTCAGGGGTCCAACGGCAACGTGTTGACTCAGGACCCCTGACGTTGTGAGGATGATGGCATCCTGGGTTTAGATTTTCTCAAGTCTAACAAATGTTTATTAGACGTATCTGAAATGAAAATGCATATCTATGAAGTGGAACATGAATTGCATTTACAAGGACATATTGGATGTTTCTATGTGAAACAAGAAACAATATCTAGGCTTAGACGAAGGGAAGTTACATGTTCAGGTCAGTTGCATGCGTCAAATCTTAGCATGGTCACAAAGAGGCAAAAGTTGAAGAAGTCAAGTCAAGGAAAAACCAAAGCTAAGTGACCAAACCTCATATCGGTCCCACTGACAGTTTGGCTTGTGGTTTGTCTATTTGTTACAAAGGAAAGTTTAAATGTGAGCAGTGTGCTCATATCTTTGTCAAGAAGACTGTGCTTAGAAGACACTTGAACAGAACACATAATTGGAAAGAGCCAAAAGAAACCGTAGAGTCGGGACTAGTGGGGAAGTCTCCAAATAGGTCCCCTGGGAGTACAGGTCAGGTTAAGGTGGAGGATCCAGGAGAGCTTATTTTCGAGGAGACAGATTTAGAGGTTAGAAGGACGCGTAGAAAGAAGATGGCTCCCTGTCTACCAGGATTGAAAAGATGACCTGTAGAAACAAGTATCAGAAGAATGGTGAAACAGTAGTGAGACTAGAAGACATTTGGTTTGAATGAACAATCTTAATGATGAGGGATTCTATGTAATTACTCTTTGTACTTGTTGTATGTATTTAAAAAAAAGTTTGATGGGTTCTTTATAAAAACAATGTTCCCTGAGTTCAAGATAGTTTCAGGATATAAAATGAATAATAATAATGTAAATAAAAGAAAAATCTTCAGTTTAATCAAAGCACATGCGGCGACGCATGATATCAGAGGCGTCGGTAATGTAATAGTTAAGGGGCGTTTAAATAAACGCAGAGAAGACTTAAATAATGAATAATAGAATGTCCTGACTACCCTTGGAATAGAACAGTCCAAGGGTATATAAAGGGATGCTTTAGAGAAATCAGGCATTCAGAAGTTGGCTGAAGAAGCCAATCGATGAATCAGAAGCTGAGAGAAAAGAATAAAGTAGTAAGGCCTTCAGAAGGTTACGGCCGAAGTAAGAAGGCTGAAAGAGAAAGTCATTAAGAGAAGTAAAGGGTAAGAACAGAATAAGCACCAGTGGCAGGTAATCTAGGGAATTGATGGTAAGTTCTGAGTGCAGTAAATCTGAAGAAGATTGAGACACTCAGTTCTTTCCTATCAAAGGAACTTAGTTTGGAAACACTGTGCAGTAGCAATTCCCATTCCACGTCTCTAGATAACAAAAATTTAAATTAAGAAATAAGGTATCATTTTTTGAGTTTTATTGAGATGTAAAACGGGTTTGTCACGTGATCAAATCCCATAAAGCCCTTCGGGCTTTATGGAAGATTTGATCATGTGCCAACCCGTTTTACATCTCAATAAAACTCAAGAAATGATACCTTATTACTTATATTTACACTTGTGACTTATTCATACTTTAAATTTGCTTGATTGTTACTTTTAACGTGAGAAATGCGATATTTTTCAAACCCAACGGCATGTATGTAATCCACTAAACGCGCGTTGACCTTTTATGACGTCACACAGAGATCACGTCAAACGTTTATCCAAACGCACATCTATGACCTCTTGACCCCGTACCTGTATTTATACAGTTATAAAAACGCTTGCTTTCAGTAGTGTTATATAAAAGAAAACATTTGCAAATGTAAATATACAGTTATAAAAACGGTTGCTTTCAGTAGTGTTATATAAAGGAAAACATTTGCAAATGTAAATATTTAAGAAATAAGGTTATGTAAAACGGGTTAGCACATGATCAAATCTTCCATAAAGCCCTTCGGGCTTTATGGGATTTGATCACGTGACCAACCCGTTTAACATCTCAATAAAACTCAAAAAATGATACCTTATTACTTATATTTACATTTGTGACTAATTGATACTTTAGATTTGCCTGATTGTTACTTTTAACGTGTGAAATGCGTTAATTTTTCAAACCCAACGGCATGTATGTAATCAACTAAACGCGCGTCGACCCTTTATGACGTCACAGAGAAATTACGTCGAACGTTTATCCAAACGCACATCTTTGACCCCATACCTGTATTTACACAGTTATAAAAACGCTTGCCTTTAGTAGTGTTATATAGAGGAAAACATTTGCAAATGTAAATATGATAAAATTACATAACATAATGAGGGAAATTTTTCTTGCTTCAGAAAATTAGTATGGAACAAGCTAAATTTTTTTTATTGTTTGCTTGACATTCATCATATGTTAACAAAATTTCCGGAAATCAGTACGATTCATTTTTTCAAACATCAAAGGGATTTTGACAATGATTATGACGTCATAATACAGTTTTACTTAAGAAATAAGGTATCATTTTTTAGTTTTATTGAGTGGTAAAACGGGTTAGTCACGTGATCAAATCCCATAAAGCCCCAGGGGCTTTATGGAATATTTGATCATGTGCCAAGCCGTTTTACATCTCAATAAAACTCAAAAATTGATACCTTATTACTTATATTTACATTTGTGACTTATTCATACTTTAAATTTGCCTGATTGTTACTTTTAACGTGCGAAATGCGTTATTTTGTAAACCCAACGGCATGTATGTAATCCACTTAACGCGCGTCGACCCTTTATGACGTCACAGAGATTACGTCGAACGTTTATCCAAACGAACATCTATATGACCTCTTGACCCCGTACCTGTATTTATACAGTTATAAAAACGCTTGCTTTCAGTAGTGTTATATATAGGAAAACATTTGCAAATGTAAATATATACATGTATAATGTCAATTACAAAGCAGTGGGTACGCAAACTGTAAGTAGACTTTAAGCCTTAGAATATCTAGCAGATTTATAATTAATTGCATTTCTAGACTAAAGTGTGTTAGGAATCAAGCTTTCTTCTCTCATGATTTTAAATGGAAGTCATTGCCAGTCATTATCTGATTTGAATATTTTTCACTATTGATAGATAGATACAATGTAGTACTTGTGCAAACAATCTTCACTGTCCCCTTTTGGAGTTTTGTTTATTTAAAAAGCCTTTGCGGAAGAATATGAGGGTTTTTATTTATATTTTTATTCATTATCATTTATTTTTTACTTGACACGAATGACACGAATGTGCATTTACCAAAACCGAGTCAGACTTGATTGAACATTAGATTGCTTTCAAAATACTTTGATAAAATACAAATAAGTTAATCGTTACGTCATGACAGAGGTCTTTAACGATGACCTATGACGTCATAGTTAAGTTTTGTTTACACAAAAGCGATGGAAATGCATCTCGTGAGTAAAAATTTATAATGCTAATGATTTCTTAATGATTAGTAAAAGTAAACGATATTTCATTGATGTCTGTAGTTTTTTTTTCATTAAACCTTTTAAATACTATTTTTGATGTTTGGTTGTTTCAATAAATGAAAGAAAGATAGGAATTCTGGAACACCTTATAATACTGCATTAAAAAATAAAAAAATTATCAGTACTTTGCAAATGTCGATAATTTTCATAGTTAACAATTTGCTTAATTCTTGAAATTATTTTTTTACCATTGCAGCTAGGACACAGAAATAATTCTGGACTTCGGAGATGAAGCCGTAAAAGATCAGGGGCTCGTTTCTCAAAAAGGCCTACGACCAGTCGTAAGCTTAGTCCGGACTAAAACAGTGACTAAACCCGAGAATCGGACAAAGTAGCGTTTCACAAAAAGGCGGAGACTTAGTCGAGACAAAATTTGGGTTTAAATCTAGGCCTGCTCGTGAGTAGGCGTAAGTTCTTAGTCTGTACACAACTTCGAAAAAAAGGCATGTGTTTTAATCATAAAGAGTTAAAAGAATAACTATTTTATACGTATACGATATAATACCTATTCATATACATGTACATAATTATATGATAATGCAAAAGAATCGTGAAATATACAATATTATACAATTATTGCTGTTTTTTGAGGTCAATACAATGATTTAGCCATCTGAGGAGTACAATATTCACCGAGCCCGAAGGGCAAGGTGAATATTGTACTTCGAAGATGGCTAAATCATTGTATTGACCGAAAAAACAGCAATAATTGTTTTATTATATGATTCACTGATAAAATGATACAGCTTATTTTATTAAGTCCTAGCCAAATACAAGAGAGGAGCAGAATTAAAATGTGAATAAACCTTACCAGTCGAATCAATTTGAAATGTTTTTTTTTAAATCATTTTAGTTGCCATGAAAAAAATATATAATGTCAGTCTTTTTGATAGGATAGATTTTGAAAGGAAGGAGTATCATCAGGGAAAACTAACTGCCAAAAAGTAAAAAAGTAAAAAAAAAAAAAAAATGTTCAGTAAAAGTGTTTGAGGGGGGTCCCTGCATCCCCTCTTACCACCCTCACCTAAAATATATATTCACTTATATTTTGTTCATATGAAAATAAAAATCATAGTCGTTTAAATAGCTTTCTAAAACAATTTGTATCAATTTGGAATTTCCCAATCTATTTTTAGATCAATGTAGAGGAAATAAATCCTTGTATTGACCTGGAACGTCACGTGCAGGTCAATACAACGTAATATTTTTCTAACATAGTTGGATCTCAGCCAATCAGAGAGATGGAAATTATTCAATCATATAATA